>JAODVO010075644.1:0-11916 GCA_025400055.1 Notarius lentiginosus | reverse complement strand
TTAAAAATAGCACATTACTGTATTATTCACGGTGTAAATACCTTAAATAAAAAACATGCTGTCAATGATATTTTTTACTATTTTAAGATGTGAAATATAGAGTGAAAAACTGAAATGGCAATGGTAATAGATTGTAATATTAAAAACAGCATATTACTGTATAATTACTTTAGGCATCAGACATTCGACAGATAAAAAAAAAAAAAGCAGCAACAGACAATGTACGTTTAACCCACAAGGTGCAAAGTGTTCTGATAAGGTGCCTAGTCTGTGTGGATTCTACTGACCAAAAATATTGTCCAGTGTTACAGTGAACTGTAGTGCTAAGAGAAATAAATAGCCCACAATTCCAACAATAGTCCTATAATAGTCCAGTATGGAGAAAAAGGTGTCCTATTCGGCTATGACTTGGTGCACTAGTGCAGTGATTACAAATTCAAGTGACCTTAGATTTAGCTTTGTTTTAGATTCCTGAGAAATACTAGCCCAATTCATAGAATTTGTTTTCATTCTATCTTTTATAATTTCCCTTATTCTTTTATCTATTTTTTGTATTATTACCATAGTCAGGCCTATGGTTGTGAATGAGCAGCATGAATTCTGGAATATATACAGTCTAGCCTAACACTCCTGAACCATACCCCAGCCCAGCAGGTGGCGACCAACCCTCAAAAATCCCCCCAAAAAACGAAGAAGACGACGACGAAGCGGGACTTTTCTTCACCAACCTAAATCCAAACTGCTAGTGTTAGGTAGAATTTCTCTCCACCATCCTTCCTGTTGAGATAGCTGTATCATTTGGGTAATATCAGGCTGCTTGCTTCTTGATATTGTTTTCAAGCAATCGCCATATTGTATACATGTGAATATTTGTTTGAATGAGGTATCGTTTTCACCAACCCTCGGTCTATCTGTATGTTCATGATAATAGGGATTTCAATTTTGTTGATGACCGAACACTTTGGAGTAAGGCCCGGGCATGCCCATGCAAACTGTGAGGCTGCAAAAAGTTTAGTTTCTCACAGAGCTTCAAAGCCGCGATAGCTAGGCTAGTCAGGCATACTTTGTGCAGACTTAATTCATTATTCATTATTAAAATCGGTAGCAGATAAAATTCCTCTGTACCGTTCTTTCTGTTGAGGTTATATTGTCATTTGTTTTATATCGGGCTGCTTGCAGTGTGAAATTGTATTAGTTGCAAAGCAGCCCCACGTGTCCTAGGCTACGTGTGAAATTCGTTTTGAAATTTGCTTCAGTAGTGTTTAGTTTGCACACGCTCTCACTAAGTCCATATGCATGCATTGCGTCTTGTAAGGATTTGAATATTGTTGAAGATGCACAACTGTTGAGTAAGGCCAGACATTTACTTTGTACAGACTTAGTTCATGATTAAAAATTCCTTTGTACTAGTGTGTATTCCAGTTATCCCATTGTTTTGCATAATGAATGTTGAAGCCCAGTAGGTACTAAAGAAAAATCTTAACAGTTTTATATTTGGTACTTCGACGAGCTAGAAATGTGGCAGTGTAATTTCTGTGGAAAGTCATTGAAAACACTGAGGGGTTATGTTCTTCATTGCAAACTTCATAGAAATGAGCCACATTGTTTAAGTGTTATGGCTCTGGTTGCACCAAGACATTTTTCAGCTATGGTGCATTTAAAACACACTTCTACCGCAAACACAACGTGCCTGAGTCTGATGTTAATGTTGGCGCTGTCGTTGGTGCTTACAGGTGCCCAGTTGCCTTGTGCAGCCATCACAGCCAAACAATCAAGAACCTTTTGGGTCATCTCAAGAAACATATCGAGGAAGGACATGAAGTATGCTGTCCGATGAGTGGATGTTCAAGTGTTTTCAAAATTAAGTCTTCATTTACATCTCACATTTCACGGAAACACGGCAATATTACAGACAGCAGCATTAATGACCTGTACGGAGACTTACCGCAACAGTCATCAGTTGTAGCTACGCCTACTGCTGACTCTGAAGTTACAGAGAATGAAGATGTGACTGAGACTGGTAGAGAGGATGAGGGTATGGATACATCAGGAGATTTTAGTGATCTGTATTTGAGAAATGTGAGTTTGTTTTATTTGAAATTGCAGGGAAAGTTTCTACTTCCTGCTTCAACCATTCAAAGTATTGTTGAGGAGATGGTTAACATTCACGACTTAGGCCAGGCATATACTTTGAGCAGACTTCATTCTTTACTACAAAATGACACATCACTCTCAGATGATGACATAACTAAAGTTTGTGATTCTGTCAAAGAGTCTGATCTCTTTACTGAATGCCACACAGGGCCAATGAGAACTGTATATTCAAGAACTGAGACTTTCAAAAAAATGTTCCATTATGTGGAGCCAAAGAAATTACTCTTAGGAAGAGATGAAAATGGGAAAGACCGATTTGCGTACTATGTTCCCATCAAAGACACTCTGAGATATTTGCTAGAATCTAAGCTTTGGCTAGATCAGAGTGCACATGTGACAGAACAGTCAACAGAGATGGGGGTTCTGAGTGACATTAGTGATGGTCACTTATTTAAACAGAGCGAGTTTTTCAAGAACAATCCATCCAGTTTAAAACTTGTGCTCTACCAGGATGCGTTCGAAGTTGCCAATCCCCTTGGTTCCGCAAAGGCGAAACATAAAGTGCTTGCTGTTTATGTGTCCGTTGCCAGTTTACCACCACATGTGAGGTCTGACACTGATCATATGTCACTTGTGCTACTATGCCGAGAGAATGACTTCAAAACATTTGGGCATTCAAAGATTTTCAGTGATTTGGTGAGTGACCTGAAAGAATTGGAGGAGACTGGAATATTGACAACAAATGGAACTGTACGTGGAACATTATATTGTATTGCTGGTGACAATTTGGGGTCCCATTGTATTGGTGGCTTGTCAGAAAATTTCAGTTCGTCGCAGTACTTTTGTCGGTATTGCTTGGTAACCCGGAATGAATTTCAGAGTGACAATCCGAATGTATGTGGACCATTGCGCACAATTGACAAGTACAATTCCGCTCTTGAGCGTCTTCAAAATGAAGATGCTCCTGAAGGAGTGAAGTTCGATTCAGTCTTCAATTCTTTACACCACTTCCATGTTTGTCAGCCAGGACTGCCTCCATGTCTGGGGCATGACATCTTTGAAGGCATTTTGGCATATGACATAGCACTTTATCTGAAATATTTCATAAAGCAAAAGAAATGGTTCTCTTATTCTACTCTCAATCGACGCATTTGTCAGTTTAAATACTGTTTGTCTGATGCTTCTACAAAGCCATGCAGAGTCAAACCTCTTGCAAAAAAGCTGTCAGGACAGGCGATACAGAACTGGAATTTTCTGAGGCTGTTGCCTCTTATAATCGGTGACAGAGTGAAAGACACAGCTGATGATGTTTGGCAGTTGACTCTGCAGCTGAAGGATATTGTGGACATGGTCTGTGCTCAGAAAATATCTGTCTCACAGGTTGCATTTCTTGACGTTCTCATTCAAGAGTATTTGGAGTCAAGAAAATCTCTCTTTCCAAGCACAACACTGAAACCAAAGCATCATTATTTACGCCATTATCCAGCACTTATTCTGAAATTTGGGCCCTTGATTAGACTTTGGACGATGAGATTTGAGAGTAAGCATAGTTATTTTAAGACATGTGCAAGGAATCTGAAGAATTTCAAAAACCTCTGCTTGACTCTCTCTCAAAGACATCAAATGCTGCAGGCTTATCTTACAGCGGACTCCCTCGGCCAGGCTATTCTGCAGGTTAAAGACAGTTCTCCATTCTATGTAGCACTTTACAGTGGAGTAATCCAGGATGCTGTCAGGGAGTTTGGCTTTACTGAGACAGACACCAAGGTTGCAGTTGAGATGTCCTACAAGGGTACATTGTACAAAAAAGGACAGTTCCTTGTGATCGGAAAAGATTCTGTGAACTTTGTTGAACTTGGGCTTATTTTGTTAAGAAATGACACAATTTATTTTGTAGTGTCAAAATACAGGACAGTGTTCCTACCTCATTTCCACATGTACTCAGTAAAGAAAGAAAATGAAGAGATGTGCTGTCTTAACATTTACGACTTAGCTGATTTCTATCCATTACCTTCTTACTGGAAAGATGGATACCAATTGGTTCCATTGAAACATGGTGTGTTGGCACAATAGGCCTAATTGAAACTTGAACTATTTACTAAAACTGAAACAAAACTATTTACTTTCATTAGAAATGGACGACCGAGACGACATCAGAAGTTCCATTTCAAGTGTTCTACCAGACCTCCCTGGATCCATCCTGAATATTGTGGAGGAGACACTGCAGTCTCTGGGAGTGGGGACCATTGACGATTTCCAGTTCGTCCAAGAGGCTGATCTCCTGTGTGTTTTACGGCCAATACAAGCAAGAAAACTTGTAGCTTCTTGGAAGCAACCCTGTAAGTACAACTCAATTGAAATCCCTTTACATAACCAAAGATGTCAGTGTGGTTGTTTGATACAGTTTAATATCATGTGTATATAGTTAATAGCCAATTGTAAGACTTAGTTGACAGTGACCTGACGGCAGCTGTTTCTGGGATACAGCAGTGTGGCATGTAGTTTTTTTGTAGTGCATGGTTGAAAGAAAAATGTGTGTGAACTCTGAGATTACTTGGATTTCTTTGCTTAAGTTGGGACACAGCTTTGTGTAAGGCTATTTTGTTGTGATGGAGAATTGTGATGGGGAATGTGTTCTAACTCCTCTGTAATATGTTCTCGGGGAATCAGAGGAATGGAGAAGCTTGAGGGTAAAACATTTGTGTTATAAAATCGGCATCCAATTTCACTTACTGGCTTTTCTTAAATTATATTCCCTTCTCTTATGAAAACAGTTCACATTTTGTCTCCCCTTGATCTTCATGGTCTCTTAATTGCAATTGCCAGATGCGTGCCTTGACTCCAAGTAAAACGTGCCTCATCAGCATTCAACTCCTATCCATACACTAAATGAGATATTGACATTGTGTTGAGAGAATACAGAAATCCATATCTGTTCTGAACTTGTGCCCTTCTTTGGCCTTCAGCTTTCTCCATCCAAAGAGGGTTTTCCAGTGTTCACACGTGTGCAATTTCTCTTTTTGCTTCTCAGTTTTCTGCTGCCTTCATCATTTTCATTGGTTCTGCAATCATGATAATGTTTTCCCCTTCGCCCTTCCCTTGACGCGATTAATGTTGACCTTTGCCCGGTAGATACAAGTATTTTCATGTTTTTGTTATCCATGTCTACTAGCTTTTCATGAAAACACAGAGGCGACAAAAATCCTTTTTTTTTTGTGAAAATTGTGATGAATGTCAGAGTTCTAATTTCAAGATAATGTTTTTGAGGCAAAACGGTGTCATCTAATGTTGTCGAAAGTAATATAATGAGGAATGGAAAATACAGTAGTTCTCTAAGGTGATATTTTCTGGCTGTAGTGCAAGAAAAGTCTGTAAGTGGAATTGACTGGAGATTTATAATTTCCTATGTGACCAGATGAGTTACACGTTTTGTCTCTCCTTGGTCTGCAACATGTTTCATGTATTGCACATGTCAGATGCTTTCCTTTGACACCACAACAGAGCTATCAGATACAAGTTGAAATCTGTTGGCACACATTTTACTTGGTCATGCATGTCAAGTTTTTTAACATTATATTCAAAACTGAATACAATTCAATGCAGAATATATTTGCCTATTTTGACTTAAGGCCTTCGCACACCATTGCTATTGAATACCAAATGAAAATGAAGCAATCCATCGTTTTTGTTTTGCAGCTCAGGGCCCTGGAACCCAAAGCCAGCCAGATGTTAACCCTTCAACTTCATCATCCCTTCTCACCTCTCCTACCTCCACTCGCTCCTCCCTGTCACCTTGTCCATCACCCAGAAACCTGCTTATTGCCGATTGGGTTGACCGCTTTGAAATTCCTACTGAAAGATTTCCTGAGGCTCTGTTGCAATGTCTGGAGAGAGGCAAGAGGCCTGTCCCGAGTTTAAGGCGAGAAATGATCAGAATCGTTGCAGCAGAGATGATGAAGGCGTGTCCGTCTCCTACGAAGCATGCTTCTACAGAAATCGCCAAAAAGTTAGTTGGCAAGTATCCTCAGTCATTGAAGGATGTCATAGAAGGGGAAGTCGTGGGGACTGGATACCATAGCCTTGTTAAACAGCTTCAAGCCCGTATAGACAACAAAAAGCGGCATGCAACCCCAAAAATACAAAAACGCAAATCGTTGTCAGACAACTCTGACACAGATGAGGTCCCAGCAGTAATGAAAGCGTCAGTCCAGGATACGTATGGCTGTGTTAAGTGGGACATGAAGTTCATGCCAGTCACAGAAACCCTGGAAAGCCAAAATGAAAAGAAAGAAAAAATGAGGATTCTGTGGGAACAAGGCACTTTCAGCCCAGACGAGGTGAAGGAATTGATGGAATCCACGTACTACTCACAGCGTAAGGCAATTAACAATGGAACAGCTCTTCAAACGCTGAGAGAAGAATGGCCTTTTTTGTTTCACGAAATTGGGATTTCTGCCCACTACCAGGAGCTAACAGGACTGCCACTGACAGAGACATTCCTGCAAAGTGTGGGAAAAAAGGGAAAACGGCTCCTAAACTTCATGGCAACTCTTTGTGCAAACAAGACCAGGCGTGTCTTTGAGACATTGACCAAGCTGAAGTTCCAGAGAGGGCAGTTGGAGGGCTGCTCGGATGACGTGAAGGATATGCTGCTTTTGCTGCTGTCCTACTTTAACGAAGACGAGACGACCCTCTTCCACTACACTGAAGAAACCAACCAGGCAGCCGACGTTCAGGTGGACTGCTTGCCGGTGACGCCATGCATCATTGTATGTGGTAAGTGTTTTTTGTTTGTTTTTCCCCCTTTTCAGAATAACAGCTGCAGCTTTGAACAAACCTGTAACATAAAAAAGGAGACAATCCGCACACTTCAGGTCTTTTCTTGTGCAAAACAGCTTTACTCAGTAAAGCTATTTTGCACAAGAAAAGACCTGAAGTGTGCGGATTGTCTCCTTTTTTATGTAGAAGTCTCCACTAAATCTTGCACCTTCTCAACAGATGAGCGGTGACCCTTCACTACTAACAAACCTGTAATACCTGACATTTAAATCTTTACAGGAGCCTCCTGCTACAGTGCCAATAGATTCATGCTGAGCATTGACGGCAAGATTGTCAATGACAACATCGCCCAGTTCATCGCTGCCATCAACGTAATGTTCGGCAGCTACTACTGCCTGAACATCCACTATCCAGTACAGTTGAGATCAACGCTGGAGTTCCTTCAGAGGTGTGTGTGTGTGTGTGTGTGTTTGGGGGGGGGGGCTTAAGGTCAGGACAGAAGCTCTCTGAAGAGCTGGGCTTCTGAAGACGGGAATATCCCTGTTCTGATTTCTGATCGTGTTCAGGTCAACAGTGTGAACAACGTATGCAGAGGGGTTGAATTGTCTTGAGGTGTTCGAATGTAAAGATCTTTCCTGGAAAGTTCTTGAATATCAAGGTCAAGTTTGGGGTTTTACACTTAAAGCCCTGTTTTCAGTTAGTTTAAGAATGAGTTAAAGTTTTGACACTCCCCCTTTCCCATAATTGCTTCTTGGGTGCACTGGAACAACGGTTGTAGTGGCAAATTTTCAGTAATGGAGTTGATAAATTCAGTCACTTAACACTTAATACACTGCTCCAAAACAATCCAAAGCAAGTCCAAGTCAATCATACTTCTGTGATACCAGCCTGTCCAGTTAGGAAGCAACACTCCTTGTGAATCCATTTTGCCTAGTGTTGTGCAAATGTAACAAGCAATGGGTAGAAATTAGAGGTAATAATCAAAATATGCCCCCCCAAAAAAAACAAAACAAAACAGTTATTCGCCAAGTAGTGTCACAGACCATTTCTCTTCTTCATCCTTTCTGGCTGATTTTTTGGTCACATGTGCATTTGACAGTATCACACCCCTGTAGGTACCACGATGCTGTGTCTATCACCCACTGAATTTGCTCAGATAGTGCTACTCATCCAAGATGGCACATCAATGTGCGCTGTGGAAAGAAGGTTTGCTGTGTCCCCCAGCAGTGTCCAGAGCATGGAGGAGATGCCAGGACATGCCAGTACACCAGTGGACATGGAGGAGGCCATAGAACGGTTTACAACCCAGCAGTGGGATCGCCATCCCCTTTCTTGTGCCAGGTGGCACAGGAAGAGCACTGCAAAATGAGCTTTGCAGTCCACTAATGTGCATGTTGATGGTCAAATGGTCAGAAACTGACTTCATGAGGAGAGTATGAGGGCCTGGTATCCACACGTGGGGCCTATGTTTACAGAGTGGCACCCTCACACCCTCCTCATGAAATCTGTTTCTGATCATTTGATCAGAAACACTCACATCAGTGGCCTGCAAAGCTCATTTTTGCAGGGCTCTGGCAGTGCTCTTCCTGTGCCACCTTGCTCAAGGAAGGAGATGGTGATCCCTCTGCTGGGTTGTAAACTGTCCTATGGCCTCCTCCACGTCCCCTGATGTACTGGCATGTCTCCTGGCATCTCCTCCATGCTCTGGACACTATGCTGGGGGACACAGCAAACCTTCTTTCCACAGCGCACATTGATGTGCCATCTTGGATGAGTAGCACTAGCTGATAAAATTCAGTCGGTGATAAACGCCACCTCATGGTACCTCCAGGGTTGGGACACTGACAAAATGCACTTGTGACCAGAAAATCAGCCAGAAAGGGTGAAAAAAGAGAAATGGGCTGTGGCCACCACCTGCAGAATAACTGTTTTTGGGGCTTGTTTTGGTTATTACCATTAATTTCTACCCATTGCTTGCTAAATTTGCACAACAGTAGGCAAAATGGATTCACAAGGAGTGTTGCTTCCTAACTGGACAGGCTTGTATCACAGAAGTATGCCATTACATTGTTTTGGTGTTCTCTTTATTTTTTGGAGCAATGTAGTTAATGGCCTGTTCAGCATCATTTCTGATTCTGCATACTGTACTTTGCCCTTTAAAGTGCACTATTTTGAACATTTAGCCCCTTTTCTGAATTGTCTGCAATAAAGTAGAGTGGTCCTCACCATTTTTTGATGTTTGCAGCTGTCTCCATTATTTGGCTAATTTGGATTTTTTTTCTCAACTGGCTTTATAATGGCCGTCTATGGGCATGTCCAAATCTGTTCTTAAAACCAGCCCAAACATTGTATGCATCTCACGAAGTGGTTAGGGGTGTTCATAACAAGTTTGGAAGCAAAATATGGCTTCTGTCATTTTTTATTTGCCATTTTGTGAATGAAAAAAAACCCATGTATTTACAAAATGCTAAATAAAACACGACAGAAGCCATGTTTCGCTATAGAACTTGTTATGGAATACCAGTGAATACCACTCAACACTTGGTGAATGGCACCTTCTTGAAAACAAATGTTTGGGCTGGTTTTAAGAACAGATATGGACATGCCCATAGACGGCCATTCTAAAGCCAGTTGAGACAAAATCCAAATTAGCCAAATAACGGAGACAGCAGCAAACATCAAAAAATTGGTGAATACCACTCTACTTTATTAAAGACAATTCAGAAAAGGGCTAAATGTTCAAAATAGTGCACTTGTCCTTTAACACTTCTGTTGCTTCCCTCTTTGCTGCTTGGCCAAAATAGCAGACTGTAGTGTGCTCAGGGATGGAAACAAAATTCACCTCCCTAAATATGTGTTCATTACAGCATTGCCGTTCAGTGCTTTGCCCAGGTCTTGGTTAAGCACTTTATCGATACGCCGTCTTGAATGTTGTGCTTTAGATAATAGTTGCGGTACCTTGTGCCGTTGGACATCCCGTTTTTCAGCCGTGGTGATGACACCCACCAGTGTTGTGTTGTCCGCAAACTTCACCAGGTGGTGGAGGCGGACAGTGCCTGTCTGAATTCTCAGATCAGATCATTGTATTTCATCACAAGCGGGGCTGAAAGTGTAAAATACTGACCTTTTTTCTTTGTTATCCAAGGTGTCGGAACCCTGTACACCATGTGTATTTGGGTGCTTCAAAAACAACTAAGGTTTTTTTTGTTTGTTTACATAGGTGTTTCTTCAACATCAATCCAGAGAGGGGCACAAAGGTTGAGACGAAAAAAAACAAGAAGCAACTGGCGGTAAACCCTAGGGTCCTTACCCTCATCGCTGATCTAACAGATCATGAGTGGAGAGAGACTAATTAACACTCTGAATACCCACTCCAGCAATGCCATGGCTTCATAGGTACACACACACATACAGTCCTGCACCCAACCAAGTGGTGCCACTCCTTTATAGAGGTGCCACACACACACACATACTGCCCCTGCACCTGTCTTCAGGTGCGTCTATCTCTCTCTCTCGCATGCACGCACGCATACACGCGCGCGCGCGCACACACACACACACACACACACCTCTGAAGGAACTCCAGCGTTGATCTCAATCCACACACACGCGCACACACACACACACAGAGCCTTGCAACAGTTATACCACTTCTTCATGCCATGGCCCGTACCCCCACACTACCCTGCACTCAACCCAGTGATGCCAGTCTTTCATAGGGGTGCACCCACGAACACACACACATTCAACAGCAACGACCCACACACTTTGCCCTGCACTCGTCCCCAAGACAACTTATTTTGTCCTTGAAAGAGATATTTGTTGATTTTTTTTTTTGGGGGGGGTTGTTTGTTTATCCAGGTTCAGAGTTTGGATGTTTGGAGATTTTATTGCTGTTGTTTTTTAAGTCCTGCTTGAAAAGCTGCCTACTGTGTTTTACAGTGCACACCGATAATGACTACACCCCTTTTGAAAAGTAACATTTTGAACAATATTTCAGTAAGTACACGTTATTTCCAAAATGTGCATAGAGTAAGTTTAATACAGCATCTGTTGAGCTTAGAAAAGAAAAGTAAGGTTAATAGTATAACATAAGTGACATAGTGTTCCATTTTTGTGCAATTATGGTGGTGCAAAAGTGAGTGTACTTACTTTTGATTTAACAAAAATGGAAAAAACAGGTCATTTAAGTTATATTATTAACCTTACTTTTCTGTTGTAAGCTCAACAGATGTTGTATTAAACTTACTCTATGCACATTTTGGAAATAACTTGTGCTAATCAAAATATTGTTCAAAATGTTACTTTTAAAAGGGGGTGTGGTGTGCTCATTAATGTATATAATGAGTGCACTGCATATAATGTAGCGAGTCTTTGTTTGCTCCTGGATTTTGGTGATATTCTGACATCCACAGTAACTGTTTGTTGTTTTTTTACCCTAAGAACTTATTTTGCACTTCAAACTGTTTCTCGTTTTTGTTTTTTTCATACTCCTCAAAGATTACTCAAGGTTTGGAGACAATAAAAAAAACCTGCTTGAATCGCTGGCTACTGTGTTTTAATATTGGTAATGAGTGTAATGTTTTCGCCTGCATTCTAGTGATATTCTGGCATCCACAGGTGCTGGTAATTCATTGTAAATCTTATTTCAGATTTTAACAGGACTTGGCCCTAAAAAGAGGTAATAAATGATGTGAAATGGATGGGAATTCCCCTTAAAAGTAACAGTTATAAACTGTGAATTAAACAGTCATACTGATGAGCCACACACAATTGTGCTGTTGTTTTTAGCAGGAATAAACCATAAAATAGGGTAATAAATTATGTGGAATGGATAGAAATTCACCTTAAAAGCAAAGGGTTTATACTGTGAATTGAACAGACATACCGTCTAGGCATAAATAATTGTGCTGTTGTTTTAACAGAAATTGACCATAAAATAGGACAATAAATGCTGTGGAATGGATAGTATTTCACTTAAAAAGCAACAGGGTTACATTGTGAATTGTACAGCTATACCATGAGCCTATATACAATTTCACC
>JAODVO010075525.1:0-11960 GCA_025400055.1 Notarius lentiginosus | reverse complement strand
GGTGTACCCCGCCTTTTGCCCATAGTCAGCTGGGATAGGCTCCAGCTTGCCTGCAACCCTGTAGAACAGGATAAAGCAGCTAGAGATAAATGATTGTGTGTATGTGTGTGTGTGTGTGTATATATAATCACACCTTTTCGTGGCAGACCACCCCGTTTTTAGGTGAGCAAAAGTACTGGAGCAGACTGTCTTAAAGCAAATTAATGTAATTAACACTTCACCTGACACATTCTTCTTTGAGGATGCTTTTCCAGGCTTGTACTGCAGATCCTTTCAGTTATTTTAGTTGTTTCTCCCTTCAGTCTCCTCTTCAGGAGGTGAAATGTACTCTTACTTGGATTAAGATCTGGTGATTGACCTGGCCAGCCTAAAGTCTTCCACTTTTTTCATGGTCTTGCTGCATTTTGAATTTCCATCTCATTAGATTCTCTGTAAATTGCAGACAGAATCTGTAGACTTCTGAATTCATTGTGCTGCTATCATCATGAGTTATGTCATCAATAAACATTAGTGAGCCTGTTCCGGAAGCAGCCATACAAACCCAAGCCATGACGCTATCTCCACCATGCTTGACCAATGAGCTTGTATGTTTTGGATCAGAGCAGATCCTTTCTTTCTCCACATTCTGACCTTTCCATCATTTTGGTAGAACTTAATATTGGTTCCTGAACTTCACATCAATAAACATTCCTGAATTATGTCATCAATAAGTTTGAAAATCTGAACATGAATTGTATTTGCCTGTAGTTTTTAGGTTTTTCTTCATAGCTCTCAATATCAAGATTCATATCTTTTCTTAGCTGACCACTTCCATATCTGGTTGTTAGTACACCTGTGGATTCTCTCTTTTCAGTATTTTTCTCTCTTCTCAACTTAATTTTCTCAGTTTTCCACATAGATAGCTCTCTGGTCTTCATTTTAGTTTAGCCATTTTAACAGTAAATGCAGCCTTTACAAGTGAAACCCAGGCATCAATCCAACAGTAGACATTCAGAGCTATTAACTACTTTAAACAACTATAACAGAACACATCTGGGCAACAAGAAACACCTGTCGGTCACATGTTCTGATATTTTTGATCACTTGGGGGGGGGGGAAATGGGTGTTTGAACAAAAGGTGCCATGTTCTAAGTTGTTTAACACACCTAAATAAAAGATCAGAAAATTAAAGTTGAAACTCTAATCCATCATCTGATATTCATCTTCTGATCTCAAACCCAAAGGTCTTCACTGTGTAGCAAAAACAAAAGAATTGGCCTTGCTGTTCCAATATTTTCAGAAGAGACTAGATTTAAAAAGCTTATTCTGTTTATATCCAAGCTGAGAAGCCAGACGGTGATTAGGATTATGATGCATGACGACACTGAAGGATGTCCTGAATGGTTAGTTCTGTTTTTGGTCACAATGTTGTCTAGTCACAGACTAAGTTCAATGCTCAATTTCTGACACTAAATGTCTTTTACAAAGTTTGTCTACATAATCTGTAACAAAAACAGGTGATTGATTTTAGCCTTTGCAACAACTTTGATACTCTGTCCAGTATGATTGAACATGTATCTTGCTATGTCTGAGGTGGTTGGGGAAGAGGTGGGGAAGGGGGAGGGTCTGATTCTGTTCTGCTGCGCTTCATTGGCAAATCCTGATCATGCGCCTTCCTTATATGCCTGTACAAGTCCCCAGACTGTGTGTAACTCCTGTAACAATAACGGCATTCATAAGGACGCTCCCGTGTGTGCACTATGGCATGCCTCCTTAGTGTATAAGCACAAGAAAACGTCTTTCCACAAGTGGTACATGTAGGCACATCCTCTATGTAATTTCCAAGAGAATCGTGATATTCCTCAAAGTAGATAGTCTGCTGCTCTGGTTGCTGGGAAGCTGTGGTAAAGAGGGTAGATGGGAAGCTGGGCGTGTCAGAAGAGGAAGCACTAGGACCCTGTGGTGAAAAAGGAAAAGAGAGACTCTCTTGGTGATTATGTGAGACTTGCATTAATGAATGGGGAGGTATGAAGTGAGCATTGGTGATCTCAACATCATTAGGGCCCTCATAATTCTCCCCTTCTTCCAAATCAGCATCTCTCCTTCGCTCTCTGACCCTAATAGGGGTCTCTTCTATGTCTTCTGGTTCTTCATCTGAGATTACAATGGCCTCCACCTTCACATTTGCTGTCTCTTCACTACAATCATCTCCACCTGCTGAAGACAATGGCTGGGGAGAACATGACTGTTCATTTAAACCTCTGGCCGTAGGTCTCATGTAATCAGTTAAACTCTGTCCATTGCATTGAATCAAGATGTTTTTTTTAGTTTGACCAGGATGACTAGTGGCAACCGTGAACACACTGCTTATTTCTTTTGACATGGATATTTCTTGGCTGGAGTCTCTATTTCGGTTGCGTTCTGCAGGAACCAGAACCATAACAGTGGATGCACTGGGCAGAGTTTCTGTTCCTGTCTGAGCTGGTTCTGTGGTGCTGCAAGGACTTGAAAGTGTAGACTCCATATTCATAGTTGCTGACATCCCAGCTCTAGCAGGTCCAGGAGAGGAACTGTACAAGCCTGGTCCAGAATCATTTACTGCTGGAAGAGGGTCCATGCCTGGTTGAGTAGTGTCCGCCATGTCTGGACTTCCCAGATTAATGCTATGTGAGATACAATTAGGTACTCCCACATTTGCCTCTGCCTTAGTGTCAATATGAAACGTTGACTGCTGGCTTGGCTGAGGACATTGTGTTACTGAGGGAGACGAGGCTGGATTTGATGCGGAAACCATGACAGCTCCTTGTCCATCTTCCACCATTTCCATTTGGCCATTTGAATTTCCTTCTCTAGATGACCCACTAAACACTGTTCCATCTCCCCCGGTTTCACTTCCTCCCTCTTCTGCCCTGGTGCTATCAGCCTCAGCCAGTCCACGACCCTGTAGTCTTTTCTTACAGACTCGGACCACGTCGTTCATGTGCAAGAAACTGGCTGCAGCGAGAACATCCTCCGGAGGTGGATGTGCTGCCAACTGTAGTACTCCCTCATACATGAAATCGAGGAGCAACCCAAATGCTGGAGGGGTCACTATATCTCCATTAATGGTGACTGTGTCTGTCTCTGGTCCTCCGTTTACTGTAGATGTGCTGCCTAGGGGGTGTTCAGAGTAGAACATGTGGAAGAACGGTGAGCAGGAGGCTAGCACAGCACGGTGAGCCAGAAAACGAGTGGGACCGACTCTGACCGTGCAGTCACACAGGAACCCCTGTAGACGCTGAGAACGCAGACTGGCCAAGAGCTGCTGACTGTGACCTGGAAACTCCATGGCAAGCTGCAAGATGTGTGGTAGAGGTCAGTAAACATGTTGAACAGAGGAGGCTGAAATGGAGTTTAACCATGTAATGTATGAGACATTGAAGACCATACCTCATCAATAAATAGGTGTAAATAAGTTACAGCAATTTTTCTGGTGTATACAGACCCTCAGACTACAAACATCAGACTGTATGATCTGAACCTAGTCAAGACATTTATTTATTTAAAAAAACCGACACAGGAAACAATCACTTAAATTATCACATCATCTGAAAAAGTAGTACAGTCTCATTAGAAAACCACGAGGGATTTCCAACAGGTCGGCTAGTGAATGTTTGCGTTCTGGTTAGTACTTACCTAACAGGACAGATCTGTTAACACTTCATAGGTTGCCAAAATGCAAAGGGAACTTGCTAAAGCTTCGCTAGTTATGGTGTGAAAACAAAACAATTTGGATGCTAGCTAGCTAACCTCATTTTAGCTAGTAGCTAAAACAATGGTATATCCCCCATTACTTGTATACAATAAGAGAATATTGCCAGCATAATTTGATACTTTTTAACAGCATAAATACATTTTTTGCCAATAGAATGAAATAAAAAATGCAAGAACAGACCGAGATTTTCTATTAAGATCCGAACCGTAAGGAAAAAACGCTATTCTGCTAACGCAGCTGCTATTCTTCGGCTGAATCCCAAATAGCCCAGATGTCCCTACATAGGTGTATTAAGTAGGGCGTAAGATAAGAGCTTTTACACTATACGTAGTGCACTATATCTTAACTAGAGCGGTTTCGAGGCTAGACCATGCTCAGATCTGCCACCTATTGGTTGGAAACGAAACTAGTCCGCCTTTATTAAAGCTCCGTGTAGCACAAACGAAATATTTGTTCCCGAGGTACCAAAATCTTCGATACTGTTTTATTTATTTATTTATTTATTGTTATATAAATGTTGCTATTTAACACTATATTTTAAGGGAGCAAACGACAATAAATTGTGTAAATATAAACCTCCTGGTGATTAATTCGTCACTAATGTTAGTTCAGAGCGTACCTGCTTTTAAGTTGACGCGTTGAAGGACTTACTTTGTCTGGAAGCTTCACGCTAACAAACTTTCCCAGATTCCCCGGAGCCTGTACTTAGTTAAAAAAAAATGGAGGAAACTGAAAGGGAAGGAAGACGTGAAATCAGTTCGGTTCGTTTAACAGTATGTGAGCAGCAGAACACGGGCAGAAAAGATGAGACTGATATTGTCAAGAAGCTGGACATTAGTTCGGATCAGTTTGATCCGCTACTTGCCTTATATTCCTCAGAAGTTTCTCTGCCTTATCCTAACATCAAGTGCTTTAACAACCTCGCGGAGTATGAGAGCTTTATGAAAGGCGGTCGTGGAAGAGCGAAACCTGAAAATATGGAGAAAAAGATCCGTAAAACGAGAAGGGGAGTAATGGATCCGGAGAGAATAGAAAGGCTGAAAAAACTCATGGTGAAAAATCCGTGTGAAGGAGAGGAGAGCGGAGAGAAGCGACCTGCTGCTGCAGTAAAACACAAAGTGCCAAAAAATGTTCTCACCAGGATGCCGTGTATGTGGGCCATGGATCAGATTTCTTAACCGTGGGGTTTGTCATAATGTCCAAGGGAAGTGTCATTTTGTGTATGTTTTCGTTCGTGTTTCTGTTTCTCTCTCTCTCTCCAGTGCATGAGGGTAGCCCTTTAGGAGAACTGAACCGCTGCGTCCAACACCGACTCCGAGTCAAAGTCCACATTCGCTCCTTTAAGGGTTTGCGCGGAGTGTGTACCGGCTTCGTGGTGGCTTTCGACAAATTCTGGAACCTGGTAAAGAGAAAAAAACAAATAAATCTAGCTATAGTTTTAAAGCTCTGTATAAAGGTGTGAGTGACTACATAACGTGAAGAGAACTTCTGAAACCCGTACTGTCAATGTTTGTGTGTTGTGCCTGAAGTAAACGTGGCCGCCATTTTTGTTTGTTTTTGAAGAAACCTAACCAGAGAAAAGTACTATTTCGATAAACTGTTCCAAGCCATTCAAAAATGTAGCATTTTTGGAAAATATTGTACCAAAAAGCTAATACTGATTTTTTTTTCGTATGTCGTCATACAGTCTGTTTCAGCTACTAGTTTTAGCTTTGTCTCTTCATTTGTGTTGGGACTAGGCCATGGTGGATGTGGATGAAACCTACAGGGAGCTTTTACTTGGGGATGCGTTCAACCATGAAAAAGCACTGACTGTTACAAGGGTATGTATGTGTGCATTGTATTGCATTTTCATACAGAGAAATATTTACTTCTCTATATAAAAATGTTCCCGTGTCCCATCGACTGTAAAAAGAAGTCATTGCTCTGTCCATTTAAAAAAAAAATGCTGCTGAAAATTCTGGCCAAATAACCTACTGCTTTTATCTTGTAAGATAAAGCTGCTGTTCTAAGCAATGGTGTGTACTTGGGAATGATTTTAAAGTCCCTGAGCAAACAGTTGAACAAAACTGAAAGCTGTTTGAGATGTAAATTTCCCCCATCAGCCTCTCTGAATGAGTGCATGTCCAGAGATGAACTCTGACGTGATCATTTAATGAATTGCCCTGCTGTTCAGTAATGGGTTACTAAGCATGCAAATTTGCATATGTAGTATCATTTTGAAATTCTTTAATCCTTATAAGGTTAAGATGATGCTTTTTGTCTATTCACATAGAAGTTTGTCAAGACATACAATACCTCTCTGCAAGAAGGTTCTGGGTTCAAGCCCAGTGGCTGACCAGGACCTTTCTGTGTGGAGTTTACATATTCTCCCAGTGTCTGCATGGGTTTCCTGTGGGTGCTCTGGTTCCCACAGTCCAAAGACATGCAGTTAGGTTAACTGGCTACTCTAAACTGCCCGTGTGTGTGTGTGAGTGAGAGAGAGAAAAAAAAAAAGAATGAATGAAATGAGTGTGCAGAAAGGAACTGGCCACCCTACTACTGCAATTCTGGCCATGTCCATCAAACATGGTTTGCCTCAAATCCAGATCGGGTTCAGTAGTGGGTGGCACGGTGGTGTAGTAGTTAGTAATGTTGCCTCACAGCAAGAAGGTTCTGGGTTCAAGCCCAGCGGCTGATGGTGGCTTTTGTGTGGCGTTTGCATGTTCTGCCCGGGTCTGCGTGGGTTAACATGGGGTGGCCTTAGGCTGAGGTGCCCTTGAGCAAGGCACCTAACCCCCAACTGCTCCCCAGGCACTGTCACATGGCTACCCACTGCTCTGGGTATGTGTATGCGTGCGCGCTCATTGCTCATGCTGCATTCAGATGGGTTAAATGCAGAGAGGAATTTCACAAGTGTATATGTGATGAATAAAGTTCTTCAATGATGACTACTTCATGTCTTAAAGTAGTGATGGATGTCATTTTACTTAGTTGAGCAGGTCTTGACATAATATGGATTACTACAGTTGTGGAATAAGGCTATTTACCGCTTAATCTCAAACACATTAAGACAAGAAATTCCACTAATTAACTTCTTGATGACACACCTGTTAATTGAAAAGCATTCCAGGTGACTACCTCATGAAGCTGGTTAAGATAATGCCAATAGTGTGCAAAGCATCAAGATGAACGCTGGCTACTTTGAAGGATCTAAAATATGAAATGTTTTGTTTACCACAATTCCATATGTTTCATGGTTTTCATAGTTTTGTCTTCAATGGTTGTTCTACAATGTACACAAGTCAAAGTACAGAAAAAGTGAGTACTGTGTGTCCAAACTCTTTGACTGGTACATTGGTTCATTTACATGGAAAATGTTTAATCATCTTATTAGGGCTTGACTAGAATGGGCCTGGCATGCAACATGACCTCTTTTGGCTGCATCTGTTGTAACCAGTAATTGTGGGAAGAAAATGAAGGCCATTGACCTCATCTGTTGTTGGGTTTGGAAAACATCTGATCCCACTGTATCTGTGAACTTCTTGTTTACAGCTGTTTCAGAAGTTGCAAGTTCAGGCTGCATCTGAGAAAGCAGCAGTGGGTGAGATGTCAAAAGCAGTCGAGTCAAGTGCTAAGCCACACCCTGCCACCACAAGCAGTATCTGGAGGGTTCAAGCAGCAGAGAGCCTGATGCAGTCTGTGAAAGACCTGGCAGTGAGCAGCACAGATGTGTCTCTCATATCTGACACTGGTTCAGAGCAGAGACCAAAGGTGTCTAAGCCAAGGGTGCAGCACGGACAAGTGTGTACTCGTCACGTCAATCAGCTCTTTATACGGGGAGAAAATGTTCTCCTTGTAAATATTCAGCAAGAGTAGCAGCAGTGGTTGATACAGTGCTAGTTTCAAGAGCATGTTAAAGGATGGGTGCTGAGTCATCATATTGATATGAATATAATCCTACTTGTAGAAGTGGAGAAAATATAAATAAACCAAACTCGTACATCTGTTCAATGATTTCTTTGGGTACTTCTCACGTAATGATGCTCTAGATATGTCCTCTAGGTGGTGATGATGGACCAATATGCCCAGCTCCTGCAACTGCTAAGATGGAAACTGTTTTATTGACACTAATGCTGTTAGTTCATGACATCTAACGTGCAAAAAGACAGACAACTCTAATACTTCATTAATGTCTACCTCAGTTATGTTCTAGATACTTTTTTTTTTTTTGGGGGGGGGGGGGGAGTGACAGTCACATGAGTACCCATTTTATTTCCATTTCAGACTAACATAATTGTGAAAGAAATGTCCTATGTCATTGTCAGTTTGAAATGACACACCAGCCTCAGTGAAGTCCATACAGCACCATGTGAATAATTTGAGCTTTTAAAGTTGGAAATTGAACATGGCATTCAGAGGCTGTAACTGTCCTGACATTTGATTGATTATGCATACATAAATAGCCATAAATACACTACTTACTGCATCCCACAGAACTTTTAAAAACCCATTTCCTCTTGACTTCAGATTTTAATCTAAATGTGCCCTGGCAAATATTGCAAATACACACGTGTAAAGTGCATTTTAGACTACCAGGGAAGCCATTAGTGCCTTAAAGTAAGACCAATCATGAAGTGATTACCATTTCTGTATTCTCTCCCCCTGTTGATGAAATTGTAATATTTTCCACATTCAGTTTGTACATTTGGATCACAAAAGAGCTCACAGATGTGCAGATTAAACCCTAACATGAGCACTTACCCAGAATTTCTATAAAATCAGGTTTAACAGCAAATTTCCCTGGACATCATCTTACATCAGATGTTTGGACATAACATGGACCATTTAATTAGAGGGTTCAGAATGATCACTGCATGCTCCAACTGTAAAGGATTAAAATGGACTTAGTGAGCATTTACCATCCTGGTGTCACAAGGCTTCTACGCAAACTGTTCCATCTCTCCTTAGCCTATCTGCCCAGCCATATTACAACTGCTTATTATTCCTAAACTGCTCTGTTTTGTGCATACAGTATTAATGATCTGGCCAGTTAGCCCTGGCTGTGGGAACACACGTGGCCAGATTGAGTCTCTCCTGTAGTGGCGCTCACTTACCACAAGTCAAAGTTGTGCACAGCATCTTCAGTACTTATTCATATTACAGCTATGTCTCAATTTCAGTGCATTTTATAACTCCTATAAAAAGTTGCAACAGACATGATGCAAAAGATAAGGACAAATTAAAATATACTGTATTTTGTCAGTTGCCAAGTGATAGAACCCATCTGGCCATCTCATACCACTGACTGATTTTACCTTTGCCAGTACATTTACATTATTACATTTAAGAGTAAATAAATGGAATTATAGCTGCATCTTAATTACAGAAAAAAATTGCTACATGTTACAACCTTCAGCCTTGTAGTGAAAAGATTAAGTAGAAAAGCACCCTCAAAATCCACATGAAATCAACTCTTTAATCTCAGACATAAAAGGTACATCATGGATACAATCAAATCAGTGCATGAATGTGAGGACACACACTTAAAAGGGATGTTTTGTCGGTTTGAGATTTGCATAAAAAGTATAGTGTTTCTCAATAAAGATCCACCGCCCCATACATGATGCCCCAAATCTTGCACCTTAACAGACTTAAAAAAATAAATAAAACAAACATCAATACCTTGGAAAAAAAAGAGGAGAGAGAAGGCAGAATTTGGTCATTTGCACATGTGTGCTGCTTCTGAACAAGAGGGAAGGCTTCAGTTTGAGTCCCTGCTCCAAAAAAATACAGAGATGGTCTTAAACGATACAACATTCCACTCAGCAGAACAGCACAGTGAACTTCACTCATCTCAGGTCAGTATACAGCATCACCCACCTCGCATTAAAAAACCCTAATCCTATCAAGTTCAGAAAAAAAAAAATTTAATCATTCACACTAGCCATGCAGTGAAAATGGGGGAACAAACATGGATTTAAAAAAAAAAAAAAAGACTAAACAAAAAACCTTGTGCATACGTATACGCTCAACTGTCTACAGTACCTGTAATAAATACTGTACTCATTGTCTAGAAATTTTCAAGAGAAAAAAGAAAAAAAAAAATAGGCAACAAGTTGATAGGCACTGTGTATGTAACGACACTGAATGACCAAAGCCTTTGTGTGACTGATGTACATTCACATAAAGATGCAAAACATCACATTTCTATAAAAATATATATATTCCCACTCCAAAGGCCACAGTGGTTGCTCTTAACATGATTCTCACTCGCTTGGTCTTGCTATAGTTCTGCAATGATTCATGTAATTTGAAAACGCCTCATTATTAATATTTAAGATTTAAATAACTTGTATCCATTTTCAATAATATGTACAAAGTTATATATAGAAGAATGGATAGGATGGGGAATAACTTCAGATCCAGCAAATCACAATCTTCAGTACAGATATAAAGGAGTGAGAATAGTATTTGGGGCCAGTCAATGTCATTACATTTATATATACATGATCCTGAAGTTAAGATTCTGTCAAGATTTAAAGCAATTTTAAGTGGAAGTGCAATCACATATTTCTCTCTCATACAAGCAAACCACTGTCCGTGTGGCTCGTGGGCAGGACTGATTAGATTCACCCATTTACACATCAGTGCTGTGTAAGGAACAATAGGATTCTGGGAGGCCATAACTGACATCTTTCAAGTACTCTTCGTTTGCAGCTCTTTAAAAATCCTTCATGCTCCTGCCTTCCAGAAAGATTGTCCTAGCGCACAGCGTCCGTCTCTCATTTATTTGCCAAAGTTGGCAAAGTCAGCAAAGGCATCATGCTTCTGTTGTGCCATGGCAGAGCTCATGTTCATGACTGGCACTGGTATGCCCATCCCCATGCCAACAGCTCCTGGCATTCCCATGTTCATATTCATACCCATCATGCCCTGATTGAGTGGCATGCCTCCCATAGGAGTTACACCTATAGCACTGCCTCCCATGGCAGATGGCATGCCCATGTTTCCCATCATGGGGTTAGTGGGGGGTTGCACAGGGGCAGGACTGGACTGCATGCCAAGGTTCATGCCAGCAAAACCTTGTGTCATCATGTTCACTGGGACTTGAACTCCTGGGGGGGGGGGGGGTGTTAAAAAAAAAAACAACAACCTAAAGTATCAAATATTCAGTGTAAAAAAGTCAAAACTTAAGTGATCCATTTTTGAAGTTTTCCTAAGAACATTAGTACTGCAGTTGTATTCTATTTACAGTCATTATACTTTAAAAATGTTACATTTTAAGCAGATAATAAAACACATCAGAGGTTGCAATACAGGATTGTTCACCTAGTATACCATATTTTATTTTCACATGCTTCAACCAGAATTTATCTCTAGTTCTACTTTTCTCTGTTTTAAAGAACCATTATGAACATGGTGTATTTAAGGCTTTCAGAAGGATCGGATACTGGATTGTTCACCTAGTATACCATGTTTTTTTTCATATGCTTCAACCAGAATTTCTCTCTAGTTCTACTTTTCTGTTTTAAAGAACCATTATGAACATGGTGTATTTAAGGCTTTCAGAAGGATCGGAGTCCAGAAAGCACCAATTACAGGCCTTTCAGTTTTATTACTGACATTATTTAGCATTACTGATGATCATGTTTTAAAAGGACAGGCTAGAAAATGGAAAATAATTGCTAGATAAGTAATAACTAATTATTAATAACATTTCTTATATTGTATATACAGTGAATTAGTACATTTAGACAGTTGATCAAGTCATTAAGTTAAAAGATCTATGCTAAGCAAATTAGCATATCAATCCAAAACCCAATATTTTTTGCTTGTGTGATTGCAGGGTGTTTCGAAATTGATTTTATCCTGGTTATCAGAGAAAGAGATTTTATCTAGCTGTGCATTTGTGTAGTGCTGAGTTTTGGTATGATGGCTTAGGACTACTTTAGGACTTTAGCTGCCATGAATAATTTTGCGCTCAAGTCTCCATCAGTAAACAGTTGATAAGTTCAATAAAATTACCATGTCAAAACTATAATGAATTTCCTGGTTATAAATTGCACTTTTTGACCAAACAGGATGCAGTCATAAAAGGGAGTTATTTATAATCCCTTATTACCTCCGCCAAGGAGGTTATGTTTTCGGTAGCGTTGGTTTGTTTGTTTGTCTGTTAGCAACATTATGGAAAAAGTAATGAACGGATTGCTCTGAAAATTTTTCCAGAGGTGTGACTGGGCACAAG
>JAODVO010075433.1:0-11986 GCA_025400055.1 Notarius lentiginosus | reverse complement strand
CCTACCTCCCTAAAGTGTGTGTGTGTGTGTGTGTGTGTGTGCGCGCGCGCGCGTGTACACTGGGTGTTCTGAGATGGAAGTATTTCAACAAGAACATCTTTAGGTTGCAATAAATCTTTCCTTATTCATCCATCCATCATCTTCCCTTCACCTGGTGGCAGGTCACACCTTCTTCCCATGTCCATGTGGGGTTCTGCTGGGTTCTCCACTTTCCTCTCACCTCCCAAAACCTTCCCGAAAAACGGGATTGTTGAAGATAAATGACTCCGTAGATGTGAATGAGCATGTGATGCTCCCTGGAGTGTATTCCCAGCGTTCCTGGGATCGACTCCACCAGGATCCTCATGAGGATGAAGTGCTGACTAAAGATGGATGACTCGTTGCAGTACAGGAGTGCGTAAGACGGGTGGAGTATGTCAGATGGATACAGTGTCCGGAACACACCGAAGCAGGGTGCAGGTACATTCCTGTGAGATTCCTTGAGAGTTTAATTCTCTCAGCAGTGGAATCCTTTCTGTGCTTTCAGGAGCCTTGTTGAAGAATCCTTCAAATAACTAACTTTAATAAGAGTCACTTCAGCTTACAAAACCGATTGCTCTATCAATATTCCAATAACTATCAGATTAATACACATCACATGACTTCATTCCCGAGTGTGTTTTTTTTTAATCCAGTTTCCAATCCAACTCCACTTCCATCTCAATGTGTCTTAAACCCCTGAGGAGAAGGAATCAGCCCAATCTGGCAACCTCGTGTAGAAGCATCAGTTTTACAGCCGTTCCAGCAGTTCCTCTCCTCAGTGTGTAAGGGGGGGGATGGAGGGGGAGAGGGGAGTAGTCTCATGCTTATGCTTTTATTCTAGAGTCAGAAATAGACGCATTAAAAGTTCAGTGGATTATTATTATTATTATTATTATTATTATTATTATTGATGCCCCAGGAACTGCCCTATCAGAGCTGATTAATCACAGACACTCAATAATTGATTAGGGAGCTCATTTGCGTGCACGTGCATGACGGAGACCGACAGTATCGCGGGAGAGCCGGTATACCGGTCAGCTCGTGCTCTCAGGTCCGCGCTGCTTCACCGTGCGGCGGCTGTGCGCGTGCATTCACCTGCCGGATCGCCGTGCGCGCGCCAGCACCACACGGACGGACGGAGTGATGGAAGGATGGAGTGATGGAGGGATGGAGTGATAGAGGGATGGAACAGAGCGGAGCGCGATAAGAAGTTGGATGTTTTTTCTTCCTCCACGCGCACCCAGGAGATGATGCAGTGCGCGTGCAGCTCCATCTTTCCCGTGTGTGTGTGCGCGCGCTCGCGCGAGCGGCTGGTGATCATGTAGATGCTGGATTTCTCCAAGATCTCCCAGAAGCCCAGGCGATGCAGACGGACCTGTGTGTGATGGAGAGATTTCTCTTTTCCTTTACAGCGAGTTGGAATGGAATTCTTGGAGAAATGTAAAGTGGTGCGTTTGGAGGAAAAGGGGAGAGAGGGAGGGGTGAGTGCCGAATGTCTAATGGAAGAAAAGTGCTGGAGATGGGATTGGAACATTAATCCCCGACCTGTGTGAGGATTCTACAGTTTGATTACGTAGCAATAGATGCAGCAGACTATTTAAAGCCATCTTCATCCCAGACCATTTGATCGAGGGGGGGAGAAGCCCAAACCCTGGAGAAGAGAGTGTGCAAAGAGCATGGAGGAGTCTCAGCGCTCAGGATTTCTCTAGATCTCTTCTTCTTCTGGATTTCATCAGCGTTTTGCGCACTTTGGTGGTTGGATTGGGCACAAGGAGGAACATCTCCTCATCTCCTCCTCCCGACTTGTGGTTTGCAGTAAACTGTGCTTTTGGAGTAGTTTGGAGTTATGTAAGGCGAGCTTCAGAATCCGCTGGGAGCCGCGCTTCAGTGGGTGGACGCTGAATTTTGGTGAAGGATCTTTATTTAGAAAAAACTCAGCCTCGTCCCGTTTTAGCGCTGCAGCAGCGGAACCTGGATGTCAGACGAGGTAAGCGCGAGTTTCATCATGTTTCCGCTTCACGCGGATGATTTCTGATGCCACAGACACATGCAGTGATCTTCTGAAAATAAGGCTTTTAAAAACCGCGCAGCTCGAAAACAACTCGCACAGGATTTTTTTTAATTTAATTTTTTTTTTAAAGAAGATGCGCAAAACCATTTCCCGCAGACGCTCGCGCTCAGATCACCATCTGTAAATTTGGAGGAGAGTTAAGGTGTGGCTGAACATCGATTAGTCATTACATCTGGTCACATCAAACATATGAAGATCAATCTCGATTATTGTTTCTGAAGTTAACGAGTGAAATCTCGTGTTTTATGATCCAACTGTAGCGCGTGAATTCTTCCTGTTTGTCCCCGGAGCTGCACACTGCAGGCCCACCGAACCGAACCGAACCCGCAGAACAGAACCAGGGCCGTGCACTGAGAACATAAGTGCGGTATGATTTAGTTTATTGTGTGTAGATGTTTGTGCGTGTAATTTGTAGGGGTGTGTGTGAGAGAGAGAGAGATTTTTGGGGATCTGTGTGAGTAAGTTGGAGCAGCTCCTAATTGCTCCTTGTCTCGGCAGTTTCCTCCACATGGAGTGGAGATGATGTGTTCAGGCCCCAGTCAGGAGGCCAAGTCTCTCAGCTGGAAATAATTTCAGCACCGCGGACAGCGGGAGTGAGGAGGAACTAAGCAGAACTGAGGTCCAAAACAAACGAACACTTTCCTGATCTCGGGAGCACATGGGGCAGAACCGGAGACCAGAGAGTGTGGAAATGAGCAGAACCCTGAGCTGACACCGAAGTGTCTCATCAGCAAGAACCTCACACACTTTCACCAATTTATATCGTGAATCTGATCGAGTGCATAAACAAAAAGGTTCTCCCAGAGGGATAAAGAACCTGTTTCCTGCCACAAAGCTGTGATTGGCTGATCACTGTTCTGAGAAGATGGTTAGCAAACACACAAGACTTAATTTCATCTCAACGCTTTTAGACCAAACGGTTCTAACTTTCTGAAACGCTGTAATATTTGCTGCTATGTCGACACTTTTAACCCTTCGTGGTTCTCAAGTTAACCTTTTTCAAAGCATGTATGATGAAATCATCAGGAAAGTGTGGTGTATATGTGTACACCTCCCATGTTTCAGCACTTTATGAACCTGAGTTAAGGGTTCTCCTGTTGATAAATGGGCTCTAGAAGAACCCTTGATGATCGGAAACACTTTATATTAGAGCTCTACATGGAACACTTGAATAGTTCTCCCAGAGGGACAAACTAAAAATACGTGTTTATAGTAAAAGGAAGGGGGTTAGTGAAAGTGAAAGGCTTCCTTTTAGATCCACACCGTTGGACAAAATGGTTCTAGTATTCTAAAAGGACCTTTTAATAGTGCCTCCAAAAGGGGGAAAAAACATTGTGTTCTAGATTTACATCAGTCGTTCTCCAGCCTTGTTTGTTTTTTTAATTGTTTGCTCATGAAAAGGATTTGACTTTGAACTCTTGCTGATTAGGGAACACTTTATTCTCCGGCTCAAAACAGAACCTTTCAGCATCCACCCAAAGGCACAAACCAAAGAACCTGCCACTCAACAGTGATTGGCTGATTGCTGTGAGGAGAAAAGCACAAGTAAAGAAGCAGGATTTATGTTTGTATCTAAATGGTTCTTGCATTGTCTCGAGGAAATTTTAAGAGTTCCCTCAAAAAGAAAAGCCTTAAAGGTTCTAGATTTATGGCCAGATAATTATGAACAGCATAGTCACTGTAGTGTGTGTGTGTGTGTGTACACTTACCTTTTTCTAATGTTCTACTCTGAGAACAACTGGCTCATTGAGGGTTCTTTGGGGAATTGAGGGATCTTCCAGGAGTTTTACTTCAATTTATTTTGGCACTGTTTTCATTCTGGTTCAATCTTTCTACTTGGAACCTTTTGTAAGAAGGAAACTTCTGTTTTAGGGTTCTACGTGAACATTCAGAGGGGACAACCCCAAGAACCTGTGTGCAGTTGCTAAGAGGAGAGTTAGTGAAGACGCCAGGCTTAATTTTGTCTGTTATTAGTCCAAACGGTTCTAGCTTTCTCTAATGGTTCTACTTGGAAGCTTTTGTGAAAGGGGAATCTTTGGTCCTACACAGAAATTGTAAGGATTCCTCTTAAACCCTGTAAGGGTTCCAGATTGAAGCTTTCTTTGAAGAGTGTATGATCTGATCATCAGGAACACATGCTGTGTAACTTGGGTTGAGGACTCCATCTCCATCTCAGTTTCTGTGAGGTCCATCAACACTGAACAAAAACCATGCTAAAGGTTTCACCCAGTGCTTTGGACAGAAGGACATCATTTTCAGTGGTGATGTAAAAAGTGATTGGCTGTGAGTGTAATCAGAGCTGTATGTGTGTTGGAGAGGACGCCACCTACAGGAGCGTTAAAGAGAGACCTACCCCTCAAACATTAGCACAAATTAAAATGGCTGTTAATTGTTGAAAACATCCTGGTGTTTGTTTTTTTAAACAAAATTCTCATGTCTGTGAAAGCGATGGTGTGTCGGTGAAGGCAGTGATTGATTTTTTTTCCTCTCATCATTTAAAAAAAATCAGCTCTGTGTTTAACGCTAGTCATGTTTTGTTTGTTTGAATTGGCTTTAAGTTTGAAGCCCAGTGGAACGCCCTCCTATGGATTCGGATCCTGATCATCGAAAGGCTCTTCAAGGCGATTTGATCTGTAAAGAGTGCAGGTCCTCTGGTGAGATCGACACATGGATGTGTGAAGAGGTTTAGAAACTGATGATTCATGATGGAGTGATGGATGAAGGATCTCCAACTCCATCAGGTCTTACTGATATCATAAGAATCAAGGGTTCTTCAGCTGAAAGAGGCCACAAGGCCTTTTATTTTCTTTACTTTTCATCTTTTAAAAACGCTTCAAGAGTTTCTACATGGAACCTTTGTGTTTCCCCCAGAGAGACAAGTCAGTAAGCTACAGCTGGTTGTTGCAAAGGTGCAAGAACATTCTTTATGTTTACATTGAGATGATTCTCCAAAGGGGATTGAACTTTCAAAATGTTTCCAACCTTTTTTTTTTTGAAAGGGAAACCTTCAGAATTTGAAGGGTTTCACGTCAAAACCATTAAGGGTTCCACATGTAACCTTTTTTTGAAACTGTGTGTAACCAGATAATCAGGAACAACAGTCACCAGAGCCCTTTATCCCATGATTATTTTTTTTCCAACACACCACTCTTAGTTTGGTTTAATGTTCTAAGGTTCCTAAAGAGGTTCAACCCAGATGTGTTTCAACCAATGGATTTCTCCAAATAAGAAATCAAAGAACCGTTAAAGGAGCTCAGTGAATAGCCTCATGGTGTGATTGGGTTATTTACATTGAATGTGTGGGAGAGTGCGCGCGCACGCACACACACACACACACACACACACAGGCTCTGATCGTACTGCCATGGAGTGATCGTGTGTGTGTGTGTGTGTGTGTGTGTGTGTGTGTGTGTGAGAGGAGGTTTCAAGGCTCTGTGGTTTTCAGTGCTGTTGCTGAATAATGGATGAATGAACATCGAGCCATGTGAGTGAGTCATGAGGTCACGAGGAGTGGAGAAAAATGAAACTGTGTAAATGTTCCCTACACCATACACCCTGCCCTTTAACACACTCACTCGCTCACTCTCTCTCTCTGGCACATGCTCTCTCTCTCTCTCTCTCTCTCTCTGCAGGGTCTCTGAGTTTAACCTGTGATGTTTCACGTCTTAGCAGCGTTCTCAAGCAAAATGACTCATAAATCTTGATGAGTCATTGCTTGTGTGTGTGAGAGAGCACGCATATCTTTTATTCTACATTCTGTTGTTCTTCAAAAGTTATTGGATAAGTAATGTTCAAAGCTTTCTAAAAGGTTCTGCATGGAATGTTTAAAGTTTAGTCCAGAGTGGCTCTGCTGTGTGTGTGTGTGTGTGTGTGTGTGTGTGTGAGTTCTCCATCCTGTGGGAGCTGAGGAAAGCAGAACCTGCTGAGAACCACTAATGAGGCACATTAACTCGTGAGGAATTTCAGAGCTATCACGTTTCACCTCACATCAGAGTGTAAATTCCCCTGAGTGAGGTTCGACATAAAGGCTGCTGTCTGTTATTATTTTACACACACACACACACACACACACACACTTGACATTCAGAGTTGTAGGGTTCTACATGGAGCCCTGATCATGTTTGATGGAACCTTATGCCTGAGTGTGAGCTTTAATTTTATTTGATGAAGTTTCACTTTGACCAGAGTGAAGGGGAACCCACTAAAGGGTCTCGGGTTCCTACTAAAGGGTTTCAGGTTCCCAAAGAGGTTCTACTTGGAACCCTCTCTGGTCGGAAAACACTCCATTATAAGGCTCTAGTTTGAACATTTAAGCAGTTAGACGAGCTGAGAATATAAGTCTATAAATCCCAGTGGAGATCATCATGCATCTGTTGATGAACTGGAGATCCTCGGCTCGTCTTTACTCCTCAAACACTCGGCCTCCTGGAGACGGATTTTGTCCCAAATCATGATTAGTCACCTGTTTCACATCACATCATTTTGTTAATTATTTTACCTTATTACTCGCCTAAAACTGCCCCAACCGAACTTTTTTTGTAATGTGTTGCGGGACTGAAATGCAGGAATGGATGGATATTAATTAATGAAATGAAGTCGACCAACAAAACAAAATATCTCGGGTTCATTCTGTCTGCAATGAAATACAAGTCAAAGTACATGTACAAATCACTGCTTTTTGTATTTTCCACACCATCTAAACTTTTTTTTGATTTGGGATCATACCTCCTGCTGCAGAGGATCAGTTCATTCGCGTTCCCAGCCTCAAAAATCACCAGTGAACATCACCTCAGATTAGAGCCTACATGAATACTCACTCCAGAGTTCGAGTAGGAGGCGCATCTCAGCAACACCTGCTCCAAGGAGACTGTGACTCGGGCCTTCATGGTTAAATTGCTGAAAAGAATCCACTCCTAAGGGAGAAGGAGAGAACCGCACGAGCCAAGAAACACAGGGACGGACATTAGACCAGTGGCAATCTGTACTTTTGTCTTATGAGACCAAACTGGAGATTTTCATCTCCAGCTGCTATGTTTGTGAGACGCAAAAAAGCAGAACGGGTAGAACCTGCATGTAGAGCTCCCATGAAGCATCGAGGAGGAGGTGGTGTGATGGTGTGGAGATGCTTTACTGGTGATGCTGTTGGCAATTAATTCAAAATTGAAGGCACCTCACCAGCATCATGACCACAGCATTCTACAGGAACATACCATCCATCTGTTCTACACTCAGTGGGACCATCATTTGTTTTTCAACAGGACAATGACCCAAAATGCACCTCCAGGCTCTGTAAGGGTGATTTAACCAAAAAGGAGAGTGAAGGAGCACTTGGCCTCCACAATCATCTGACCTCAACCCAGTTGAGATGGTTTGGGATCAATTGGACCACAGAGTGAAAGAAAAGCAGCCAACAAAGTGCTCAACATAAATGGGAACTCCTTCAAGACTTTTAGAGAACCGTTCCAGGTGAGCACCTCATGAAGCTGGGTGAGGGAACACAGAGTGTGCAAAGTGTCATCACAGCAAAAGGTGGAGACGTTGAAGAATCCAAAAGATAAAACATTTTTGCTTTGATTCCTTTTTTTTCTGCTTACTGCATAATGCCATGTTTAATTCATAGTTTTGATGCCTTCAGCATCGTTCTACAGTGTAGAAAATAAAAATGAAGAAAACCACTGAATTGGGCGTGGCCAAACTGCTGACTGATGGTGTACATTGATGACACTGAATATGAGGGAGAGAGAGAGAGAGAAGAGAGAGAGGTTGGTGTGAAAGACCTTATAGTTTACTGTCGGATATCGGTGCTTGCGTCTCTTCAATCTTTCCACATCCTCCATGCGTTCTTGATCTCTTCTGACAGTCATGGAACCTCGACATCACTCCTGCTGCAGGGTTTGTGATCTAAACATTGCTCCCCGTCACCTGTAACCACTCCAAACTGATCAGCTTCCCCACCGGTGAATGTGAAATGTTCATCATGGCTGCTAGCTGTGTGCTCTGGGCGTCTGTGCGTGTGCATGCAGAGCAGCCTTAGGTGATGATCAAGGATAACGATGTCCTCACAGTGAGCACGAGCGATCTGCTGAGCGTCTCCTCCATCACCACTAAGCCGAGTGACGTTCCAGTCTGTGGAGGAAAAATAACCAAACTGTTCCTGATTACATTCACTTTGGCTTGTAAATTGATTTGGGCAGAACTAAATTGGGCAGAGCGACTCGGGCTAACAGCGGCATTACGCCGGAGTTCTTCTCCATTGTGCGGTGCTCTAACGTGGACAGATTTAATTGCTGAACATCACAGACTCTTGTCCATGAGTGCAGACGCAGCGTTGGTGTCTGCAGGAGTGTGAGTTAAACACGGGCTCCCACACGTCCCTGTGAGGATTATTGAGCACGCAGTGATCTGAGAGATTAACAGGATGATCCCTGCTTGCTGTGGAAATCTGTTCATATTAACGACAGCCCGAGTCACATGTCAGAAATTCTGGATTCTGATTGGTTAAATCAGCTGAAAATCACTGAGCTCATTAATATAATACATTATTGTTTCTATAGTAACATCTCATTCACAGGAACTTGTATCTCCACTTAAACAGATTAAAAAGTGTGTGGTGCCTCTGTAAGGAGTCTCCAGTGTCAGTGCTGTGTATCAATCAGACGTGAAGCTGGAAGTGTAAATTTTCTGACATCTTCAGGACAGAGGAGTTTACACTTCTGTACAGTTTCTCAAGAACAAACTGCGGGTTGTGTGTGTGTTTTTCCCCCATCGTATTAACTTGGAGAGAGAGAACAGAGTCTGATGAGGGAACGACTGTTTATCGCTGCGATAACGGAAGTGACCACAGGAAATGACTCCTTTCACAGAACATTAAGTGTAACTATAAACTCATCCCGTTTATTGATCAGTTATCCCCCTGAAACTTAATTTGAATAATTATTAAGTGAGCTGATGAGTGAAGGCGGGACAGCGCGCTGGATCACTTTACTCGTGGACACTGTGCATGTTTTCATGGCTGAATGTTGAATGAATTAAGAATTGTGACTTGCTTTGACTGCAGTCCCTCACTGTAAACTTTTCTTTCTGCACTCTGTTCTTTATGGAGGATGTTTGTTTTGCCGATGATTAAACTGCATCACTGAGGCATTCAAAACTTGGAAAAACATGCACTTTGATACCATAATGATGAGATGTGCTCATTTCCCACGAGCTGTGATTCAGGGCTGATGATGGATAATAATTACAGTCCAACAATCTTCCCTTGCTTTACTCAAAAGCTCGTTACACCTCGCCGGTGTGAACTGATGAACATTCTGTCGTCTTTACACTTGTTTTCTGGATGTAAAGTTCAGACTGTCAGCTGAAAAATGACTGGGATTCGAGGAGGTTGTTTTTATGGAGCCTTCTATGGAAGATATGAGCGTTTTGTTGCCCGTCTCGGTTCGCTGCGTTGATTGGTGGTTGTAATTCTGCTCATCGTGGTTTAATTAGATCCTCTTCGTTAATTTCACCCCATTAATGGGCCATGGAGGGAAGAAAACATCTCATCCTCCTTTCCTTCTGTCTGGCATTATGAACCCAACAGGTCGATGCTTGTTGATTGTGAAGTGACCAGACTCTATGCATTTCTAATGTAATTATGGATTTAGTTTCATGCTCCTCCTCTGAGAGTCAATTAGAAACATCTGGAGATAAGTGGTTAAATTTTGCATATATTTGTTTTCCCTCCTCTCATCTTGCCATACGACCAAAAAAAAATTCTCCTGAGGTGACCGTGATGAGTATAAAGAACGCTCACTTTGCGTCCTTCATGCTTCTCATATCGGATCGGCCTGTGGTCGTCTTCCTCCATCACCGCTGCACTTATTCACTCCCATTTCCTTCTCTTTAATTCTAATTATCCTGTGATGCTCTGTGTGCTAGTCGATGGCTGAGAAAGACGCTTAATGAATGCAGGAGAAAGACACGATTATACTGGATTAGTTATAAAACATTCCCCAGTGGTCCAGCATTGTTTTGACCTCTCACTTGTTTTACTGTAAAATGCTGGACAGGATTTTGTCAGAATTGGTGCCATCATTCATTAACGTGTGTTCAAGCTCGAGTGGTGGAGAATTAATTCCTTGAAGTCAATTAAATGGAGTGATGTTGGCATTTCAGTGGGAAATCTGCAGTATTTTAAATGTGTAACATCACATGGAGCCTTCTTTTGACAATTTTCTCTCTTATTTATTTATTTTTAAATTGAATGTGTGACTGTTTTAAGTGAGCACACATGAGTTTGTTTAGTGTCACATACACTGCTGAACCATTTCCCAAAACAATTCTTCATACCTTTGAGTCTAAAGTAATGCTTGTGTGGATTTAAGAAAAAGGGGCGTGGTTCTGAGCAGAATCTCTTCAGGAAGCTTAGAATCTGACGGCGAATCTTTTTTGTTTTGTCATGTACATGCTTAATGCTGTCCGTGGTGCTGAAGTCCTACAGCATCAGAAACAAGTGTGTGTGAGAGAGAGTGAGTGACTGACTATCCAAAGAACCATGACTTATTGCTTTTTCAATTGTTTACTGTAAGGAACTGAGGATTATTTTCATGAAGTTTTAATTATATTCAGACCAAGTAAATTACAGCGTGGTTAAGGAAACTTTTAATAAAGTAGAGAAGGAAAAACAGAAATAAGTACAAATATAGTCTCGTAAAACAATCACACCAGTCCAGTGGCAGTTTAGTAACCGAATGTTCTCATTATACTAATGAATATTCATATAAATAACTCCAAACTCATTGTTTATTAATCACCTTCATCTGCTATGAGACAGTTTCTGTTTTTACAGTTAAACTGATCCTGATCTCTGAGAAAGAGAGAGAGATATTAAAATCTTTATTAATTTACAGCAGTTTTGGAGTCTGTAACACAAAGATATTTACATACAGCTGTAATTTTGCTCAGGTTTAATGGAGACAACAATTGTTCAAAATTTTTTAAACTTTATTCAATTATATTAAAATGTGGACGTCCTTGTTGCTGTCCATGGTTCTGAAGCTCTACACTCGTCAGAAGTGAAGTGTGTGTGTGTGTGTGTGTGTGTGTGTGTGCGCGAGTGTGTGTGTGTGTGTGTGTCTGTGTGTGTGCGCCCGGGTGTGTGAGAGAGAAGACGCCTGCAATGCGCTGTTCCTTGCGTCAATCACCACAAGTGATTAGAAAAGCGATTGAATGTGCCGCCACCTCAGGGCACTCGCAGTTAAATAGACCACAGCGCCAGTTGCTATTTTCGCTGCTGAAGTTCTCTGGGGAGGAGAAACACAAACACAAAGGAACAATCCACATCCTCTTTCTGCTTCTCTTCCACAAACCCTCAGTTCTGTCTCTCAGCATTTGGGTTTATTGTATTAGTGTTGGAGCGAAAGCCTGCGCCTCAGCGTGAGTTTGTATCTGGAGAATTGAATTTCTTCTCCTCCGTCTCATTCCTATTTCCAATGCTGTTCTTCTCCCACGTCAAACCTCTGCATCAATATTTACCCAGCAGCTGACGAGACCCACATCCACACCTACCCCACCCCCCTGCGTCGGGCTGGTCCCACTGGAGGACTTTAACTCTGTGTGGGTGTTTGGAATGTACCATTGACTCCAAAGCAGGGGTGTCCATCATGTTCAGTGTTGTGCTCCAGCTTCTGGTAGATTTAAAACAAACAAACAAACAACAACAAAAAAAACACCTGAACAGATGCTGACGGATCAACCAATGATATGAACATTGGACTTCCTGTTTAATTTACTGGAACTGACACCTAAAGCTGCTTCTATTCCACTCCTTCATCTTTCCTGCACATATTATCCAGATTTTCTTTGGTATTTGAAGCTTTTTTTTTTGACCCCGCAGTGTATGATGCTATATCA
>JAODVO010075094.1:0-12152 GCA_025400055.1 Notarius lentiginosus | reverse complement strand
AATTTGCAGAAAACCACCAGGTCGTTTTCTCATAAACAAACCAGCACTGACGTAGGATTCAGAAGGAGGCGTCCCGCACATATGCGACGTCACGAAAATCAATGTTTGCCGGGAAATCCAAATGCAAAGGTTTTTCAGAGGCGGACCAATTCGCCTCAAATGGCCTGATTTCAACTGAATTTTTCTGGTATTGCGCAAGGTAAAAAAAATTGCACAAAATGCAAAAATGTGACCGATATTTGATCAAAGTTTAATATAAAATAGGAGAATTACACTGATCTTGCTTCTGAATTTACCCGTGATATGCACTTTAAAGTCAGCTGTGCAGTGGATAAAGAGCGAAGGTATAAACAGCATAAACAGCGCTGGGTCTAAAGCAAGTGTTTTGTGGAAAATTGAGCTAAGCTCCTTCGCGATATTTCTCCAAGATCTGGATATTAATGGACATTGCCAGATACAGTGGTAGTAGGTTCCCCCTTCCTTTTCACACAAAGGGGAGAAATCTGGGGATTAATTTTGTGTAGAAAGTACGGAGTGCGCTGCACCCGTTATAAAATTTTATATCGACTCTCCCGGAGTCTATTTTCTTACCAGACACAAAAGCATCTGACCACACCATTACGTTAAGCTTAATGTCCAAGTCCTTTTCCCATAGTTTCCTGGTTCTATCAGCATTAGCAGACTTAATGGAGATTAATTTGTCATTATAGTAGGTTAAAATTAAGAAGAAAGCTTTCAATAGGGCTTAAAATCGGTTGATCGTTCGGGAATGTAAGATATGATTTAACAAAATGCCTCACTTGGAGAAAACCAAAAAAGTGGTTATTTGGTATTTTGTGCTTATTCTGAATTTGTTTGAATGACATCAAATTACCATTTTCAAATAAATCAGAAACAAATCTTAGTTCTAAAAGAAAATACTTTTTTAGTTGCCTTTTATCAAAATGTAGTATTTTCCGGGCAGTATTTTTCTTTATCAGGTTATATCACGATGTTTGAGCAGTGAAATCTTTGTTTTATACCAAAAATATGTCTGTGAATGAGTAAATAGAGCTCACAAATTGCTGGGTTTAAACACTGGCCAGTCTTTGTCTGCTCAACACGAAGGCGGTTGGTTTTTCCGTTCATGCAAATTCAGCTTTCGTGTCGGTGAAATTCAGGGAAATTGACATTTGACTTAGAATGGGAACCGTGGATTTTATGAGTATGACTCGCATCTTTATTTTCTCTCAACATGTTACTGACAAGTTTATGTTGCTCAGTTTCCTCAGTGTTTCCACAAACCTGCATGCGACTGAAAAGATCCAATCGTCAATCAGTCACAGCTTTAGTAGCAGATTGCTCCTCGGCCGATGTGTGTAGTGCAGCAGGGCGTTTTTCTGGTTGTTGAAATGACTTGTCCTCTGGGGACATAGAAAAGCAAACAAATAGCCTGGACATGCTTATCCAGAGCGCCTGGGCTACAAATCTGTCCACTTCTGATTGTAACACTCGCCCTCTCTCTCTTGCTCTCCTAGGTGGACTGGCCTCTGAATATCATAATCACGGACAGCTGTGTGAATAAGTACAACCGGCTCTTCTCCTTCCTGCTACAGCTCAAACACATGGTGTGGTCTCTCAGTGACGTGTGGTTTCATCTCAAACGCACAGGTGAGCTCTTCCAGGGTACTGGTCAAACGGCATCTCTTCGCTTAAAGCAGCGTTTCTCAACCACTGGGAAGCGCCATCTAGTGGGCCGCCAAATTTTTTCAGGTTTGAAAGCAAATACTAAATAGTTCAGGATGTCGTAGTGTCCCAAATCCTGTAGCTGGTTTGACGTACACCTTTCAAGTGGAATAAATACATTTGCTGGTAAATTAAGAAGAACAAGTCTTTATTATTGTCACATTCTTCCTTTGCATTGCGCATGCACACACAGAGAGTGCGCATGCAGAGAATAAATAAATACGTTTGTGGGTAAATTATATGGATCTGTGATGCCTGCTGGAAAAGAAGAGCAGGGAGGAGTGAGAATCGAGCAGCTGTGGTTTGCTTAAAACTTGTAGCCATCGTAAAGACACGTACAAAAAGCCCAGAAACTCCTATTTACCCGGGGAAAAAAACGATACAGGATTTATCTTGTAGTGCCCTGATCCCCAGATCTTTAACCCAGCCACATATAAAAAGTTGTACGCCTCCATGCTCTTCCAGGTTTGCATCTGTGTAGAACCATGTCTGCAGCACCAGGTAGTTTGAGATGTCTGGGAACTCAACGGATGAATAATTTTCCAACTCATAGGAAAAATTCTTCTTTTTTAGCGTGTAAGGATTTATCCCATTGAGTGGTTTCTATATCCACTTCTTTTGAGTGTACTTCTTGGTTTTAGTAACTTGCTTGTTTGCTATACTGTACACAAACATGGCAATAAGTTATCATGTTTCTGGACTCCACTTTTGGATCATTAATCCCTTTTGACTGACCAGCATGCATGGTTTTATGTTGGCTTCTGGCACATCCATAGAGTTTGAATACAATACTTACAATTAAAAACAGTTTTTTTATTGCACTTAATCAATTCCTGGGCTCTCATCTGTGACAGGGAGTGATGTTGCATCCCATTAATACACTTTACAATAGATTATTATATTATAATAGATGAGCCAAACTAATTGGGGATCTTTTTTAATGGGCCCCAATTCGTTACAAGTATGAACAGGTGGGCCTCGAAGCAGAAAAGGTTGAGAACCCCTGCTTTTTAGTTATGTTTCATGTTGTGGAATCTCCAGGAATCAAGTTAATTTCTGTTATTCCTTATGTTATAGCAGATATAAAGAGTCATACTCTTACCTATATAACAATGTGGTAAACATCATATGAACTGTTTATTATGATGGAGCACTATGAGTAGGAGACTGTATGGGTTGACCAAAGCTGCAGGTTACACTGTTTTTGTGTGTGTGGGTGTGCAAGCAGGTCTAGAGCGGAAGTACCAACGTGTGTGGAGTTTGACAGCAGTCTACTGGAAGATGCCGAGCGTTTGAAGCCCGAGGAACTGGAACTGAATGAACTGACTCTGGAAGGAATACAGCACCGGTGCATACTGCCTCACTCACATACTGCAGGATTGTGGAGTCAGTGAAAGCTAGCTTAGGAATCATAGTCCATCACACATTAGTGTGCATTGGCATGAAGCACATACAGTACATTTAGTCTGAATAACTGTGCACTACACATGTTAATAAAAAATACATTGATTAGAGTTCATCGCTATGCACTGCCCACTATACATTAGGGGCCAATCAGTGTGTGGTACACCCATTAACATGTACCATGCACCATAATGCACATCAGCACACAGTATACACTTGAATATACATTAGCGTGCACTACAGACAGTAGTATGAATAAGCTTGTATTATATACATTAGTGTACTTAGCATGTACTGCACACATTAGTGTACTTACTGTGTACTACTCATAGATGTACTGCATCTGTAATACATTAGTGTTTGTTCATCAGTCATTAGTATGGTCAGTGGGTACCATATATATTAGTGTACTCACTGAGTAGTACACATTGGTGCTCATCAGCCTTCATGGCACACATTAACATCAGTGTGCATCAAGCATGTTGGTGTATTTAGGTGCACTTAAGTGCACATTATTGTGCACTAAACAGAGTGTGTTACACAGGTGACACTACCTGTATATCTGTCAGAGTTTAGAGTTACAAAAATCTGTTTCTGGATTTAGATTTAATGTTGAAGTGGGCGTGACCTAAACTACAAGTTTTTTTTTTTTAATCCATGAACCCTACCACTACTATTTCTTTTGGCTGTTCCCATTAGGGGTTGCCACAGCGGTTGCCACAGCGTCCCTCCATCTCCTCCTGTCTTCTGTATATTTTCTGTCACACCCTGCCACATCCATAAATCTTATCTTTGGTCTTCTTCTTTTCCTTCTACCTGGCAACTCCATCTCCAACATTCTTTTCCCTGGATCTCTCCTTTGTACGTGTCCAAATCATTTCAATCTCGCCTCTCTTACTTTGTCTCCAAGCCGTCTGACAGTGTTGTCCCTTCAATATACTCATTTCATGAACTCTACCACTATGCCACACAAACACTGGAAGAAAGCCAAAGGTGGAAATGACCTTTCCGTTGAGGTCAGAATTGCCGACTCCCTGACCACCTTCAAGCGCAGACTGAAGACTCACCAATTCAGGCTGCAGCTCTCCCCTTCTTCCCTGCCCATTGTGGAACTACGTTTTGGTCTACTCTAGACCAACCCAGGTTGTGTACTGTTCAGCCTAGGGTTAGCCATTTGAGTTCTCTATTTAATTGTACTTTATATGGTTGGTTGGTTTCCTTGGCTGTTTGAGTATTAATACTTCAACAGAATATTACACTAGATACTGCTGTCACTTGTTCAGTTGGCACTAGAACGTTCTTGTCTAGAAGTTCAGCACTTTGTGTACCTGACCTTTGACTCGTTGTAGGTTGCTCTGGATAAGAGTGTCTGCTAAATGCCATGTAATGTCAGCATGGTCTGTGAATTCTGGCTCTGACACTTCCAGCTTGTCAACCTCAGCTACGTCACTTGAGCTCATAATTTTTCTCAACTAGAAATGAGCACTGGACTGTTTTTAAGCACTTATTATTTTTGTTTTCCCATGATATATTCCAGTGTTGTGGTCAAGTCACTAATTCTCAAGTCCGAGTCTAGTCTCGAGTCCCCAGTGTTCGAGTCGAGTCCACTGTTGATCCGAGTCAAGTCCAACACTCCAATCACATCATTTGATGGTGGCTGTTTCAGCGTCATTAACATTAGTTTGTTACTGAACATGACGTATGAACAAGTGAATGTGGATTCTTTTTGTTGGGGAGTGCGAAGTATTCTGTCAGAGATGGTTGGGAGACGGATGTAAGTGCAGAAGGTGTGTTTATTAGTAATACAAGTGAAGACAGGTAAACAATCCAGAATGGCAGGCAAAATTGTAAAACAGTGAAATAGGCAATAGGTCGAGCAAGGCACAAACAGGCTATCGTAGACTCGGCAGAATCAAACACAAGAAACAGGAAACCAAACAAGGAAATAAGGCTCGGTAATGTGTCGGCAACACAACTCAATACTTCACAAAGTAAGTGTGTTTTCAGTCTTTATATCGGTGCGCTGATTGCACCTTAAGCTTGTGCGGGTGCGAGTCGTTTATGGCACGCACGTGAGAGTCCGCTTGCCGCGCGCTGTCCGGAACGCGCCCGAGAATCTATTTGATGCACATATCAAGGTGCACAGGTGTGACACGCTTGCATGAAATTGGTACAAAAATTAATGTAGATATAAATATCTTATGCCAAATTATGGCATGTTACAAAAAATAAAGAAAAAATCTGAGTCCTCGTCTCCAGTTTACGAGTCTGAATGCAGTTAATGCACGAGTCCGAGTCCAAGACAGAGTCATCAGTGCTCAAGTCCAAGTCAAGTCACAAGTCCTTAAAATTAGGCCATGAGCCAGACTCAAGTCCAAGTCCTGGTCTCGAGTACTACAAGTCTGATATATTCTAACAAATTTAGTTGGTATGATTTCCCAAAATATGACGCACTAGCCTAATTTGACCCACCATGACCCTAACCAGACAAGTACTAAGGATGAATGAATGAGTCCTTTACATTAATGTTAATGAACGTGATGTTTGTTGCGCTGCTCTCTTGTACTCGCATATAAGCAAAAACCTCCTGCTTATTGTGTCCCATGTGATCCGAGTCCTAATGCACATCTCTAGACAGATGCTCTGTGAACCTTTGTCATGCTCATTAAAAAATGAGTAGTGTATCTCCTATTCATGCTTTTATTTGTATCTGTTTAGAACATTATCTCTTCATTCCAAATAATGAATTTGTATTCGGTTGTCTCCTTAGCATGTTTCAGTCAGTGTTTTGGTGCATTTCTTGATTTATATAACTTTAGTTATATTACTTTATCACTTGTCACTGGCTACATTGCTTGAAGCACCTATATGAATAATGTATTGCCTATAATCAAGTATTAAAAATGCAGTTATATCCTCTCTATTGAGTGAATCTTACTCATACTCTTCTTTCCTGCTGAGTCAGGCTCACCGCTATTGAAGAGGAGCTTCTAAGCATAGCAGCGACTCTGGGAACACAGCAGGCCGCTGTTAACCAGCTGGAGATAGACCTGGAGGCCGAAGAGAGTTTGGACAATGCTGGCCAGAGGTGAGCTTTCACTGCATAGCTCTGAGATTTTAAAGTATTTACATGAAAATAATACATGAGCTGTAAGTCAGTGGAATTTGTTGTGTCTTAAAACAGCTTTGCGGTCTCTCTCCCCCACTGTGAAGAGTGTTTTCATGAATTTTAGATGTATGGAGTAAAGTGCTGGGCTAATATATTAATATATCTTGATTTATATGCCTGTCCAGCGTTGTTAGAGTTTCCTGCTTAGTTTATTTAGTTAATGTTGCATGTAATTAATGGCTGGCCAAGGAACAGCTCTGTAACGTTTACTGCCTTAAAGATTACCATAAAATGTGCCACAGCTCAGATGATGTTAAGCTATAAATTGTGTTGTGAAGCCAGTTGGCTGACATACTGGTCCTACTTCTTGAGCTAAATCACGACACATTTATTCATTTATTAAGATCAGAGTAGTCGTTTTGGTTAACTGCAAACAAGTCTGTGACTAGGTAAGTGCAGTGAATTATTTAACAGTCCATCTGTGCATTCAACTATGCCATCAGTCACATGTTTTTCAACACCCTATATTATTCCACAAAATACTCATTACAAAATAAAAAGGATTTCATGAATTAAATTATTAGATTTTGTTGGAAACAGTTTATATTTAATTGGAAAAGGTATATAATCTTACAATCAACATCAGCGCTGTGAGTCTTTTCTATGGGCTGAACTACTCTCCAAGTGACCCTTCATTTAATAAAGTACTTGCTCTCATTAGAATCTGAGAGCAGCCCATTTAATAACCATTGATTATCATCTATGCCCTTCATTCATCTTCATTAGCCACATTAATCTGGTCAGGGTTGTGGAGTACAGAGCCTACCTTGGGAAGCCAGTCCACATATAGCAGCTGAACATTCAGGGTCTTGTTCAAAGGCTAAACAGTGGCTCTCTGGTAGTCCTAGGATTTGAACTCATAACCTTCTCGTCACTATTACAGAATAGTATCTGATAAAGTACTACCATCCTGTTAAACAGAGTGTACCAGTTTAGCAAGCGTAACGCTCTGGAGGACAGCAGGCAGCAGGTGGTGATATCAATGGTGGCACGTGCCCGGCTTGAGGCCCAGCGCAGGTTGCTGGCTGATAAACTGCAAAGTCTTGGCAGCAATGATGCACCAACATTGGGCTTGGATGATGATCGGATCTCTCTCAACTCTAGCACCACTGTGAGTCAATTGTCTTTGGACAACACAAAAACACTAGATTTCTGAGAGTACAAAATTAACAATCTGTGTGGTGTTTTTGATAATCAGGGTTTTTATGGATGAATAGAATTTAAAGAGTGGGTGTACGCTCATATGAATTGGTATTGTTTTCTTTAATCCAGACATTTTTCAAGTATTATGACAAGGCCCATTATTCAAATACCATTCCTCAAATTTTTGACCAAGTCTGCTATTCCAACAAAGACACAGTCATATAGGGATTTTGTAACAGTAAACAAATCCATGACATAATGACTTCACTGTTCTTTCACTGTTTTTAATGTCCAACATTATGTTAATATTTTGACCAGCTACTGTGTGTAGGAGCCAGTACGCTCGAAACTCCTGGGAGCATTCACAGCATATACAGCTTCCTAGATGGTTTAGGGTGTTCATTTATTTAATTTAATTTAATTTCATTTATTTATTTAGACCAGTGGTGTCCAAACTACAGCCTAGCCTAAGGCTAATCTAGCCTATTGTGAGGCGATCATGGGCACAGAATCGCTGGACTGTTGAAGATTAGAAAAAAAAAAATCACCTTGTTTTTTTTCCAGTCTTTGCCTGTCCAGTTTTGGTGAGTCTGTGCTCATGATAGCCTTAGATTCTTGTTCTTGGCTGACAGGAGTGGAATCTGATGTGATCTTCAGCTGTTGTAACCCATCACCTCACGGTTTGATGTGTTGCGTGTCCTGAGATGCTTTTCTGCTCACCACAGTTGTAAAGAGTTATTATTTGACTTGTTATATCCTTCCTGTCAGTTGAGATCGGCAGTTTCTGAAATACTCCAACCAGCTTATCTGGCACCAACAACCATGCAAGGGTTAAGATCATAAAGATCACGCTTTTCCCCCCATTGGGATGTTTGATGTGAGCAATAACTGAAGCTCTTGGCTTGTATCTGCATGATTTTATGCATTGTTTCTTTGTACTGCTTCCACATTATTGGCTAAGTGGATAACTGCATAAATAAGCGGCTGTACAGGTGTTTCTCTTAAAGGGGATGGTGTGGGTGTGTAATAAATATATACAGTACCAGTCAAAAGTTTGGACACCCCTACTCATTCATAGATTTTTCTGTATTTTGACTGTTTTCTACATTGTAGAACAATACTGAAGACATCAAAACTATGAAATAACGTATGGAATTATGTGGTAAACAAAAAGTTTCATATTTTAGATTCTTCAAAATAGCCAGCGTTTACCTTGATGATGCTTTATTTTTTAGCATTATCTTAACCAGGTTCATGAGGTAGTCACCTGGAACGATTTTCAATTACCAGGTGCCTTGTCAAAAGTTATTTAGTACAATTTCTTGCCTCCTTAATGCATTTGAGATCAAATGATAAAAATACAGTAAATAGCCCTGTTCCACAACTCTAGTAATCCATATGTGAAGAACCGCTCAACTAAGTAAAGAGAAACATCTGCCATTACTTTAAGACATGAAGTGACTTTTAATAAATAAAGAAAAACTACTTAATTAGAAGGTGTGTCTAAACTTTTGACTGGTTCTCTCTGTCTGTCTGTCTGTCTGTCTGTCTCCATCTGTCTATGAGGTAATATGTCAGAAGTTGACTGATGTGTATCTTAATTTCAGTTGAAGAGAAGCCCTACTGAGACTAGTCTCATTTTCATAAGGCACAAAAGTCAGGTCTATTATGTTTTTCACAATTGTATTATTCTAGCTAGCCTGCGGCTAGTTACTTCTGTTTATTTCATCTGGTCCTCAATAAGAAAACTTTTAGACCCACTGCCTTAAACTAGTTCAAATGCAAACATTGAATGATTTGACACAAGGTTCGTGCTGCAATGTTTTGCTGCTTCTTTTTTTTTTTTTAATCCATTTGGCAGAAGCCTTTATCTAAAGTGCCTTAAAACTGAGCCTAATCCAGGCATAGAGCTCAGAATATAAAGGTTTAAGGGTCTTGTGCACGCAGCGGACAGTGGATTTTCCTGCAGTCCTTCCAGTTACTCGTGGAAAACCTTAACTACAGAAGTATTAAATCTTTTAATGCATTGCCCTACAGCTTGGATTAAACTTTGTCTCTTTACCAGCTACTAAATAGCTCCTGGGCTTGCTTGCAAGTTTTTCGGGCTTTTCTGTCAAAACTGAAGAGTTAATGCCATTCACTGATCACTATGAAACACAGGAACAGGATATAGTAGTACATTGCTTGTATAAAGACAAAAATATGGCATTTTTCAGCATGCATTTACAAGATCCTGACACATAAAACAGAACCTTTATAGTTGCACTGTGTTTCAGCTGAGCGACATCAGCAGTTTTAAAAAGGACCCATTCCATAGATTTGTATTGGCCTGAAGGGTTTGGCACGAGACTGCATTCTGGATTTATTGTTTCTGCTGCACAGAAATGCTGAATCCTCCACAGATAAATGTGCTACTTAGGATGTTACTTCTGTTTACTGTATTTCCACAAGACTGTGATTTACACAGCCGTTACTGCCTACCGTTGTGCTTCATTCCCTCCATTATTAGTTTAGGAGAGAGTTGTGTATCTTCACCAAAGAAAAGCTACTGAGGCAGAGCATGAGAGATCAAGTCTTATTGTAAAGCTTCTAAAAAAGCTCTGGGTCTCTTTTCTCTCTCTCAAGGGATGAGAAGGTTTATGAGGTCTTGGGGTATATGAATAAGTGTGATTTAATTATAAAGCGAGATGAACATTGTGGCCTCTTCTAAAGCATTCTGCATTTTTTTTCTTAATTGGCTGACCATGTTGTACTTGCAAAACATTTAGTTTTCTCATTATTTCATGTACAAAATCATGTTCTGCAGCATAATATATATTTCCTTTACTAAGGAGCGTGACAAAGATTTCAAAGTCCCTAGTATGGACAGCATCTTTAACCACCTGAGCAGCCTGTTCAAACCCAAGTACACCGTGAGTAAGCCTTTTCTATTGTCTGCTTCTCTTTCTTTAATAATATAATAATGATTCTGGGGCAGAAACTGCTTTAAACAATAGTACAAAAAGAGAACAACTATGGTTATGGGGGGGAAAATGAGTAGAAAGACAAATAAAATAACTGTCATTCTTGCAAATAATAAAAATGGTCATTAAAAGGCATAAATAAGTGTTTTGTGTCCTAACTTTGGGACATAAAAACAGAAATCAGACTTGCCACTGATTTTGTTTTGTCTGCCAGGAAGTCCTGCCAGAAATTAGATTTGAATAGCCAGATAAGACACTAAAATAGACACAATACCTTAATTATACTGAATTTGTCGTTCTTTCTGCAGCATTTTGTACCCAGTACAAAAGGAGGTTTCTCTGGTGTCTCTTAAACAGAGAAGTTAAAAGTACTTAACAGCAGTTTATGAGAGAAATTGGAAGAGGGTTTTGAGGAAATGTCATTGAAATGCATGTTCCATCTTGTGTATCTGTAATCCTAAAAGTAGAACGAGCAAATCAGTAATTGCACTCATGCTAATGTAATCCGCACGTGTCCCATTGTGTAGAGTAGTATGTTTTATAATGCCTCCCAGGTGCCACCTGCTCTGTCTCCTGTCCCTGAAATTGAGAAGCCTTTGAGCCAACAGTGTTGGTACCATGGTGCCATCCCACGTGTCGAAGTCCAGGAGCTGTTGAAGAATGATGGGGACTTTTTGGTCAGGCAGAGCCAGGGCAAACAGGAGTATGTGCTGTCTGTGCACTGGGGTGGGCAGTGTCGCCATTTCCTCATTCAGAACACAGAGGTACGTGTTTTAGAAGGTGTTACATCCTGTGTTGTTTTGTAGTACGTTCTGTGTAGTGCATGTGTATATTTTCACACGCGCGCGCACACAGTAGAAACGTTAGTATAGGAACAGTTTCAAAATATGAGTAGAATAAATCACATGAGTACTATTATCATTCAAATCACTTCAAGCATAAAAAGATGCCAAAAACCTGTAAACCACACGTCCTACATGAGTCTGAAATTGTATTGATGTATAATTGTATTGATAGGAGTTAGGACGTACAGTAAGGATAAGTGGTAAGCACATAAGTGATTCTAACTTGTTTTCAGCAGCAGTAAGGACAAATATGTTTCGCTCATAACAGAAGTGGTGTGTAACATGGACTAAGACACTTTCCTGTCCTCACATTCTTATGTTTAATAGAATATAAATAATACGTGATGGTAGCTAACACCAGCCGACTAAAAATTTTAATAAATTAAAACTAAAAATTAAACAGTTCTTGCTTCTGGGAGTTAGTGAAACCAAAACCTGTTGATGTGCCTAAAGATGTCTAACACAATGCTAGCTAAGTATGAGTTCTGTCACATAGTGAATGTCATACTTGGATCAAGTTCGTTGAAAACTATGTTCATTGGACATTAAACTTAAAGGTGCTGACTGCAAAGTTGAATTCTGGGCAAAATATTCTATTTCTATTGCTGTTGGAGTTTCAAGATGTTTCGCTGCTGCACACACACTGTGTATCCTGTGTGTAAATGTTTTGCCGAGATAAAATATGTCCCACATTTTACAATTCCGGAGATTGCCAAAGCAAGTGAGCAGCAATATCACGTGACCACCATGGGGCATCTTTGAGCTTCTTTTAATCAAAACAAGTCAAACATGGCGGACTCGGCTCTCCTGCCAGCTAAAATCCAGCGGAAAAGAAAAGGAAAGCCTGCCTAGTGAGTGCAACTGCAAGATAGAGTAAGGTTAGATGGCGTGTCATTTTTCTGG
>JAODVO010074584.1:0-12419 GCA_025400055.1 Notarius lentiginosus | reverse complement strand
ATGAGAGCTAAGTGAAACCGGAGTCAAATTCCTCGTGTATGTCCACATATACCTGGCAATAAAGTGTTTCTGATTCTAATGTAACTACTGGAGTATTTGATTGGGTAAAAAGAAGCAGCAGCCTTTATTTTTGTCACATGTACTCAAGCACAGCGAAATTCCTCCTCTGCATTTAACCCATCTGAATACATGCATGCACACGTGAGCAACGAGCACACATACCTACCCAGAGCAGTGAGCAGCTATGCTACAGCACCCAGGGAGCAGTTGGGGGGTTGGGTGCCTTGCTCAAGGACACTTTAGCCATGATCCAGAGGGAGGGGAAAGTGCTGTCCCTTCACAGTTCTTAAAAAAAAAAAAACTGTTTTAAATATTGCTTTCTTTCATGAAACTTGATCGTGTTAATATCTTGTTCAGAAGCCATTGATGACCCTGCATTAACGTTTACCCCTGCTGTGGTGGAGGAGGATGGAGGATCCGAGCAGGTTTCAGCAGGATCGGAGATGATGAGCCAGCAGCACGTAGCACTCATATCTCAGGACGGCACACAGCAGGTTGGGACAGTTTAAAATAAAAGTAATATGTATATTATCATCGGGTGTAATTCTCCATTTACTCATATTGCTTTGAATTTCTGTGTTAAGTAAATGTTTGTTTCCTTAAACCTTTAATAACGTAAAATTTGGCCCTTAAAGTATCACAACAAGGAATTTAGATGTATTTCTGTGCTATTCTACAGCTTGAAAATGCAGTACATTGAGTGATAAATGCATTTATTAGTAGTTGAATGGGGAATTGATATTTAATAGTTACTATAATAGTAGTAGTAACAGACATACTATCTGTCTTATTGCTATGTGTGGGTCTGTTTTTTATATTTCTGCTTTTGAAATAACGTTTTATTGTTTTCTCCACCTGAACACGTGCAGCAGAACCTGTTTGAGTGATGTGCTTTTAGAATGATTTGAGCAGGTGCTGATGCACAGTTACAATTTGGTTAAGTTTAATTTCTCTCAAACTGCATTAACACGACACCAGCTGTGTTTATGGTGTAAACGAGCAGAAGCTTTTGTTTTTCATTTCGTGCATATGGGGGGTTGTTAAAGGTGTAATGACGCATTACATCATATCATGATGCAAAAATGCGGTGATGTGAATCACACATTTCCATAATACACATCATGGAAATCGGCATTGTTAATTATTGATCGAATGAAATCGCACTGTTTGAACACCAGAGGTCCCAGTCTGAGTAGCCTACTAATACCCCTTTTCCACCAAATCAGTTCCAGGGCTGGTTCGGGGCCGGTGCTGGTTCACAACGCGTTCAACTTGCGAGCCAGCTGAAAGCCAGTTTGCTTTTCCATAGCTCGTGGTGCTAAGGGGAGATACGTCAGTTACGTCGCTGTATACGTCAGTTACGTTGCTACATTTGCATAAACCTTGGCGCGAATATCGAAGCAAAAACAACACTGAGAAGAAGCAGCAACAACAATAATGAATGACTTCGCGTTTGTACAGATGCTGCTTCTCGTCGCTTAAAAATGGCGATCTTTCGCGGTCTTATTGTTGTTGGTCTTAACAACTCCGCCCAGCAGAGAGTTGGTGCTAGCCTGGAACCAGTTTTTCTGGCCCCAGAGCCAGTTCTTTGTCAGTGGAAACAGAAAACCCGGTTCGAAACTAAGCACTGGCCCCGAACCAGCCCTGGAACTGATTTGGTGGAAAAGGGGCAAGAAAGAACATGCAAACTCCACACAGAAGGCCCCCATCAGCCATGAGGTTCAAACCTGGAACTTTCTTGCTGTGAGGCAACAGTGCTAACAACTGTACCACCGTGCTGCCCCAGTGAAAAGTTTAGACACACCTTCTAATTCAGTGGTTGTTCTTTATTTCTGTTAATTAAAAACAATCCATGTCTTAAAGTAATAATGGACTGTTGCTTCTCTTTACTTAGTTGAGCGGTTCTTGACATAATATGGATGAGTACATTTGCTGAATACTTGTTGAATAGGGCAATGTCTCAGCTTTTGACTGGTACTGTGTATACATATACAGTGTTTAGATTATGATCATCACTCTCATGCACGTTTTACTTAGAAAGATACTCTGTGTGCGTGCTTTTCCCTGAGGAATTTATGCTCGGGTTATTTGACGCTACAGACACAGACATGTTTCATCTTTACAAACTCTGTGTGTGTGCGCGCACACGCACACGCGGAAGTGACCCCCCGAGATAGGGAAGGGTAGGGTAGGGCAGGGCATGCGCGCGGAACTGCGCGTGCAGTATAAAACTCTCGGGAACTTCCTTGTACTTACTTTTGCATTGCAGCAGCTTTGCTGGAAGTTAGGAGGAGGATTCGAGCGCGCGCTCACGATTCTTTATCTGTTAAAATTCCGAAAGCAAAACCAGACTGAAAGATGTCATGGGACCGTTACATCGATATTCTGCTCAAAAAGAAGGGGGTGGAGGAGGCCGCCATCTTCGGGAACGATGGGTCTAGAATCTCCTTGTGGGCATCAAGTGATGGCTGGCTGAAAGATATCACGGTACGTATGTGCGCACACACCGCAAGTCACTCATATGCGCGTGAAGCTGAATGCTATCGATCTATCCAGTTCCAGTATAAGTGTGACTTATTAAGGAGCGCACCTGCTAGTTTTAAGTTTCGACAGGTTGTTAATTGTTACTGCTGCATCAGCGCGTGATGGACAGACTGGAGGAAGGAGTGGGGCTGAGCTGCTTCCTCTGCGCGTGAGGAGCTGAGTGAGCAGAGAGACGTCGTGTGCACGCGCTTCGCTTTGTGTATATTTCCTCTCGACCCGACTCCAAGTTCCACATTGTGTGTGCGCGCGCGCCAGTGCCACTGGTTCGGGGCTCGAGCGTCCAGGATAATGGGACTTTTTGTTTGTTTGTCTCCCCCATTAAACTGAGTGGTTCTGTGCGCGCGCTGTGAGCTCTGTCGCCAAAAAGTTTCCTTTTTTGGTCACGGGCGAATTAAAAAGCAGGAAGTAGTGCAGCGGGGTTGAAGAGGGTGTGACTCACTTCCGGTTGAGCATGCACAAAACTCCTCTAATCAGTAGCGCGTATGTTTTAGTGACCTGAATTTTTTTTTTTTTGTTGTTTTATGTAGTTTGACTGTATTAATCGTGTGTGTGAGAGGGAGAACTTGTACTGCCATGATGACCGCACTGTAGTTTATTGACTGAGTGCAGGAGTGAGGGTTTTTTTTTTTTTTAACTCACTGCATTCTCATGCTTGTGCGTCAGGTAAGTCATAACTTATTGTGTGTTGCCTTAAGCGGTGTTTTTTCCCTTATTCTATTGTAGACACTGTGGGTGTGTACTTATTGGGTTTTAAATGAAGCAGCACTCCAAACATGATGAGACTTGAAACTACAGTAGGAATGTCTGTGCTGAGGTTGGCAGGGATTCTGCAAAAACTCCATCTACATGTTGCAACGTGTACTGTGTGTGTGATATGTATAAAAAAATAAACCTTTCTCTCTCTTTCTCTATAGGAAGCAGAGGCGAGGGTACTCTGGGATAAACCTAATCACTTATTTGCTACTGGAGTGACCTTGGCAGGCAAAAAGTGCACAGTTGTGAGGGATGACACAGATGATCACACCCTCGACCTGAAAATGAAGATCTCAGACATTGACCCTTATCCCTTCTTCATCACTGTTGGCAAATCATGTCATGGTAACACAACACAGATCCACACTTTTTATTACTGTAGGGTGCAGAAAAACCCAGAACTGCTACCTTTCTTAAAAACCACCCTTTCCCAGCTGTTTTTTGAATAGTGGGGACTTTACTAATGGACTAAGAGTAGATTAATGGGGAACTAGTTAAAAGGTAGATGGGTAAAATCAGTATTTACAAGTCTATATTACTGGATAAAATATAATGAAATAGAATCTAAGATATAGTTCCAAGTGTGCATGTTAAATGTAGACTGTATATTGTGCACTGCCACTCGGAGGAAAAACCTCATGTCGTGGTCCTTGTTCTAGCAGAGTTGAAGGAGCCTCCAACTGAAGACGCGCTGCTCTCTGGCCAGTCGGGTCTGCAGTGGGTGTGATGTTTGTCTATGTTGATCTTGAACAATTTGTGCAACATCCTTTCTCAGCAGCCAACTTGGGGGCTCCAGAGCAGTCCCCAGCACAGATGAACAGGGACTAGAGTAGTCTAAGGGGGGATCTGCTAATTTATTCTGGTAGACTAATCAGTTAGATTCATTTTATTTCTACAGCCCTTTCATGAGTAGAGACTGACAGAGCAGCTTTACAGAAACATGAAGACATCTTGGGAGGAACAAGACTTTTAAAAGGGAACCCAGCCTCCTCTGGGTGATGCTTAGTGTGGTTATTACTCTTCCACAACTAAAGTGTTACTTCCACAATATACTCAAGATCATATGGGACTAAAGTAGATTAATGGAGGTTTTGCTGTTATAATGTCCCTTTGAGAAGATTAAATGAGTTAAAATAAACCTTGATCTTGAAGGAAATTCTTGCCAGTTGCTCAAGGCGGTCCAAAAGATGGAGGATGAAGCCTTTATTTGTGTCTCACATTACAGCACAGTTAAATACCCCAACTTGTTAGGGTCAGCCATAATACTGCTATGGAGCTTGACCAAAAACCCAGAGCCTTAATCATTGAGCCATCACTCCCTAAATTTGGCTTAAAAATGTAGATGGACGTGCTGGTAATGAAATCAAAATCCTTTAAAACAGTACAAACTGCAATATTTATCAACATGCATGTATTAAGTTAAACTAAAACTTGTAACTAGAATTATGTAAACTTGACCATTGTTCACTATGATACTGGAGTTGATTTTGCTGCTGCCATGGTGATTGCTGTAGTCTTCTTGAGTTGATAGAAAATGAACTATGACCCTCAGTTCTCTTTGTAGTGTTCAGTTTTGTTTTGTTTTTCTCTCTCTCACAGCTCTGATTATAGCGAGAGGAAATGAAAATAGTACTGGAGGACAGGTCAATCCTCATGTCTTCAGTTTGGTGATGCACCTCAGGGACGCGGGTTACTGAACCCTCTCTCTCTCTCTCTCTCTCTCTCTCTCTCTCACACACACACACACAGCTTGGATTGAGCAACAAGTGGAGTCTGATTGTGGGCAGTTGTGTTGCTTGGTTGATCAGGTGTCCGACTGTATACACTGAGGCAATTCCAGCATTTTCACTTCACTTAATCAGGAGAGTATGCTGCAGTGATGGATTGATTCAGCCCCTGTCAATTTGATTGGATGGTATTCCTTATGGAATGAGTGGAGCATCTCAGGCATCTGTTTTAGATTTTTTTTTGGGGGGGGGGGGTATTTTGATGCTGAAATGAACAAATGTTACTGTTAAAGAGAACATAATAAAACTTATTGTGAAATCATAACTGAGTGTGTCTGAGTTTATGGTGTATGGTTGTCATCCTTAATATCTTACCATGGTTGAGGTGTGGTGACTAATGCAAGTGTCAACCTTCTATCTACCCAGGATAGTTAAGGCAAAAAAAGCTTAAACTCAGAAGTGAGGGACACAATTGGCATGGAAAATATAAGCCAGGGTTTAAATAAAGTAATAAATGTCCAATGTGAAAATGGGTGTGGTTAATGCTGTCTATCAGCAGAGTATGTGGGAATTGTAGGTTGAGGAGTGGTGTTTTGTAGGCTGCAACGTGCTGACTTGGAAGTGTAACCCAGAAGTCTCACCAGGTGCTGCTTCTCAGCACCAGCATAATTTTTGGCCCAGAATAAATTGTAGATAATGGAAACCATTGTTACTGAATCGGTGGATACAGCAGTCCCTATGCATAAGTGAAAATATTAAATCTCCAGAAACAGGATGAGAACAGACATGTACATTGACTCGTGCCATGTTGCTAACTACCTAATTGGTGCATTTGACTTTGATTCAACTGCCTCAATGGTCAATATGAACCGTTTAAAAGGAGCTGTAAAATGCAGCAGTGAAACCAATTTCTCCTTCCTATTGTAGTTTGCAACTGATGTGACTAGTGGGAGATCTCGTGGAATTGTTCCTTAATGTTGTATACAGTTGAAGTTCCCCTTTTCATTAACTTGATTACTGACAAATTCTAGTGTTCTTTTAACAAATCATTGTTGGGCTACAGTCACATAAATTCAATGTGGTGGTTTCTGTACATGTTTATCAGTCTACACTATAGCAGAAAATGATGTAATAAAAGATTTTAGTGCCACTGTTGGAAAGATCCTATCAGCTCCAGGTATTAAAGGTCATAGGCAAGGGTTTGAGGTGGAACATGGAATATTAACTTTTATTTTCTAGAACAACCACCCAAAACGCAAATTCAATCTTCCTGGTGTCTCATTTGCACCCTAAAATTGAATAAAACGGTTAAAATATACTGGTTTGCGCAAGTTCTGAAGGTTTGTTTACATCTCGCTTATGCGCACTTTTAGTGCCAGGGGACCGTCGTCGTGATGTCATTCAAGGCAAACCGACTGGGAGCAGTTCTGTGTTTACTTGCAAACCGAGCACACGTGTACAGACTTTGGTTGTGTAAAATATCTGAAAGCGACAGCAATTTTGAAGTAGGAACTCTCCAAATTGAATATCGAGAAGTGAAACCATATATGCATGAACCTATGGCCATTGTGAAGCAATCGGTGAATGTGGCTCAATGGTTTGACCGTTCAGCCTTGGAATCGGACAGTGACTCTGCCAACTCTGATCACGATGACCCCGGACCTCAACAAGACTCGCGCCCAAACGATTTATCCTGGTAGTTATAAATTCTTACTTTCGTTGTAATACTAAGAGCCCTTTTGAAGAATAATTAAACCGCCCTCCCTAGTGGATATAGGTAACGATTACTTGACAGTACGCCGGTAGGCCACATTAGCCTGCCATCCACGGCATTATACTATTTATAGCCTTCTCTAAGCGAGGAAATATCCCTTTGTCTCATTTCCACAATGATTGTATAGGATCCCTCAGGATTCTTGACTTGTCAATTACAAGCAAAGGTAAAAATGTTTACCTCCAATCTTCTCCTTTTTGCTTGAGCGTTGCTGGTCTGTTTCCTCTTTGACTGCTTGATTTTGTGTTCGAAATTTGTCGGAACAGTGTCAGGTTTGAGCCTTCTCTGTCCGACACTGACACCTAAACTCTCCAACAGATGGGGATTCTTCAAAAAGTGATCGGAGCACAAAGTGGCGTATTTACCCGGCTGACAACCCCCTCACTTCATGCGCACAATCCACTCTCCGCGTCTTCTTTCTCAGGAAAAGGTAAAAACTTCTTCCTGAACCGGTCCTGTTACAGTTCACTGCACAACAATAAGGCATGGTTTTTCTTTGGAAATTCCCGAACGCATGTCTGCACTCAAGTTGAACGGCAATGCAAATAAACAGAAGTGGACTCAAATCAAGTGATTTGTTTGTCTTGAATGACGTCACGTGCCGAGTGATCACGAAAATCGCCAGGCAGAAATTTGCTGCGATCCACGGTAACTTATTCTAACATTTTATTACTTATTAACAATACTTGTTGGGACCAGAAGAAAATTAGAGGGTTTTTTAACATATAAAGTTTCAAATGTGCATAAATTTAAAACCTTTGCCTATGACCTTTAAAACATAATACTTTTCATGCGTCTTAGCATCAGGAAACATGTTTGTCATCGGAGATTCCAGCCAATGTGGGTGATGTTCCAATGTCCCGAAGGCATGTTCTAGCTTGTGCAGCGGATGGAGAGCAAGTGCAGTGCCTACTTTATTAAACTGCAGATGCCTTGATCCTACAAGCTTTTAATGTCTTGTAACATGGTGAAGGTCCGCAGTGCTAGTGGAACTTGGACAAAAATTCTAATCAGCATAGATTTGCTGCCTCATGAATTATGTCATGTCCGGTCTTGCCTCACACATCATGCGGAAGTTTGCACTTCATAGCATTCCATTAACTACAGTCAGGTGGGAATACACAATATCCATTACTTTTCCATTATGGAAGACTGAGTGGGAATGGAATTTATCTATTCTATGTTGTTTTACTCTTGCAGTAATGAATTTTGTATATGAAAGGGGCTACACACACACAGAAGAATGGCTAGAACTTGTCAAGTGTGTGAAGTCCTCCCATCACAACTACACAGCTATCCCCATAGATAATCATGTGTGTGGCTCTAGGACATGTAAAATTTCTAATGTTTCAGAATGTCCACCCATAACAGTGAATTTAAACTTAATGTGTGTGTTTGACCGCCCTTTGAATTCAAACTTAATCCCACTGTTCCATTTCTTTCTTTAAGTGAACTTTGATCTTTCAAGCATTAAAGGGAGCATCTGAGTTTTACATGACCTCAGGAATAGTGAAAAACAATTCCAGAGAAAAATTTAAGACAAAAAAAGAAACTGACATCTTTACATTTCCATTAAAATATGTGTAAAAATCTTAGTTATATAATTTCACATTTCAAGGTTAACATCAAAGCAGCTCGTGTTGTCTTCAAAATGGCTGTCACTACTGTGTCAATTTTATTTTTATGTCTAAGAGTTTGGTAACCTGGATGTTTAAACTCTGAGCAACTCACTAGTTTGCCAAAAGCATGTGATAATTTTACCCTATAGTTTGCACAATGCAGAATAGTGATCATATTACTTGTTGTCCTCCACTTGTAAGTGGAGAAAACAATGAATGTGAAATTCTGACACATTTTAGGTACGTTATTCCGTGAATAGGTTTAGCCTACAGATATGTTATGGTTATGTGAGCTACTAATGATCAAATCCAACTCACATGACCATACTCTCTACAACTGCTTCTAATAAATGTCAAAACAACCAGTGTATATTAAAATGAAGTGTGTGTGTGTGTGTTGCACATGTTTTGTGTGAAGTGTGTGTACGTTGTGAAGACTCTCCCATTTCTGTGATTTATACACACATCACTTATGCTGTGTCTGTTTTTTTTTTTCACCTTTCCCCCGATAAGATAATTATCATTGTACCTCTGAATTGTTTATTGTCTGCTGCATTTCTTTGATGTCTGACTTTGTGTCGCGTCATATATGAGACACCATTGTGTCATGTCGGTGTTCAACATGACTGAGGTGTGAAAAGAGGTTGATGAGCAGGAGTATGGGAAAGTCAGAAATGCTGAAAAGAGAATAAAAGCACATGTGCACATGACAATTCAAAAGCAGTGAAAACACTTCCCGTCAGTTGCTCACTTCCTGTTAGCAACCTAAACCATCTAGATCATAAAAAGCACACAGCACATATTCTCTGACATTCATATTAGTAAATATGTCGACCGATCATGAAGTTTATGAAGGAGGTCCTCTTTTACACCATCATTAGCCGGATAAAATGTAATACTTAATTTGGATATTTATACATATTTGAAACATTTCATCCATGTGGCCATGTTCTAATTACAATATTATATTATTGACTCTGGACATATTTATATTTACACATCAGCACACCATTTCAACTGTTAATCCTAAGTTAAATTAAAAGCAGTTTGTGTGTGCGCGTGTGTGTGTAGTTTTGAGACACTCCCCATCCTGTAGACCATATAGGGATGTGGAATGGTGGACTATAAATGGTGCTGCTGTTTTCTAAGCCAACACTCACAGATACACACACTGCTGAACACACCACCGAACACACTCAGGTAACACAACTCACTTTACTGCATCATCTCTCTCTCTCTCTCTCTCTTTCTGTGTGTTTGTGTTAATTCTGGTGAGGATCAAATGACCCACCAGACAAAACTAACAATAAGTGCAGCTTTTGTTTATAAACCTAAAAGAGCTGAAAGATCCTAATAAGAATAGTAAAACAGGTGTGTGTGTGTGTGTGTGTGTGTGTGAGAGAGAGAGAGAAATCTCAAGGGCAGGACAGAGTGATCTGAAGGTAGAACTGTGATGTTGGACATGAAAAACCTTTGCCCTCTAAGTCCATATTTTTCATATGTATTTGTTTAATCTGTCATCTGATAAAAAAAAATAATTACACACAGAAACCTTGCACACTGAGTCTGATGTATTTTATCATTCTCTTCATTGTGAAAATTTGCAAGATATGCCAAAATGGAGTGAGGATGATTTTGTGGTCCTCTCACTTCTTGAAAGTAGAAAAAGGAAATATTGGGTTCACCCAAACCTGAGAAGGCACCAAGAACAACGAAAGTCTCACTAGCTGATGAATGAGCTGTGGAATTATCCTGATCATTTCAAGGTCTGTTTCCAGATATCCGTGGTCCAGTTTGATAAACTGCTATCAATACTGGAACCACACATTTAAAAGACCACCAGTGCATATTCTTTACACTGTTTGTCTTAAAGTGCTCTGTTCTGAGAGATGAAGTGAATTAGTGAATCAGATGCCATTTTGAATGATGACCTTTGCATGTACAGTGTCTCAAAAAAGTGGTCAAGAAATTCTCTAAAGGCTTTTGACAGATGCAAAAAATCGAAAACTGTAATGATGGAAGAAAGTTTCAGAGTCTGTGTGGAAACGTGATTGATACATGATTTACTTTTTAAACATGCAATAATTTCAGACCAAAAAATATGGACTTGTTGTGCAAGGCCTTAACAGTATGACTCTGCGCTGTATGCTGTGTAATTTGTGATTATTAATGGGAAGTAATCAAGTTGTTTAATACACAAATGAACCCCCTGACCAATCAGTGTGTGCTGTAATCCTGAACAATATGCAAATATGTGTGATTTATATAATGCCCCAACCAATTAATTTATTACTGTATTATCGAATGATGTCCTCTGAGTCAGGCTGTAGAAACAATCATGGACTGTGTTGTGTTACAGTGTTAAGCCCCGATATTTACACTACGTTCTAGAACCCTATTCCAGAACCCTAACTGTCAGTCACAAACTGCTGCAGAACACTCTAGAATTTGACGGATGTCTCAGGAAATTTCCAGAACCTGGACGTCCCCAGAATGCAGGAGTTTAGTGGGTTCTTTAAACTCAAACAGTGCATGTCTGTGTGCGTGTACAAAGTCCAGTTTGGCAAACACACACTCACTTTGCATCATATACCCTTGCTGCACAACATGTACACTGATATGAACTGGGCCCAAACGTACACACACAGAAGGAACTTGTGCTCATGATAAAGTGTTAAGTCCTGATTGCTCAGCTGATTTGGAGGAGGAGTGGCAGGTGAGCTGAAGGACACACCTGAGTGGAGAGCAGTTACTGTGTGTGTGTGTGTGTGTGTGTGAGAGAGAGAGAGAGAGAGAGAGAGACCATATTTAGTTCAGTTGCTTTTATACAAGTTAAATTTATCATATTTTTCTGTTTAACTGCATTCATCTGGAATGGAACATGTTCACAAAGTTTAGGATTAAGTAGGACACACATGCAATATAAAGGGCAGAGATAATGAAGTACTCTACAATGACAGTATCTGACCATGCGCGCGTGCACACATACACTATAAATAGGATTCTTTAGATAGTAGTATCAACAGGGACAGCTCTGTGTGTGTGTGTGTGTGTGTGTGTGTGTGTGTGTGTGTGTGTGAGACAAACAAACAGAGTGAACAAAAGTTTTTTGTTTCTGAATATGTAATTCTCTCTCTCTCTCTCTCAGAATGTCCATCACTAAGATTCAAGCACGTGAGATCCTCGACTCTAGGGGAAATCCCACTGTGGAGGTCGATCTTTTCACAGCCAAAGGTCTCTCTCTCTCTCTCTCTGAGTGTGTTCTTCAGTATTCTGACACACAGCTGAAGAGGAGGAACAGGTGCCGAGTGATAATCTTGGGATAATACAGGGGACAGTGCACCAGAATGTGTGTGTGTGTGTGTGTGTGTGTGTGTGTGTGATCATACAGAAGTTATTGCCACATCAAGAAGTAGCAGTTTAGGAGAAACAGGTCTGTTTCTGTCACTCTGCCTATTAGAAGCAGCAGTTCTTCAGCAGGGTGACATGGTGGTCCAATGTGTCATGTTGCATCCTCACATCTCCAGAAGTCCTGCTTCCATCCTGAGCTCGGGATTCTGTCTGTGTGGAGTTTCACATGCTCTTTTTGTGTCCATGTTCCTTCAGGTTTTCTGAGTCAGTGCACGAGCCCATTAGCTCGGTATCTCATTCCAGATCCATCTGTATTGTCTGAGGTCTGTGTGGCTGAGAGTTCTGATACCTCGCCTCTCCTTTCATCACTGATCTCACTGGTGTTTGTTCAAAACAACTCACTTCACTCACTCCTGGAGAACCTCTCAAAGTGTGTGAGCAGTGTGTGGAATGGGAGAGCAATTTCATGGATTTTGTCTGTTATTTCCTACCTTTTTTGTACAGTGGTGCTTGAAAATTTGTGAACCCTTTAGAATTTTCTATATTTCTGCATAAATATGACCTAAAACAACATCAGATTTTCACACAAGT
>JAODVO010074502.1:0-12464 GCA_025400055.1 Notarius lentiginosus | reverse complement strand
GGGATAGGCTCCAGCTTGCCTGCGACCCTGTAGAACAGGATAAAGCGGCTAGAGATAATGAGATGAGATGAGATATTACAGGAAAAAAAAAACTATTCTAAGTATATTTCTCAAACATGAAATGAAAAATTCTTTATATAATTGAACTGTACCATTTATGCTTATACATATTCTTAGCTTGCACACTATTCTTCACTTTACTTTTCAAAACATTCATGATGCCTTATAGTTTATTCAAATGGTAGCAACTGTATTCACAATTCACACAAACAGTCAACTGTTGTCAGCAAACTAAAATCTGCAGAATCACTTACATGTGTTTTTTTTCATTAAGAGTATGGTTTTATCTTTTCATTTTGTTTCACGTTTCTCATTTCAGTATCTCACCGACTGTGAGTCAGGATGCAAGTGTCCTGAAGACCTGCTTGATGATGGTCGTGGTTTCTGTGTTAAGGAGCATGACTGCCCTTGCAAACACGACAATTACTTTTATGCTCCAGGTTCTCAAATAACAGACCACTGTAACAAATGGTACATTTGTAATCTCATTCTTCAGGTGTTAAAATATTGGATATATTATTTCAGTATTAAAATGAGTTCAAACAAGCTACGGCAAATATCTGTACTGTGTGAATGCACAACCCTGTTTGAGTCTGCTTTATAGTACATTTTATTATATCAACTGTTTCAGTAATAATTAGTGATATCAAAATAGTTAAAAATGATGATAATAAGTAGAAGTCTAAATTGTCTGTTTCATTATTTTCCAGCACTTGTAAAGGTGGCGAGTGGGATTGCACCAAGAAAAAATGCCCTGGCAGTTGCACCATCTATGGCAGTGGACATTACAACACTTTTGATAAGCAAATATTTGGTTTTAGTGGAGATTGTAGTTATATAGCTCTCCAGGTATCTAATGTTGCACTTTGCAAAATTTCTTTTAACACTTTCAGTAATTTTTTTTAACAGTCCAATGCACTGATTAGAAATGCTGACCATAGGGTCACAGAAGAATATCATCATAGACAAATAATCTATTCAACATGCATGGATAAGCTGATGTCATATGAAACCATATGGACTCTTGTATTTCTAATACTACTTGTTTCTACTGCTTTAAAGAACAAGTGTGGAAATAAGACGGGGACATTTCATGTGATCACCGAAAATGTACCATGTGGGACAACAGGGACCACTTGTTCCAAAGCTGTTCGAATTGTATTGGGAGTAAGAGCATATTATTCATCAATTACAATTTATACAGTACAATGCAAAACTCTTTGGCACTCATTTTTTTTAGTACTTGTTAAATTTTCTGATAAAGGATTATTTTATGATCTGTGAATTTTTGAGTCAATATAAAACATTTTAGATTTCCAAACTTAAAAAAAAATTAAACATGACAGAAGAATGTTTGTATGTCAGTAAAGAAAGCAAATATTCGACATAAAAGACCATTTTTGAGACAAAAAACCCCACAATGAAGGCTGCTGAGTTTTGCATCAATCAATCAATCAATCAATCAATCAATCAATCAATCAATCAATCAATCAATCAATCAATCAATCAATCAAAGATGCAGATGTGATAGTCTCCAGAAGAACTGTAGCCGATTCTTTAAGATGATCAAAACGTCTACCAGCTAACTTTACAAACTGTGCCTGAGATGACAAATATTGACAGCACATTGTGGGACTTTGTTTAGTTTATTACTGTTTACTGCTCTTAGTATACAGTAATGTACTACAATATTTTTGTTGATATAGAGATGTTGAATTTCATTATTTTTGAAAGCATCTATGCTGTACAGCATTTCTTTGTGTGTACACAGCAAATTCCTCAGTGTTGAATTAACACTTTCAGAGTTAATTTGTGTCCAGTTGGACATATATAAACACAGTAGGGTGTTAAATCAACACTCTGGGTGTTAATTCAACACTGGGGATTTTGCTGTGTACCTACTTGAATTTCTTCAATTAAATTACTTTAATTAAGACATCAAAGTAAAGGTATGTAATTATGCATTTAGGCAAACGCATGCTGTACTTAGACAATGTTTTGTTTGTATCTTAACAGAAAACAGAGTTGCAACTGATGGATGGTAAAATAACAGAAATTGAGCTTGAAACTGGTCTATCTATTAAGTACACTGAGAGAAATGTGGGTCTTTACCTGGTCATAGAATCTGACATTGGCTTAACAGTGTTGTGGGACCGTAAAACTACAGTCCGCATCATTCTTCAACCCCAGCATATGGTGAGTCAAGAATACTGAGCCAAACTGAATTGTTTTAATTCACAAATCACAATAGCAAAGAACAATTTGTAACCTACATAATTCTGATCACAACTTGTAAGGCTGGATATACCTAATTGCTTTTCAGGGAGAGGTTTGTGGATTGTGCGGAAACTACAATGAAAATGGCAAAGATGACTTTACCACTCAAGGCTTGCTGCAAGTTTCTGATGTTCTGGAGTTTGTAAACAGCTGGAAAGTACTCAGCCAGTGCCCAGATGCTAAGCCAGACTTTGATCCGTGTTTTAAAACACCTACCCGCTACACCTGGGCAAAACTGCAGTGCAGCATCATTAAATCTGACACTTTCAAAGCTTGCCACAATAAGGTACAGTCACCCAAAGCTTATTTTTATAATGCCATTATTTAAAATGTGAGGTGGGAGAATTTTAGATATTATGTAAACATCTGGTTGAATACATGTTTGCAGGTGGATTGGACCCCATATTTTGAAAACTGTGTAAAAGACTCATGTTCATGTGATACTGGTGGGGACTGTGAGTGTTTCTGCACTGCTGTGGCAGCTTATGCACAAGCCTGTAATGAAGCAGGAGTCTGTGTGGCCTGGAGAACCCCAGAGATCTGTCGTAAGCCTCCTCTCCTTTATAATATCCAATAACCTTGTATCCAGCGATGAATATCACATTTATAAATGACTTCTATTAGTACAACCCCAAATCAGAAAAAATTGGGACAGTATAGAAAAAGCAAATAAAAAAGAAAGCAGTGATTTCTAAATTTACTTTGACAGGTATTTCATTGCAGACAGTATGAAGCCAAAATATTTCATGTTTTGTCGAGTGAACTTAATTTAATTTGTTTAGATACATCAATTCCTGCATTTCAGGCCTGCAGCACATCCCAAAAAAAGTTGGGACAGGAGAATTTAGTGCTAGTAATGAGCAATTAAATAATGATGTGATTTGAAACAGGCGATGTCAACAGGTGATCGTAATCATGATTTGGGTACAATATCCATATCCAGGAAAGGCCTAGTCTTTAAGGAGTAAAGATGGGTCGAGGATCTCCAGTTTGTCAACAAATATGTGAGAAAATTATTGAAATGTTTAAAAAGAATGTTCCTCAGAGAAAGATAGGAAGGGATTTGGATATTTCACCCTCTATGGTGCATAATATCATTAAATTATTCAAGGAATTGGGAGGAATTTCAATGCATAAAGGGCAAGGTTGCAAGCCTAAGCCGAATACCCATGCTCTCCGATCTCGCAGACGGCACTGCAAGAACTGTCATTCATCTGTAGCTGATACACATGGGCTCGGAATTACTTTGGCAAACCTTTGTCAAGCTCTGCAATACAGAGTTATATCCACAAATGCCAATTAAAACTTTAATGTGCAAAGGCTTTAAGTAAACTGTGTCCAGAAGCACCATTGACTTCTCTGGGCTCTGAGGCATCTGGGATGGATCATCACACAGTGGAAACATGTATTGTGATCAAACAAATCAGTATTTCAGGTCTATTTTGGAAAAAATGGGTACCATTTGTTCTGGATCCAGACTGTTAGCAGCAACAAGTCCAAAAGTCAGGGTCTGTCATGGTACAGGGTTGTGTCAGTGCCCTTGACAAAGGTAACTTACACTTCTGTGATGGCAGCATTAACATTAGACTGCCTTTCAGATTTTTCAAGTGTAGGTCATAAAAATAATTTTCCATAACACCCAATTATTTTTGCTTAGTGGAACAAAAGCTACAGAATTCAAATCACAGACTTCCAATTTTATTAGTTTTTTTTTAAATAGAACAATTAATGAATTTATGGCCATGCAGCACTAAATTCTCTGCTTTTTTTCCCTGCTTTAACATGACCCAATTCAAGATACTACATCATGCATCATGTGGTGGGCATTCCCTGTTCGCGCAAGGCATTGTGGGATACAATTTGAAACAGGAAAGAAAAATGGAGGGCATGAGTGTGCAAATGAAACATGAAAGACTGACTAGTGTAACAGAAAGTGAGAAGAAAAGATGTTATGTTGCAAAGGAAAGGAAACGCAGGACCAAACTAACAAATATCGATGGTCAGCGAGCACCTCGGTGTGATCAGCTGTTTGTTTCGTGACAGAATGATGTAACTGTCAATGCACAGTCAAGGTAAACCTGTAGATGGCAGTAATGCAACACTGTGGATGCCAGCTGCCGTAAAACCCAAGAGAAGAAGAAGGTAAACCTGCGCATGCGCACACGGACTTCTTCTGTCTGCTTGACTGTGCGAAGCAAGCAATTTCATGCATGTTATTTGCTAGGGAATCCCCTCAAATTAAATAACTTCCCAGCCACAGAATGGCCTGATATTTAATGAGATATTACAGAAATAAACATATATCACAATGACCAAATTTCAGAGGGAACGAAATTTCACTGATTTTATGAAATCAAAAGGCCGTCTAGCTTTAATGCAGAAAAGTACATTGAGATTTTGGAGCAACATATGTTGCCTTCAAGACGACATCTTTTCCAGGGATATTTCAACAAGACAATGCAAAACCACATCCTGCACACATTACAAAGGCATGGCTGTGGAAGAAGAGGGTACCTGTCCCCTCTGTCCCCAATCAATTATGTGTGGTGAATTTTGAAATGAAAAATGCGACAACGACGACCCCGTACTGTCCTACTGTGTGTCGTACTATGACAACCTTAAAACCTGTTTGCACAAAGAATGGGACAAAATAATACCTGAAACACTTCATCACTAGGTGTCTTCAGTCCCTAAACATCTTTTGAGTGTTGTGAGAAGGAATGGCAATATTATAAAGTGGTAAATGCTTCGCCGCTCCAACTTTTTTAAACATGTTGCAGTAATCAAAATTGAAATGTGTTTCTTTCATGAGGTCAAACATCAAATAATGTGCTGTTGTATTGTTTTGAGTGCAATACAAGTCAAAGATGATTGTTTTCAGTTTCAGATATAATTTCAATTTCAACATCTTGTCCCAACTCTTTTTTGATTTGGGGTTGTAACTTAATACCATATACTGAAAAGTCACAGAGATGTTTTCAGTGCTTACTCTCTATATAGACCATTTAACTTTTGTGCCGCATTTAAGTAGTTTATAAACAACTGTATTTACTTTACATATTTTTCATACATTTACCTCTGCACATGGTTTGAAAAACATGAAAGAATAAAGATAAAGAAACAGTGTTTTGCATTCTTTGGAAACAGTCCTAAACAGAAACCTAAAACTCACAATTGTATTTTACAATGGAATAAACAGTTACATTTTATACATTTATATCAAAAGAAGTAAACCATGAATCCAGGGGAGTATACCACATCATTAAGCTGTACACAGATTAAGCTTTACCAAATCCTTATTGGGATGCTAAATTGATTTGTATGTGTGTAACTTTCCATGGAAAAGCTGTGTTCTGTGACTACTACAATCACCAGTTTGATTGCACATGGCACTACAGTCCCTGTCACACACCATGCTACAAAACCTGCCTCAATACTCAAGGCATCTGCAACAACTCTTTACCTAATGTGGAGGGTGAGTCTACATCCAGTCCTGATTATTTATACTATACCGTACTCTCTCTGTCTGTATGATTTGCTTTTTAAACAGTGATGCTCGCTACCAATTCCAACGTAATTCCTGCTCTTTTTCCTTGCTCTAACCTGACTCGAAGGCTCAAGGCCATATCATACAAATAGTTTGTGTTAAAGCAAGGAAAAATCAAGATACACTATGTTAAAAGTCTTCTTTTTTTTAAACAGGATGTTATCCCACATGTCCAGAGGACAAGCCTATTTTTGATGAGGCGACTCAGACTTGCGTTGAGATATGTGCTAGATGCTACAAAAATGGCACTGAGTATAAGCCTGGGGACAAAATACCAACTGAAATACCATGCCAATCATGGTATGACCAACCACTAATTCTATAACATTTAACTCTGTATGAGAATGCATCCACTGACTCCACTGAATGGATATAAATTGTATATTCTTGATTTTTTTTCAGTTATTGTGGTGAAAATGGAACAGAAGTATGTGTAAACAAAACTGGTAAGCACATACAGAAAACAATACATGGTTCCCTATCTTTGTCACACAGAGACAATCATGTTATTGTGACATATTACAAGGACATGCGGATGTACAGTTATTGAAAGGTTTTTGCAGTTTTTGTTCAGATACGTTCAGATTCATTAGCACTGTAAACAAAATGCTTTGCAACACACAAAACATGAAATGTATTTATTAGGTTGTTCACTGCCATGACATTACTCATGTGATCTTAAACAACTATGCTAAAAATAATACCTCACTTTGAAAAGCTCACATGGTAGCACAAGTGGCATTTAGGGGAACAATATTCTTTGTTTCTATATATTTATCTGATGTTACTCGTCTCGCTTTGTTGGATTTCATGATGTACAAGAATACTTATGCGACATTCTACTATCACAATACAGTGAAATTATTATACATTTTCCCCATATATCTTAACTTGTCAGACAGCTATGGCCAGAGCGCAGGTTCAGATATGATATGGCATTTATAATGGCCTTACTCAAGGACCAGGGGTTGAATTCAAGTCCTTCTGATCAGTAGTCCAGAGCCTCAACAACTGAGCCATAACTGGGTCAAAACTGCCTTATTTATGCTACTTTAAGTCACTTAAGACTAGCATACCAAATAACTGTGATATACACATTGCAGAAATCTGAGAATGAACAGCTAAATGCTAAATTTAGCTATCGTCCATAGGTTCCTATTATTTTTTTACTGAGTGTAATTCCAATTTTGTTGTGCTAATTGTCTCACTCTTGTGAAATATGAGTTGGGTAGGGGAGCTAAACACATGCACCAAGGTCATGAAGAATTTGTTGTAAAGTGCACCCAAGAAGATAGGACACATACGATATAGCTAGTCAATGCTTTATTTGAATGAAGATTAATGAATTGAGTAATTCCATCAGTAATAATACTGATAAAAGTTGTTTGTTTCTTAAAGGGTGCTGCGTTTATAATGGAACAGCATATAATGATACTGATTCCATATACAATAAAACGGACAACATGGGAACATGTTACAATGCTACATGCATAAATGGCACTGTCATTGAGGACCGGTACCCCTGTGGTACTATCACACCACCACCACCACCACCAACAACAACAACAGCTGCATCAACGACAACAGGTGAAGTCAGTACAACAACTCAAACTGAGACCACATCTACCCCTGTAACAACAACTAAAGCAACAACTACTCCAGTGACAACAACAACAATGGTAACAACAACAACACCTGTATTAACTACAACAGGTGAAGTCAGTACAACACCTCCAATTGAGTCAACAACGAATACTGAACCTCCTACAACTACCCCATGCATCGATGTATGTAAATGGTCTGAATGGATCAATGTCTATGACCCAGTGGTAGGAGGGGGAGATGATTTAGAAACCTATGAAAATATACAAAATGCGGGAATTGCGATATGCAAACTTCGAGAAGCCATCAATTGCAGATCTGTGCTTTATCCTGATATGACACTTGAAGATATTTTCCAAAGTATGGGTCAGGTTGTGCAGTGCAATGTTTCATTTGGTTTAGTGTGTGAAAAGAGTAAACAGACACAACGCCCATACAAATGTTTTGATTATGAAATTAGAGTACTCTGTTGTGAATGTCGAAATGAAACAGCCAGTACTCCAGTGGTGACAACAACAGCAACAACAACACCTCAAACTGAGACCACATCTACCCCTGGGACAACAACTAAAGCAACAACTACTCAAACTGAGACCCCATCTACCCCTGGAACAACAACTAAAGCAACAACTTCTCCAGTGACGATGACGACAACAACAACAGCAACAACAACAACAACACCTGTATCAACTACAACAGGGGAAGTCAGTACAACAACTCAAACTGAGACCACATCTACCCCTGGAACAACTACACATACTATTCCAACAACCTCTACATCTGTTAAAACAACTCCATGTTTCTGCATAATAAATGGAACATCTTATGAGCCAGGTTAGATATTCTCCTCTGTTTAATACAGTTCTTTACCTTATAAAGTAATAGAATGTAGTTTATAATGTAAAGCAATTTTTGTGTTTAATTTTTTCAAAATCCATTTAAATCACTTTTTTTAAATGAGCCTTACATGACACATTATTGTATCACATTAACATTTTCCCTCTTACTTTTCATTCTTATAGGTGAAACGATACTTAAAGATGAAAAAATTGGCTCAGGTACATGTTTGACCATGATCTGTTCTCACAGTTGTGTAATACAGAACACAACAGCTCCATGCGGAAAGGTTTGTGACCTATGGGGAGTACATGTAAGTATCACACAGTGGCACACATCAATAATACAGTGCAGAATCAGGCCTTTTCAATTCATACTGATGGGATACTTCTCACAGTTTTTTTTTTTCCTTGAATGTTTTTAATTAGATAACTAAGCCCATTTGGCTGTATTTGACAGCATGCTTTTAATTATATTTAGAGGTAAGATTAAAATGGCAAGTAAGAATTTTACCCTCAGACCTCAAATTTTGGAAGTCTGATAAGCTTTCCTGACATTTCATTAATGGGTAAATGTATCTTCAACTAAATGCTTTGTATCTTCAGCTAAATGTAATAGCACTGGATATGCACTGGGGGGAAAATCCAGCAAAACAATTGTAAAACAACTCAGAAAAACATAAATTATAGCAATTGTGTGAATGTATTTTGAGATCCTTAGATCTTTCAAAGGTCTGGATGATAGAACTTGAAAACATTATTTTTTTTTCCTAAATTAAAATTAAACATTCACCCAACTGAGAATGGCAATTACATTTATAATATTTTGTGAATATGTACATGCCATTGTAAGCTATTATAATAGACCAGCATTAAAATGTGCTCATTTTTCTGTTGATAGGAAAATCAGACATTTGAGATCTGTAACTGCACAATGGCCAGGTGCATTGAAAACAATACTGTTGAGATCATCCCATACCCATGTCCACCTCTTCAAAACATCACTTGTTTAAATCGCCAAAAGCCTGTGGAAGTGTATGATGAGTATTACTGCTGTAAACAACACGCTTGTGACTGTGAGTGAATGGCATGCTCCCATCTAAAGTCCAAACAAAAGCATAATACTCATATTAATGAAATATTTAGAATTGATTCATACACTTTGCTCCCAAATTTAGATCATTATGTGACTGTTGACTAAATAAGGCCAATGCATGTAGGAAATCCAAACCATAAAATATTTTCTCCATTTCAGGCTTTTGTGAAGGCTGGGGTGATCCTCACTATAGAACATTTGATGGACTGTTCTATAGTTATCAAGGAGAATGCACATATGTATTAGTGGAGGAAATGAATCCTAAATATAACTTGAAAATTTATATTGATAATGTCTATTGTGACCCTCGAGAGCCTGTGTCCTGCCCGAGGGCTATTATTGTGGCCTACAATAAATTAGTGATCACGCTGAAAAACAACAACCTTATCGGAGCTGCCAAACTGGAGGTGAGATTTAGCAGAAGAACATCTACACAAACATGATTGATTTTCTTATAGTCAAAAATTATTAACAGGGAAATTAATACTCGTGAAAATATAGTCATGTCTGGAATTGAACTGGTTAACCTAAGCCAGTAACTGTTTAATTGTGGTTAATTTATCTTACTCTTTATCAATTCAGGCTTTAATGGCAGGTTCTTCTTTGAAATTACCATTTGCGCAAAATGATCTGACTGTGGTGAGCTCAGGTTTGAACTTGATCCTGAGGATTCCAAAGTTGCACGTTGTCGTGATGTTTGGAATCACTGGTTTCAGTGTCAACTTGCCATTCCAACATTTTGGGAACAACACTCAAGGACACTGTGGTATGGAAATAAAAATGCAACTATTTTACAATAAAACAACAATTCTCTTAAATTTGTTGAGTCCATAGTCATAGTGTGCAGTGAAATTAAGTAGAACACTGTAAGACCATGAGGGATTAATAAAGGATTCAAATAAATTCAACTAAATTAAAACTATATAAAAATATATATACTTATTTATTTACAGACATCAAGGCATCAAGAGCTCGTCATAATTATTTTATTTTAGTGTTAAACTTCATTTCAATTTATTAAATAATTGCATAACATATGCATAATTAAATTGCCCAAGTCTTGTACTTTTAATTCTCTCAGGTACCTGCAACAACAACCAGGCTGATGACTGCATGCTACCAGATGGGAGACTTGTAGATGACTGTGCAGTAATGGCAGACTATTGGCAAGCTAAAGACATGAACGAACCCGCTTGCAAATCACCACCAGTCCATCCAGAAACAGCTGCACCCACAAAACCTTCTTGTCCAAACAACAAAGTGTGTGAGCTTCTGAAAAGCGAGTGAGTTTGACATACATGATCTACTTTGCTAAGTTTCACTTTCAAAAATGAACAGACTTTTTTTCTTTGTAAAGTAATATAATTAAATTCATTTAAAAGGTGCAGAGTAAACAAAAAGTCATCATTTTTCAGATATTTTGTTTGCACTGATACCTGTTTGCAACTTGCCACAAGAGTCTGATACCTGGAACTGGACTAATGTGGGCAGATTATCAACTGATATACTGCTCATTTTGCATCCTTATAACGAGCATCATGTGAACACCAAAACTGCAGTCTTTCCCATAGCATTTGCAACTTTTTACAAATCTTGTTCACCTTTCTTTCCAGTTTGTTTAAGGAGTGTCATCCCCTCCTCTCCCCTGAAAACTATGTCACTGGCTGCCAGTTTGACAGTTGTCATATGAGCAACCAAGATGTGGTCTGCACCAGTCTTCAGACCTATGCACTCGCTTGCTCACACCTTGGGGTCTGCATAAACTGGAGGAACCACACTGATCTATGCCGTAAGCCAAGTGACCATATGCACCAGGCCATTTTATGAACTTGCATCATCCCAAAGTCATGAGAACATAGTAACAGAAAACAAAAAGCATGTGAAGCAATAACAAGCATAAGCTTTGGATTAAGTGTGTAATGATAATGTGTTGATGCCCTCAGAGTCGTTTGAACAGTTTGTCCATAACAACATTATATGTTGTATCTCAATTCCCCAGCTACCAACTGTCCAGCAGACAAAGTGTTCCAAGCCTGTGGACCTGTTGACCAACCAACCTGCAAAGACAAGTGTGCATTTATATCTAATTAATCTCACATTAATAATCACTACATAACAGTGTGTGTTTTTGCGCACTATACTAACCAATATACATACTGTATATAATCTGTCTAATCTTATCTGAAGTGGTTGTGTATGACTTCAGTAATGCAGGTTTTTGATTTAGGTAAAAATGATCAGGACTAGTGATAAAGGTGACTGATATGTAAATTCAGTCCAAGAAGTTAAAAACTGCATTTTTATTTCTAATGTCAAGAAAGACCATTATTCAGATGTAATCAGATGAGGATGAGTTTTCTAAAGGTGAAGTTGTTTTATTATTTTTATTATAAGCCCTGGAGACCAACAGAACATCACTACTGAGGGTTGTTTCTGTCCCGAGGGCACAAAGCTCTTCAGTAAGGAGTCAGCAGTGTGTGTTGACAAGTGTGGTAAGTGTTTGCCTGTCTCTATAACCTGATTGAATGAGATAAGTGTACAGTCATCTCTATAAAGACAGATAATTTTCATGACAGCATAAAATTACATGTGGATGCCCTTTTCCAGAGCACAGGTTAAAGTAGGGTTAATTATATTGTGAGAAAATCCATTTACAACCAAGTTTAAACTTCCTGGCAGAGGCGACAAGGTTTAAGGGCTGAAATATCATGATACTCAGCATAATTACCATAATTGTTTAAAGGAGCCACTGGACCACCAGCCATGAAAAAACAAAAATGACATAAAACAGCTGCACCCATTTTTCATTCAGATGATGTTCATGACCGAATATCTAGATTTTGGTCTCATTTGACCACCAGATAAAATTTGAGTTGTCGTTTCAAGTTCAGTTGATGTATTTTATGGGTTTCACTGAGGAAGGGCTTGGTACAACCTTCCAAAACATCTTGGCATTATGTGGTGGCATTTAATAATCTCATTCTCATCTCATTATCTCTAGCCGCTTTATCCTGTTCTACAGGGTCGCAGGCAAGCTGGAGCCTAT
>JAODVO010074270.1:0-12591 GCA_025400055.1 Notarius lentiginosus | reverse complement strand
TGATGTTTTAGGTCATATTTATGCAGAAATATAGAAAATTCTAAAGGGTTCACAAACTTTCAAGCACCACTGTATATGAAATATAGGTTAGGCTGTTAGACTGACCTATAAATAACACTATTTCCATAACGATGAGGCACGCAGGTCAAAATAATAATAAACAACTAAAACAGGAATTAAAAATCACCATTTGCTGCAGATAAGTCAATGAAAGGCAGTGAAAAGTACATTATGCTGAAGTAGGTGAAACATTTTTTTATCAAAACTATAATTATATAACTTGTCCATTTTCAAAAACAGGAAAGTGGAAGATACAGTTCCTGTGTTTCTTCCTTTCCTGTGAAAACCTACAGTTTATAAATTAAGTTTAGAAATTATTATGATGTCTCACAGCTTCAGGATCCTGGACTCGATCCTGAGCCCAGGTTAATGTCTGTGTGTGGCGTTTCTGTGCATATTCTCCTCATGTCCTTCTGGGTTTCCTCTGGCTTATCCAGTTTCCCACCACCACCCAAAAACATGCCAGTAAAGAGTGTGGTGTGAATTAGTGTGTGCATAGTGCCCTGTGATAGATTGGCCTCCCCTCCATGCTGTATTTCCCACATCACCCCCCAATATTCCCAGGATAGGCATAGGATCCTCTGCCACTAAACTGCTCTGGCATGAGTTGAATCAAAAGGTTAGAGAGGGAGAGACATGTCCAAACTGCTCCATGAACTTTAATGTTATCCTTGAATGAGACACAGAGGAGCATCTCTGACGAACATATAGACACCCTGACAGGTGAAGAAAGTGTGTACAGCAGAAAAACCTGTTAAGAGTGTTTGAATCTTGTTTGTAATTTCACAAATATTTACGTGATATTATTTTCCTAAAAATAAACCCACTTCTTGGTTAGCATGCAAAGTTGGTGCAAAGCATAAAAAAACATTAATTTATTCACAATTTCAAAAGCTATGGGTCTTTCTGTTTTTTGACATTCAGTGAAAATGTCATGCTAACTTGATAGTTTTTTTCCATAAAATGTTTCATGTCCTGTCTTTATTTTAAAAACAACTCCCCCCCATAATTTTATTTATTACAATGGCACCTACCAAGGAGTGGGATATATTAGGCAGCAAGTGAACAGTCAGTTGTTGAAGTTGATGCGTTGGAAGCAGGCAAAATGGGCAAGCATAAAGCTGAGTGACAAGGGCCTATAGCGAGAAACTAATAGACTAATATTTCAAGAAGCAGAAGATAGTTGCAGATTTTTATATTAACCTCATTCACTACCAGAAAAAGCACAATTCAACAATTAACATCCTTCCACAGTCCAGACTGGCCTGTGGAAAAATGGTTGACCTTAATATTAGATCAAGTTTGAAAGAGGAAAATATCTGTGACTTTGAAAGAGGCTTCATCATGATTGGTGCACAAGACTCCTTGGTGGTCATTTCAGTAGAAATTAAAGATGACTATAGTGGCATTTTGATCTCTGAGAAAGACTTCAGTAAATACAGTTTGAAAATTGTAGTTGATAGGGCAAATGCAGTAGCTTTAGTGCACTATGTAGGGAAAAAACCCAAAGAGCAACTGTTCTTCCGGTGACTGAAACAGTCAGTGCAGGATGTGATGAAACTGTTTGTAAGAATAGCCCATCAACAACTACACCCAAAGGGTTATTATTGTAAGGTCACAGTGCATAAAAATGCCATTACAAAGAAATGCATATTTGAAACTTCAGCAGGACAAAACTATATTACTTTAACTGATAGACTATATATTATGATGACACAATGACCCAATACACAGGACAAGTAGGCTCACTGAAGGGGCTGATAAGAATGAAAATGATGTAAGTCGATATAAAAATCATACCAAGTGCTTCACACTCACCAGATTTCAGCCCTATTGAACACGTGATCTGAGCAACATGTTACACAATGCTCTCCACTACAATTGTTAACACCAACTGAGTGAATTAAAACAAACAAAAAACACCATTTCTATAGATCTACATATAATACCTACAAGACTGCAGGCTGAACTAAAACTCGATGGCACCATCTAGTGGAACACCCCCCCATATGCTACACTGGGTTCTACACTGGGTTCAACCTATATCACCTCTACTGTATATCTTAAAACAATGGTTAATGTTTTACAGGAGCAAAAACAAATCTGTGTAAGATAAGAGGTAAACTCAACAATCACCAACACCCCTAAATACCCTAGCTCTGCATTTACAAATACATTTACTTATAGGCTACATATACACTGATCAGCCATAACATTGAAACCACTGACAGGTGACATGAACAACATTCATTCTCATTACAGTGGCACCTACCAAGGAGTGGGATATATTAGGCAGCAAGTGAACAGTCAGTTCTTGAAGCTGATGCGTTGGAAGCAGGCAAAATGGGCAAGCATAAAGCTGAGTGACAAGGGCCAAACTGTGATGACTATACAGTGGGAAATACCAGTGTACAGAAACGCCAGCACTGTCCAAGTTCTGTCTCTGATGATTTGTCACTCCAGATTTAATCACCATAATTAATCTCAACTAGAATTTAATAGGCAAGAGGCTGAAAGCAACAGATCTCTGCTGCACCAATGCGCCTTAAGAGCTGGTTAATACTGGGACAGGAGACTGCTTGGAAAGACCAGTTCCTGGTCTTTGACTTTATTTTTTAAAGCTATGTGCTTGAGATTATTTATATTCACACTTGGTGTGTGACTGTTCATCCTGCAAGTGCCATGTCTTATCACTTGCTCATATCCACATTAAAAGTTACAGTAAAACAGACACCAGCTGACTGAAAAGCCTATAAACCTACAGTCAAAACATTACCTATATATTGAATTTTAGTTGGGTTAAGGGCAGAGCTATGAAAAGTTGTGCCAAGTCGTGTGCCATTACAGCACAGAGCTGTAACCTTGGTCCTGGAGTAGCCCCTGCCCTGCACATTAAGGGTTTTCCCTGCTCATGTTATACATGAAACCCATGAGCAGCTAATTAATGGCTTTTCCTGAGATGAAAGGGGTGTGTTAGAGCAGGGAGAACACTAAAAGGTGACCGAGAGTTTTTTGTAGAACCTGCAGGAATATAGTGAAAGGCTGTTAAGAGATGAAACTCCAGAGCAATAGCAACAGCTTAGTCAGCGCAGACAGTATATAAGACTGGAGAACTCAAACACTGCACCATATGCAATTTCATGCACAGCTGTAAAGCAGTGCTTGCATGTAGTGTGCACCTATGTATCGGACCTGGTGCACTTTATGGAGTGTAAAAAGTGCCCATGTAGAGCACTCTATGCAGTGCAATATAGAGTAACACAATGTAGTAAGACAGATATGGCCTATGTTGAACACTAGCTTGAAGGAACATTCTAGAGTACTGATTTGGATGGAGTTTTCAGTTCAAGTAATTCTACTCCTGCAGACAATGGGCTTGGGCCTCAAATTAATAAAAAAAAAACCCACATAAACTTTGTACAGTTTTAGCCAAACTTGTGACCGACTACTTCACCTTCCATAACACCCTTGCAGTAGTGCAACATGTTTGTCTCCAATAAGACTAATTTAGGCGGCACGGTGGTGTAGTGGTTAGCGCTGTTGCCTCACAGCAAGAAGGTCCGGGTTCGAGCCCCGTGGCCGGCAAAGGCCTTCCTGTGTGGAGTTTGCATGTTCTCCCCATGCCTGCGTGGGTTTCCTCAGTCGAAAAACATGCAGGTTAACTGGTGATTCCAAATTGACCGTAGGTGTGAATGTGAATGGTTGTCCGTGTCTATGTGTCAGCCCTGTGATAACCTGGCGACTTGTCCAGGGTATACCCCACCTCTCGTCCATAGTCAGCTGAGCTTACCTGCGACCCTGTAGAACATGATAAAGCGGCTAGAGATAATGAGATGAATGAATAATTTAGTTTTTACTACCAAGCATACAGTTTTACACCTAATGTTTGGGTAACTTACCCATTAACTTGTAATTAAGACTTCCTGATTCTTTTGAATAAATCTAACTATTAAAAAAAAAAAAAAGTCAACATTGAGACAGAAAATCATAACTATGACCATGAGGCTTAGGTTATTCAGGGAAGAATTCCAATGAAATCTTGATTGCTGGCTCCAAAAGAATGTTTAATGGTACAGCCAACATCAGTAGCCATACCTTTTAAAGAAGTAGGGAAAGCTAGATTAATGTATAACATTTAATAAAAAAATTGAAAAATACAACTTAAATGGCTACAAAGTATGAATTACATGGTACAGAGGAATCAAATGTAAAATCTATCTAAAAACAAACAAATGGGATACAAACTTGATAAAACTTTATTGATAAACATCATACCTCACAGTGCTTTGAAAGATCATGCAGTAAGAAGTAATCCATTAACAAATGAGCCACAAAAAAAAAAAAGCCACTCTTTTAGCCTGTTTTGGACAGTATTGTTCCAATATTAAATCATAAACCAACATGGAAACTAAAACTGTCCCAAATTTACATCCATCCATCAGTCTGTCCATCCTTGTACTCCATACTTAAAATGAAGCTTCTGAAAAATCTCCCAATTCCTAGTCCTCTCCTCCGCCATACATGTCAGCCAATTTCTTGAAGCGTGGTCCCCACTCATTAAGACGGTCATAGTCCTGATCTCCTGAGCTGGAAGAGTTCAGTGAGCTGAGGGATCCTGCCTCTGATCCACCACCCTCATAATCAAACACCAAGAGGGAATCATAGGGGGGAGCTGTAGGGTCATTATCAGCTGCCTTCAGGTTCTAGGGTACACAAAAGCAAAAACATGAGGCAAAATGTAGAGACAGCATGTGCAATCTGAAGAGAGTAATGACAAAAGTAATGCAAAGCTAAATTTAACTACCTTTTCTGGATTCTATAAAATGGGTTCACCACCAATCCTGGCCAATAGGCAATATTGGGAGATGCATACAAAGTTTTATATACACATCTCCACACAACAAATCCAAAACACACTACTGTGTAAGGCATAGGTACTTTCTCCCTACATAAAAGCATTTTATTGTTCACTGCTGTTAAGTCAATTAGGTGCAAGCGCTCCTGGCTTAAAAACACCCACAACAACCCAAAGAGATTCATTGCTTCAGATGGGTTAAATACAGACAAAGAACTTCAACTGTGCTGTAATGTGATAAATGTTTCTAATGCTAAAAACCTAACCAGAAATTCTGTAACCATGATTTTTACTGGCAACAAAAACAGACTTCATCTTTAAATCTTACTCCGCTATATAACGAATTACACAGTACTGACACAGATACCAGTAAACAATCCCGCTGCTATAGCAAAGTGATTCTTGCTGTCCAAAAATATCACTTCCTTAACAACAAAGTAGGTCACATAAAATGATCAGGCTTTTTCAAAAAAAAAAAAAAAAAAAGCCGCTTGACACTCCGGTAGCTTTAGGGTTGTTTACAACTATTTAGAAACCGTGTCCACAAGTTTGGAAAGTCATGTTTGGAGTCTGAGGTCATGATTTGAACCTCAGAGATAGGAAGATGGCAGAACCCAGGGACACCATCTTCCTTTTAAAAATACATACATGTACAAATATGAGCAAGCGAACACTCAAACACATCTTGTATGGATATCAGTCATGAGCTCCCCATACGACACAAAGAGGAGCCAAACCTGAACAGCTTGTTGAAGCACATTTTCTAAAATAAGCAGCTTTTAAAAGGGAAAAAAAATAAATTAAAAAAAAAATCACTTGTCTTATTTCAGTTTGTGGCTCCAGATACCTTATGTGCACAAGCAATGAGTTTTCCCCCCCAATCTACTTTAAAAATGTAATGGCGCTACATTTACATCGAGTGTCTTAGAAATGCATTGAGGGATCCATCATCCTGCATCACTAATCATTTGCTAAAGAAACAAACTTGTATTATATAATAAATAAAAATTTTACATATAAATTAAAAAAAAAAATCACTTTTGGCTCAGCCTTTGGCTGAAGCCTATAGAAGCACCTGTCTGTATGGTTAACCAAGTTTGAGCGTGTTTAAGAATGTAATTGGTGTGCCAGCCTCAGATTGCGATTTCAGTCATGTGGCACCAGTACATATGGGCCATGTACATACCACGTTACATAACCTCAGTTCACGATGTGATCCTCTGGCCGAGTGGTCTAGAACACTGTCCAGGAAAGTGTTCCAATTTTGCAACGTTGCCAGGATTTGAGCTACCGACATAAAAGGCTCAGCACAGACTGCACAAGTCTCTAGGATTTATATAGTGCTTTGAATAGTTTGTAGCAAAAGCATCTCTGAGGGGAAGGGAACTCTTAAACATCAATCAATTTTATCCCTAATAAATTTATCCCAAAACATTTTGCTCTCTAGTTCACCAAACTTTGTCATGATTACTTGACAAAAAAAAGGCAGATGCTAACTAGCAAAGGACCAAGTTCACAATAGTGGCAAGGAAGCAGCATGTTGCAAGATGGAACACTTGTTTATATTGACCACACAAGTCAAGTCACTTTTAAATGCATATGACATGTTTTGTAGTACAATCAGATTCTACAGCACAAAAAAACTGCATGTCTTACATCATCAATGAAGGTGCCAATCTCCTCAGGGTTTGCAGGCCGTGGACGATATTCTGGGGCAGACATAAAGGTGGGAACCACATCATTACGGAACACGTCAGGACGGTTGTCGAGGCCCCTGTGCAAAACGCTTAGGTCATAGTCCTATTGGGGTGGGAGGTTGACAAATTAGGACGAGAGCATAGGATGAGATACACACATTTGTTTGGGGGACACAAAAAAGCCACACCCACACACCTGATCATCCTCTCCACCACCCTCTTCATCATAATAGTAAACATTGTCACGGATATCATCATCATTGATCAGGGGCTGTTCCTTCTTAGAGCTTTTTCTTCTAAGGAACAGAAGCAGCAGCAGGACCAGCACTGCAAAGAGAGAGCATGTAACAGGGCATGTCACATCTATGCCAAATTCATATTACTAGTATTTATGAATGTTCATCCCCTTAAATTATTTAGGCTTTATTCAATCTTGTTTGTTTTCAATAAACTGTGTGTGGTGATCGTCTCTTACACAACAGAGCCAAAATAGCCCCCAAAATTCCAAGAACACCAGAGATGCTTAATTGTGCAACCCTAGTATTCTGGCATTCAAAATCAGCGCCTTTGCAGTCGCATATAGTGGCCTTGATAGTGTTGTCTTGTGATAGGCCTTGGATGTCAGACACCCTCAGAATAACATCGTAAGCTCCAGGACTGAGCGGAGCCCTCAATGAAAGTACAATCCCCGTTTCTGTAAAAATAATTAAAATAAAAGAGGGGGAAGGAGAAGAGAAAGCATGAGTACACAAAGTGTTCATGTCAAGTCTAAAGACTGCTTAATTTAAGACAATTACTTGAATCGAGAACATTGTACATGTTTTGTGGCGTCTTGTTCAAAATATAGTTAGCAATTTTAATGGATGCTCAATATCGCCTGCTATTTTGAAACTCCTAAAATTGGTTCCTTCCAAATTTGTACCCACTGCACCAATAACCACGGTTTATACTTGGGCACTGAAGCTATATTAGGTCATAACCAAGAAAAATGTACGGGCAAGTTTGTGTCTTGGGTTACTACTCCGTCTATGATGATTTACACCACAATTTAAGTAATGCATCCTATTTTAGCAATTCTAGAGAAGTGCTTTATTCCTTAAATAATTCAACGCCTTCCATTTACAAACTGCACCACAAATAACATGCTCAGACAGCAAAGACTACTTCCACCCAAACTGCAAACCCAGTGTTTTAATGGGCAAGGGGTGTGCGCACTGGGTACAATTTTTGAAAACTGACGTTACCCATCAGCAAGATAGCTTAAAACTGCACAACTTGGCATTTAAAGCTGCATATATTCTCTTCGATACAGAAGAGAATGTGTTCTGTAATTGTTTTTTTTTTTTACAGATTAGCCCTCAATATAATAGGATACTTTGAAAAATTTTCATTTTGAAGCCATGCTTTCTACCATAACTTCTTTAGACATGTGCATGCGTCTTGGCAAGTACTGCATATGTGCCAAATAAGCCAATGAGGTTGCTACAAAGTTAATACCGAGTACACAGTTTCATTATGTAATTAACATTACTAGCACAGTAATGTACAAGAACATGAAAGTGCTTAAGCATGAGCATAAACATCCACTTGTGTTTTTATTTCCATTTCTGTGGATAATCAAATTTCCCCAAACTGTCCTCTACACAGTCAACTTTAATACCCATCACTGTCAGAAGTAAACTAATAGTTGAGAAAGCCTACTCGATGCATTCATTGCAGCAGTCCAATTGTCCTTGCCATCTCCTTGCAATGCCACACTAAAAGGAGAAGTAAAGCCAGGCCCATCCTTATCAGTCACAGGCAGGACCACTGGAGGTGGCTCCTTATTACATACGCCGATATCCCTCATCTCAACTGTTGGAGCATTATCATTCACATCCACCAGCTCAATTATAAGGGTCCCAGTACCAGTTGCTGGAATTTCATCTGGGGAAAAACATACAAGAACTTTATATTTAAAAACCACACAACACCCCCCAATTTAAAAAAATAAATAAAAAATAAAAGGGATTGGTAGGCGAGGGGTTTACCATCATCTACAGCTATGATTTGGGCTGTATATTTATCATCTTTCACAAAATGAGATTCTCTGTCCATAGGACTCTTGACTTTGATTAGCCCAGTGTCTCGATCAACGCTCAACCAGCCAGCAGGATCTTTTTCGACACGATACCTGAAAACAGCACAATGCCAAATTACTACACCAGTGTCTGAGAAACCCAAACATCCAATACTGAGGTATACATCAAGAGAGTTTCCTTACACCACTATCTGGGCCTTTGCAATATCTGGATCAGTGGCAGTGTAGACAGTCAGTTCATTACCAACCGCTGTATCTTCAGGTCTCGAAATCAACTTCTCCACTGGTTTGAACACTGGAGCCTCGTTCACATCAGCAACACTTACAATGACTGTAGCAGTGGAGGTAGTCAGAGGTTTTGCAAATGGAACCTCGTTTTCCACAGCTACCAGCAGTGTATATTTGTTGTTACTCTCAAAGTCCAATGGCTGTAAAAATGTTAATTAAAATTAAACCACAATTATTCAGGAACACATAACTGATAGACACTTGAACCAAGTTGTGCAGTACCTTGGCAGTAGTAATGATGCCCTCCTGTTTGTTTGGTCCTGTGGTGATGTCAAACAATCCATGAGTATCACCTTTAACAATACTGAACTTTGCTGCCCAGGCAGATGACTGTGGCTCATCCTTATCCTCAACTGGCATTTTTACTACCAAAGCTCCCACTTCATTCTCTGGGACGGTCACCTCGTACTGCAAAGACACATGCTAGTGTTAGTGAAGACCAAGTAATTTCATTAAAAAATTAGTAACTGCTTTATCCCAAGTTAGGGTTTGAAAAACCTCAGAAATAAAAGGCAATAAATATTTAAAGATTTGGAACAGGGACTCCATTTTAAAGCCAAAGTTTACTGCAACAACAAGACTAATGTATATTACAATTATAAATATTAGCTGTCTTACCAAATTTTTCAAAAATTGAGGTGCATTGTCATTGCTGTCTGTTACAGTAATAACAGCTTTTCCAGTGACCGTGCGGCCTCTGCCCTGATCATCTGCTGCTTGAATCTCCAAGGTATATTCCCTAAATTTCTTTAAAAAAAAAAAGTAAAATCAACACCATATTCATCAATTCTGTGTTTCCAGGCAAAAATGAGTTAATCAAGTTCATTTAGACTTCAACTGGAATAAATTAACAGTTTACATCTACCCCAATGCAGTAGTTTAATTAAACAGTTTACATGCATGTTATACACCTGTACTACAAACCAAAATTTGTGAACAGCAAGTAATATCCGGTGTTAACATTACTTCATTAGAAAGTGCTCTGTACCAACCCTAACTTGTTAATATTTTACTAAAATTGTGTAAACATCTGTATAAACAAACAAACAAAAAAAAATTATGATCACCTCCAAAATAGCAGGTGCATGCATGGCAAAGCTGATTTGCATTATAGACAAACATCTATTATTTAAAAGGCAACAGAACAAGCCAAAGCCACATTACAGAAAAGATGCTTCTGCTGCAAATTACAGTAAAAAGAAAAATGGCTCCACATGAACGCCTTGTTGAAAAAGCAGGATGTGTTCAGAAAGAAGCCAATGATGGCATGCAGCACATTAGGACATACGTTGCCAAGGCTCATTGCAGCTTGAGACACAAGTCATTTGCTCCTGCTGCTAATTTAGTGCTACAAAAGAAAAAACGCCAAGGCACACTGAAAAGACTTGCACAGACTAGTGACAATAAGGCTAGCTGTAAATATAACCAATGAGAAACCAGATTTGTGGACTTACCTCCCGGTCCAGTCCATCAGCATTCACGGAGATCACTCCACTGACAGGGTTGATGGTAAACATGTTTACACTTGGTTCTGCTGGTTGCTGATTCTTGATCAAGTACCTGATATCAGAATTGTCAGTGTTTGGCTCGTCTGCATCAGTGGCATTGACCGTCATGAACTCAAACCCTTCAACGAGAGAGCAATATTTAGGCACTGCCTAAAAGCTGTCACTCATTCATGTTACAGGCAGAGCTGTCAGTCCAGGAAGCTACACATTATGCAATAGATGCTGTTTATATTCACCATGTACCACCGTCAGAGGTATAGCATGGCATGTTATAAAGTTTTAGCTGTCTCATCCTGATGTCATTCATGCACAATGACAAGTTTGTATACACCAAGTGTTTTGCTGCATTGGTTGAACTGTGGTTTAGCACAAGACTTTGAGCGCAGAAGCTAACGGTGCATGCTTTGCTAACTCGTAGAGGTTGGTTCCTTTGGATGGGAGGATTAAGATGTGCAACATTCAGAGCCATAGTCTAAATGTTACTCTGCAAAACTGTACTTGTTTACAACCTTGTTACATCGTTTTTTGTTTTCACAGTGCTCATTGTCCAGTGTTCAATGCTACACTCAAGTTCAAGAGGAAAAAAAAATGCATATGCACCCATCAGAAACTCTCAGCTGTTCTAAATGCCCAAAAACTGCTACAGTTTTGGTAAGCTATCCCTTTAAACAAAAAGGCACTGGATAAAAGTCCATCACTTATAGAAATAAAGATACAAGTTTTGTTGTCCGGTGGTCAAGTGTTTTAGCCATGTTACCTTGGACTTACAGATCAGATACCCTGTGGTGGTACATGTACGAATGTTGTATGGTCGCAAAAGCCATGAAGGCTTCTGTTGCTGCATTACCATATTCTCTCAAGTATGGAGCACTGCTCCGCATGCTTTGCGCATGGGAAGCACCACTAGGAAATGAAAACCTGAGCACAATGTGATCGAGACTAAGGGTAGAATGTATGGTCAATAAGTATGCATGCAAGACCCATACAGCATGTTCTTGAACATCCTGTTCCAGAAGTATGGCATTACTATGGCTCATCCATTGTCACGTAATAAAAACTTTAATAAATACCTATTTTTGAAGCTTCTGGTACACTGCCAAGGAATGGATTTTGGGTGAAGACAGGCGTATTATCATTCTGGTCCAGCACAACAACTATAACTTCCATGGGCTCTTCTCCGATTTGATCAGTAGTTGCCTTAGCATGGGCTTGAAGCTGGAGTTAACAAAAGTAGAAATATGGTAAATTAAAACATGAACCAATACTTATGGGAACGTCTTTTCTGTTAGCATATTGCCAACTCTCAGGCAATTATAATATTTGCTAAAACACTTGAAGACACATAGCCAAACTGAAAAAAGTCTCACCACATATTTATCTTTTTTTTCTCTGTCTAGAGGCATTGTCGCAAAGAGCCAACCACTGTATTTATCTATTGTGAAAATTCCCACTGGAGGCTGGTCTGCTCCTTCACCAGTGATCTGGTATGTCATCGCTGTTTCTTCAGCATAACTGGACTTAATCTGGGTACAAGACATGACATGATAAAATAAGACGCACAGGGGAAATTTGTTCTTAAAATGATAGATCAGCTCTACATACCTGCACCAACTTCATGGGGTAATCCCCCCTTTTATTCTCCGAGACACTGATCGGAGGAATCACCCACTCTCTTTTCTTTCTCCGTAATCCACCCGATGCTGGAAACTCCAGAAAGAGAGTCGAGGGGGGATAAACCTATATAGAGCAATAAACAAATTGCACATTATTCAGCAACATGCATCCAATTTGTAGTTGCTCCAAATGCCCACTATCTTTAGCAAGGTAGACTACATAAATGTTTTTGTTAAACATTAGCTGATGTCTCATGAGCATTAACTACTCATCCAGCTGTAACTAACCATTTAGTTCTTTTTAAAGAAATTTTTGAATCTCAGTTAGACAAGTCTACACACCTTAAATTGCATGGTTTTTATAATTTTTTGGGGGAACTGCCCCCCCCCCAATTACTCCCTACTTTTGTGATATGGGTAATTCCGCCCCAAATCACCAGATTTAGAAAAATGTTCGCCACTGACCATCTCAGATTTGCTTCATACTTTC
>JAODVO010074172.1:0-12630 GCA_025400055.1 Notarius lentiginosus | reverse complement strand
TGGAAGAGTGGGATGAACAATCGGGACAAGAAAGAGAAGTGGAAGAGAGGGATGGACAATTGGGACAAGAAAGAGAAGTGGAAGAGAGGGATGGACAATTGGGACAAGAAAAAGAAGTGGAAGAGTGGGATGGACAATTGGGACAAGAAAAAGAAGTGGAAGAGTGGGATGAACAATCGGGACAAGAAAGAGAAGTGGAAGAGAGGGATGGACAATTGGGACAAGAAAGAGAATTGGAAGAGAGGGATGGACAATTGGGACAAGAAAAAGAAGTGGAAGAGTGGGATGAACAATCGGGACAAGAAAGAGAAGTGGAAAAGAGGGATGGACAATTGGGACAAGAAAAAGATGTGGAAGAGTGGGAGGAACAATTGTGACAAGAAAGAAAATTGCACAAGGGAAATGAAGGATTGTATAAAACACATTGCGTAGTTTATAATTTAACAGGTGCAGGGAAAATGCTGCTTTTCTATCTGCTAGAAATCATCATGCTTTAATCAGACATTCCCAAATTAATTAGCAGATTTATTCATAATAATAGTGATAAACAAAATATGGACAATATATATCAAGCTCCAGCCTTCAAAGATGTTGCTAATGCTAAATACAGCATAAATGCACCATAATCATTATAATACACACATTTCCCACCGTCAGTAGTATATCTATTTTTATATATTAATAATGTTTATGTAATCAAAACTAAAAATAAATATTTGAATGTTAAAGATCCCCACAGTTCTGATTATAGACACCTAAAGTAAGTCTACAAATACATGTGTCATAGACTCTGTAGCAAGATGATACTGCACAATTTGTATTGTTTAACATAAAAGAAGAGGTCAATCGGGGTCAGAAACACATTTCATGAAAAAGAATATATGATTTTTATTCAGAAAATGATACAAGTTTCAACCCTGTGAATTCATTAATGTCCAAGTTCAAGGACATGCGGTTAGGTTAATATGGGACGGCCTTGAGCTGATGTGCCCTTGAGCGATGCATCGAACTCCCAACTGCTCCCGGGCGCTGTTAGCATGGCTGCCTACTGCTCTGGGTATGTGTGTGTGCTCATTGCTCATGTGTGTGTTCACTGCTTCAGATGGGTTAAATGCAGAGAGGAAATTCACAAGTGTGTGATGAATAAAATTGTTCTTTCTTTCTTTCTTTCTTTCCTATATGTCTAAAGTAATTGCAATCCAAATAAAAAAAAGTTGAAAGAAATTTGACATTTCTTGTGCAGACAGGAGTTTTCCACCTCCTGCTAGCATAAAAGATTTTTAAAAAGGAGTAGCCTAAGAGCATACAATCAGTAGATTACAGTGTGTCAGTGTAACAATGCATGAAAGTTAAGAAAACATACAATAAACAGCCTTTTAAAAATTATTTCCAAAGTCTATGGTGGTGGGGGGTTAATTTCCCAATAAACATGGCTTATCATATGGGGCATGTCACCACAAAATGAGTCCAGTTGGTCAAAAAACGAAAAGTTGTTTTATTGGATAATCAAATCTCATTCATTATCTTTAAAATAAGGGCCTATTTGTTAAGTTTGGTGCAGCCAATCCAGAGAAATGAGTGAAAATACTGAAAGTATCATCACCTTAACAGAGAATCAAGTTTGGAGAAAATCAGCTGAAAACTTTGTGATGTGTAAATTGAAATTAATGCATAGCAAACATTTATTTGGCCTACAAAATCATATTTATAGGTTGTTTTACAGTGTAATATTTTGGTCATGGATAGATTAAGAAATATATTTAACCATAGACATTTTTTGAAACAGTCTAATTTCAAATCACTATATCTTTGAATCTCAGGGTGCTGGTGGTAATCAGTTTGAGCTGGGATACGTGAAATGAGGAGTGACTGTGCAAGGATTTGGGCAGCTTGAGGTGGATGGAGGAAGGGTCTATAATGTGCTTGACTTCAAAGGGGCCTATATACTGAGGGGCGAGCTTCTTGGTTTCGGCCTCAAGTGGGATATCTTTGGCCGAGAGCCAGACCTTTTGCCCTAGCTGGTAGTCACAAACTGGAATCTGACAAGACCAGGGATAGCTAGGCACAGGTAAAGGGTGGCACAGTCCCACTGGGGGGTACAGGTACAACAGAGTGGATATCACACTCCATAGAGGGTCACCAAAAATGCTCTTTTCAGGAGAGAAAGTGTACAGTTGAAACCAGGGTGGAGGATAGCCAAGACGTACGTCCACTGGAGGACATGGGACCAGATGGAGTTTGGGCTAAACAAATGACCTGGAGGGCCATTGCCAGGGTCTTGTTGGGTTCACTGGGCTTCATTGATGGCAGTCCCCACCTGATGGATCGCCCAGGTGATGGAGGCCAATACATAGAAGAATGGAATAAGGAGATCAAAACTGGAGGGATTATCCTCCCTGAAGTACCTACAGGACAAGGCATCGGGTTTGCCATTTTTGGAGCCTGGGCAGTAGGTGAGTGTGAACTTAAATTGGGCAAAGAATAGTGTCCACTGGGTTTGATGGGAATTTAGATGCTTGGCTGATTGGATACATGAGAGATTCTTATGGTCTGTCCATATGATGAAGGGATGCTCTGCTCCCTCCAGCCAATGTCTTCGTTCCTCAAGGGGTAATTTGATGGCAAGAAGCTCCTGGTTGCCCACATCATAATTATATTCAGTGGCTCTCTGGTAGTAGGAAAAAATGCACAAGGATGCAGCTTTTGGTCAGGTTCAGATTGCTGTGATAAGACCACTCCAATCCCAGAATCAGGGGCATCTACTTCCACAATGAATTGTCGGGAAGGGTCAGGTTGCACCAGAATTAGAGGGGTGAAGAAGTGTCTCTTCAACTCAGGCATTAACCCAGACATCGACCTTGGAGGTCCAACAGAAAAGGATAGCTGGAGAGATGAGCTGAGTGAGATGGAGGGAAGGGAACCCAACTGTAGTCCCAAATGAATCTATGGTATAAATTCATGAACCCCAGGAACCAGTGCAGGTGTTTCTGAGATGTGAGTGTGCGCCATTCAGTCACAGCTTTGACTTTATCATGGTTGGCTTTCACTTTAATTCTTTCATGTAGCCAAGGATGTAGCCAAGGAAGGTGATGGAAGGGACATGAAACTCACACTTCTCAGCTTTGACAAATAGTTTATTCTCTAGTAGATGATGCAGGATCTTCTAATATGTAGGTTGTGTACCTGGGGATTATGAGAGAAAAACAGGATATCATCCAGGTAGATAAAGGCATACTGGTTAAAAAAGTCCTGAAGGACATTGCTCATCTTGGCTTGGAAGACAGCTGGGGCATTGTCAAGGCCAAAAAGCATTACAAGGTACTCAAAGCTGAGTATGTGAGGGTTATGAAAGGTTAATCAAGGGTGACCAAGGACTAGTGGAACCTGAGGGGAGGTAATGAGATTGAAATGGATACCTTCATGATGGTTCCTGAAGAGGATGAGATACACAAGCATGGTGCAGTGGGTAATACAGGCTAGCAGTTGACCAGCAAGGCCATTGACTTGTAGTGGGGTTGGCAGTAGCTCCCTAGCAATCCCTGCTCATTGGGATAGCTGCTTGTCCAGAAAGTTACCTTCAGCAGCTGAGTCAATCAGGGTTAGAATGAACAGGGAGGTCTGGAGACTAAGAGTGGCAGGCAGTGAAAATGAAGTTGACAGCAAGAGGTGTTGGAGCCAGATTCCCCACAGCTACTGGTGAACTCTCTCTATTGGCTGGAAGGAACAGTCAGAGAGGTTGCTCACAGTACAGACACAGCCCAGCTCAAAGCCTATGGGATCACTCAGTGGTAGAGAGACAGGACTGGCTCAGATGCATGAGTTCATTGGCAGTGTCCTGGGGAGCAGGGAGATGAGAGGAGGCCTTGGAGACTGAGGATGAGAGCGTAGGTAATGGGTCGAGTAGAATAGGTGGTGACTGGGAGTCTATCATGGTCACCTGCACGGAGTGGCCCTGCTTCACCTGATGGCACTCCTCAAGGCCATTATCCAGTCAAGTGACCAGTGAAACCAGTGGGTCCAAGCTTGTGGGGTCATCCCCAGCTGACAAATCATCTTTGATCTGCTTGCTTACCCCATAAAGGAGTCTACAGCTATCATTTGGAACTCCACAACATATTCAGTGATGCTATGAGCACCCTCATGGAGTGTGAGCAGTCATCCAGCAGCTTCCTTGCCTTGGATGGGGTGGTCAAAGATGGTGAGTATCACAGAGATGAAACCCTGAAAGGAGGAACAAAGGTCAGGTTGCAGCTCCTATACCACCATGGCTTTATCCTTAAGAAACCCCATTATAAATATAATTTTAGTCTTATCTGTAAGGAAGGTCTGTGATTACTGCTCGAAAATCAGAGATCATTGGTGGAGGAAGCCCCAACATGTTCCCATTTCTTCAGAGTAGGAAGCTGGCATCAGCACAAGAGATTCTCTGGGCTGGAATGACAGTGGAGAGAAAGGTAGGGCCAGCTGGTTGGTCTGGGGTCAGCCAGGCCCCATTCCAGGGTGAGGGGTGGAGAGGCTCGGGTCACCTGGCTCTTGATCTGGGTAATAAGGGAGGTTAGTTTTGAGACACTTTCCATTGATCTGCTGAAGACACAGTTCATGGCTGCTGATCATCGCCCCTCACTGGAGAGAGCCTGGTGGAGGGAATTAGTGTCTGCTTGGTCCACGTCTGGCCAATTTTCTTCTGTCAAGGTCATGTTCCAGCATCATCATCATTTTCCAAACCATTTAATTAATTTCAGGGTCACGGTAACAACAGAGAGAGCAGAGATGCCCAGGCACCCCCATCTCCAGCAACTTCCTCCAGCTCCTCCTGAGGGATCCTCAGCTGCTCCCAGGCCAGCTTGGAGATATAATCCCTCCAGTGAGTTCTGGGTTGGCCCTGGGGCCTCTGCCTCACTGACCATGCCTGGTACACCTCTAAAGGGAGGTGCCCAGGGGCATCTTTACCAAATGCTCAAACCACCTCAACTGGTTTCTCTCAGTTTGTAGGAGCAGCAGGTCTACTCCGAGCCCTCCCAGATTTCCAAACTTCTCACCCAATCTCAGAGAGTAAGCCTGGCCACCCTGCAGAGATAAGTTTCATTTCAGCCACTTGTATTTGCGATCTTGTTCTTTCGGTCATTACCCAAAGTTTGTGACCATAGGTGAGGGTAGGAACATAGACTGACTGGTAAATCAACAGCTTTGCCTTATGTTTCAGCTCTGTCTTCACCTCTGAGGTATGGTACAGGGACCACATCACTGGAGAAGTTGCACCCAGCCTATGATGGATCTTACAGTCCCTTTTCCCATCACTCATGAACAAGACACAGAGATACTTTAATTACTACACCTGGGATAGACTCTCCCCCTTCACCTGAAGGGAGCATACTATCTTTTTCTGGGATATAACCATGGCCTCAGATTTGAAGGCGCTGATCCAAGTTCGAGTTCAAGTTTTTTCAAGTTTTAGCTAAATAAGTACAATAAATTATGCACCCACATATAGCTAAGTAGCTAGTCTAGGCAGGTTTATAAATACAAATATCTAAATATAATATCCAAAATAAAGCTTCTATAGAAATTTTTTTTACAAGACAGATTTCTTTTTATAAGAAGACAGGGTTTTTGGGTTGTTGTTTTTTTTAGAAAGACAGATTTTTTTTTTCCAAACAGATTTTATTTTCTTTATGGTGTGGAATCCTGGACAGTCTACAAAGCCTCAGCCCAAAAACTCAATGCATACATGATGCAACAGCTGCGTCAAATCCTGGGCATAAAATGGTGGCATTATGTCTCTAACAGTACCATTCTCGAAAGGACCTCCCTGCCCAGCATGTATGACATTCTGATTAGTAGAAATCTTCGTTGGACTGGTCATGTTAACAGAATGCCCACTTACAGACTGCCAAAGCTCATCCTCTTCTCCCAACTGGAAGATGGTACCAGAGGAGTTGGTCGTCCCAAGCCTCGGTTCAAAGATACAGTAAAACGCAACTTGAAAGAAAGGAACATTCATCTTAACTCTTGGCAGTGACTGTCCAATCAAAGAACAACTTGGAGAGCGATGATTTAGAGGAAGATTTAGTCATCATCGGAATCGATGGACAGCACAACTACTACTACTACGATAACCGCCCGACTCACTCAACCTGCTTACAGCTTTCCTTTTTCAAAGAGGACGTTACACAGCATACCATTTGCTGTTACGATTATTACTCATTTTATGTTGAAGTTTCTTGACTGTTTTATTGTTAGAAGCACGATACACAGATTAAGTTGACTTGACTATAACAACACTACAGCAGAAATAAAGCAGAGATAATTCCAGAAGCGAAAAAGCTTGAAGATTGTTTAAGGTAACCGGTTAAGTGGATCGCACTGAGTAATTTGTCACAACTTTCTTTTACATACGCTTTTTTTAAAGAGGCCAAAATCTCCCCCCATGCTTTAAAGTGATAAACTGCATCTGGCAATAATGCTGCTAGGGGTCCAAACATTTTTTGATTATGCTAGAAGTTAGCAAGCGTAAAGTCAAAAACTTACAACTGGACAATCAGAACATGATCCTTCACAAGACCTAGAACAGAAAATATTGTCCTTTCACAGAGGAAGGGTAATATTTACACTCCTCGGGAACATAGAACACGAGATTTCTTGGGAGCATTGAGCTCTGTACACATAAAAACGTATGAACTTTAAATCCTCGGAACATAGGACATTGAAAACTGAGGAACCTGGGGACGTAGCAGTCCAGTATTATAGGTTCTGAGAAACCATGAACCCTGAAACATAATTCACGAGAAATATCGTGTCATGGGAATATACAATAGTGAAAACATAGAAGCCTGGAAATGTAGGATCCTTGACAATGAGGCCCTTGAGAACATAGGAATCCATTATACCCTGAGGGCAAGGACACCTGAGAAACCTAGGAATATGTAACAATGGGATGTTAAATAACAGGAATGTAGGTTCTGGTATTCAACAAACCCTGGGGACACCTCAAACATATCATTCTAGGAATATAGAACACTGAGAACACATGGCCATGTGAATATTTTATGTGCTGGTTTATGCAGTAGCACGATGCATAAAATCATGCAGATACAAATTAAGAGCTTCGTGTCATGGGAATGGGAAAAACTGTGATCTCAAAGTGTGACTTCCTTTCACTGTGGTATGGGTGTTGGTTTGAGCCAGATGGACTGGTTTGAGTATTTCAAAAACTGCTAATCTCCTGGGGTTTTCACACACAACAGTCTCTAGAGTTTACACAGAATGGTGCGGAAAACAAAAAAAAACATCGAGTGATTGAGTGAGTGAGTGACAGTTCTGTGGGTGGAAACAAACGCCTTGATGATAAGAGAGGGTCAGAGGAACATGGCCAGATTGGTTCAAGCTTTTTTGCTGGGAAGGATATAGTAACTCATATAATCACTCTTTACAACTGTGGTGAGCAGAAAAGCATCTCAGCATGTAACAGCAGAAGAACACGTTGGGTTCCACTCCTGCAGCCAAGAACAGAGATCTTAGAATCAACAAGAAGTTCCTATTAAGGTGGCCGATGAGTGTATACAGTACACAGTGAGATGAACTAACTAAAGTAATCATGGTGAGACAGAGAATAGGTGAACACATTCGGGTAATCAACCAGTGACAGGGTGGGGTGGAGACAGGTGTTCAACAGAAACAAAAACACATGACATCAACCCAAAGCCAACTGAAATTACATGAAAGCGATGCTTATCAAATTCAGAACCACAATGAGATGGGAGAATTCATGACAAAGATGTTTGTTTCTTTGTTTTTGACCAAACAACATCTTTTCTATTCAAAGAAAAGTGCCAGGACCTATGAATATGTGTAAACATGCATACTGATCATGTCTTCCATGTTCCTCTACCATCCTAAATAACCAGCTGGTTAGTTGACTGCTTGCTAATTTGCTTACATTCATCGCGTCTTGATTTCTATCTGTTCTCAGTAGCTCATTTAAGGAAAACCTGTCAAACTATAACGTTACCAGAACAATCAATACTTTGTTCGTCACTACATAGGTAGATATCTAGTGTAGCATGCATGGTCTGTGGTTAAAATAGTTCAGAAATATCAATAAAGTCTGATCAAAATGAAATTTGGTGTACTGCATGATAAACGGATTCCTAACAATGACCTAATTATAAAAAAAATAAAAATAAAAATTCAGCAGGCATTTCACCATGTTATCATTGGGTTACCATCATGAAATTGTACCGTTTGGCCTCTTTAGTGCTCTGTTACTTGGCAAGACCTGGTAAATGAGGACATGAGGAGGGTTGGTGTGACGGAATAAAATACGAAGGACAGAAGGAGATGGAGGGACATTGTCCACTGTGGCAACCACTAACGAGAACAGACAAAAGAAGAAGAAGAAGTAGAAGTTGCTTGGCAAGACCTAGACACTGAGGGGTCACTATTTGCTAAGCGTGCTTGGACCCCATCAATCAATACCTGGGGCTAAATTTCTTGTTTAACATTTTAGGTGATATCACACTCTTACATTATATCAGTCCAGTACATGCAGCAGAGATGAAACGCATCGCCGAGGCCCAGAAGAAACAAGCTGCGTGAAAGGCTCAAACTATCGCCACCCACACTACAGCACCTACCCATGCGTGCCCAACATGTGGGCATACCTTCAAAGCCCAGATTGGCCTCATCAGTCACCTCCAGACCCACAACCGCCACCCACCAAATTGAAGTCATGGTCATCTTCGACCCCGAAGGATGAACATCACTTTATACCAGGCCCTGCAATCTTTACCCTGATAATCAAATATTCAGTCTAAAAGGCAAATCATTTTTACCTTAGTTTCTTTAATTTACTTTTGGCATTTCCCAGTCCTTCTGTAAGACGCCTCAGCCCTGTGTCTCCAATAGAGTTGCCACTTAAATTCAGCTCTCGCAGGTTGGAGGAATCAGAGCTGAGCACAGAGCCCAGTGCTTTACAGCATCTCTCCGTGAGTCCACAGTTATTGAGCCTGCAAAACAAAACATTAATCTGTATTTATTTTTGGACAGATATCAAGCAAATCCAAAGAAGCAATCTTTATCAACCTCTGTAAGGATTCAAAATACAGTGTACTTACAGAGCAATTTCTGAAGCTTTGACTACCAGCATCAGCCTCATGAGACCTTCATCTGATTTGATATACTTCTTGAGGTCAAATACATCAAGTTTTGTCTCTGACGTCAGCAATACGAAGACAAGGGCAGACCACTGTGCAAGGGAAAATTTGGAGGAACTCTCTGAGCTCAAGTAGCGTTGAACCTCTTTTACTATAGAGAGCTCATTAAGTTCATTCAGACAGTAGAAGAGATTGATAGATTTCTCGGTTGAAGAGTTCTCCTCTATCTTCATTTTGATGTATTCAACTGTTGCTTCTGTGTTTTGAAGGCTGGGTCTAACATGTGGCAGCAGATGGTGCAGGAGGGTCTGGTTGGACTCCAGAGAAAGGCCTAAAAGGAAGCGGAGAAAGAGATCCAGGTGTCCGTTTTCACTCTTTAAGGCTCTGTCTATGGCATTCTTGTGCATATCAACCAGTGCTTGGGTAGCATCAGCTGCAGTGCAACTTGTCTGGTCAAAAACATTCAAGTTGTAGCTTTTACACATGAGGAACGCATATACGGCAGCCAGGAACTCCTGGATGCTCAGGTGCACAAAGCAGTACACCTTACTCTGAGTCAAGGCACATTCCTCTTTAAAGATCTGTGAACACACTCCTGAATAGACCACGGCCTCCTTGACATTGATGCCACAAGCCCTGAGATCATCTTCATAAAATATCAGGTTGCCCTTTTCCAGCTGCTGAAAGGCTAGTTTGCCCAGTTTGAGGATCATACCTTCATCAGACGAATCCTCGTTTCTGTCAGAGTACCTGTAGTTTTTAGTTCTGGTTTGGATTAGGAGGAAATGTATGTACATTTGAGTCAGTGTCTTGGGGACTTCCTCATCACCTAAGGAACTGATGGTCCTTTCTAAAACAGCTGAGGAAAGCCAGCAGAAAACAGGAATGTGGCACATAATGAAGAGGCTCCTTGAGGATTTGATGTGCGCAATGATTCTGCCAGCCAGTCTCTGGTCGCTTATTCTCTTCCTGAGATACTCCTCCTTCTGTGGGTCATTAAATCCTCGTACCTCACTCACCAGGTCAATACACTGTGGAGGGATCTGGCTGGCTGCTGCTGGACGAGAAGTGATCCAGAGGAGAGCATCAGGAAGCAGGTTTCCATTGATGAGGTTGGTCAGTAGGACATCTAGAGACACTTGTTCTGCTATATCAGACACTCTGTGGTTGTTCTGAAAATCTAAAGGAAAGCGACATTCGTCCAGTCCATCAAGGATGAAGAGAACTTTGAGACTCTGGGGATTTGTTGCTTCGAACGTACCCATACTAAAACGCTGAAGAAGCTTGATTAGGCTGAACCTCTCCCCCTTCATCAGGTTGAGTTCACGGAATGCAAACGGATAAATGAACCCAATGTCTTGATTTGCTTTACCTTCAGCCCAGTCCAAGACAAATTTCTGTACAGACACTGTTTTTCCAATGCCAGCAACTCCCTTTGTCAAGACACTCCTAATAGGTTTCCTGTGTCCATGTATGGGCCTGAAGATCTCATTGCATTTGATTGGTATCTCCACTGTGGTTTGTGTCCTGGATATCATTTCAATCTGCCTTACCTCATGTTCCACTGGAACATTCCCACTGTCACTCTCAGTGATGTAGAGCTCTGTGTAAAAATCATTCAAGGATGTTGATTGACCCCGTATTGACAGGTCATGGTGAATGTGCTGAAATTTTGCTTTTAGCCTATTTTTAAGCCCATGATGCAGCTTCACGTCCGTAACTGGAGGAGAGCCAGACTTTGTGAAGCCAACAGCATGATTCCTAGATGGACAGAAACAATTTACATTGCATACAGATAATATACAACATAGTAAACTGTAAGTTTGAGGCCCTAATTCATTAAACAGTGGGCGGCATGGTGGTGTAGTGGTTAGCACTGTCGCCTCACAGCAAGAAGTTCTGGGTTCGAGTCCAGTGGTCAACGGGGCCTTTCTGTGTGGAGTTTGCATGTTCTCCCCTTATCTATGTGGGTTTCCTCTGGGTGCTCCGGTTTCCCCCAAAGACATGCGGGTTATGTTAATTGATGGCTCTAAATTGACCGTAGGTGTGAATGATTGTTTGCCTTTATGTGCATTGATCTGGCAACTTGTCCAGGGTGTACCCCGCCTCGCGCCCATAGTCAGCTGGGATAGGCTCCAGCTTGCCTGTGACCCTGCACAGGATAAGTGGTTATGGATAATGGAATGGCACTAAACGTTGCATGTATAAAACTTGACACCTGCAAAAAAAAAAAGTGTGGTGTCTTTCATATGAGTATGATGGACCTAATGTTTTGATGTTTGCCTTAATAAATGTGCAATTTGGTGTATCACGATGTAAAACTGCAAAATATGGTGGGGTAGCATTGCCAGAGCTTATAGCTCCAGAGTGTCAGGTTCCATCCTGAACTCTGGTTCTTATTTCTGCAAACTTTTGTGTGTCCACATGGGTTTCTTCCAGATTTTCCAGTTTCTTCCCACCTCCTAAAAACATATCAGTAGGTGGATTGGTCAAGATAAACTACCCCAAGATCTGAATGAGTGTGTGTGTGTATGGTGCCCTTTGATCTACCAATGTATCCCCACTTCACATCTCGTGTTTCCAGGATAGATTTTGGATCTGTGACTGAAAGTGACTCAGAGCAAAACAATTGCGTGTGTGTAACTTAATACGGTTCAAGGGTGCCCTTTAAAAAGTCCTGTCATATCCATATCCTGTTCTTTTTCATTACCATACCACATTCGCAGATACAGTACATAGTCAGCAATGTCATTATGCGCTGTCTGCTCACACCAGTATTACTTGTTATAAAGGTACAGACGAATATGAAGACGTATAAATGAGGAGCAAATGTCCATAGTTATGTCCGAGGTCTGAATTCTGATCTGGTCCTTTACTTGGGGTCTTATGGCTTGAGTGTGTAGGAACCCAATAGCACGGTACAATAGCAATTCAGTGCTGTGCTGATGACTTACCTTTGGTCTTTGTAAATGTCCTTGGTTGTTGGAGCCACAGCTTCAGGCAGTGATGACGGACAAGCAGTTCTGATTAACACACAGGCAGACACACATGAGCTCAAGTCAGGCTGCTTGCAGAGGCTTAAAACACCACAAATTAACATGTATGCCAAATTAACATTGCTATAAAAGAATGCAGATGTTATATTATTAATTATACACTTTATTACACACGCCCATTACTGACAAAAGCATTGTTTATTTTGAGGTTGGTGAAATTAATCATGTCTCTAATTTCAGGAATAGATGTGTCGATGAGTTCTTACATTTGTATAAAAGAAGCTTTTTTTTTTTTAATTTGGGTAGGAAATTTATCTTAGAAGCATTTTTGTTATATTTAACAATCATTGACTGAGCCTGAGGCAGATAATTGTTTTAGCATAAACACACAGGTGATTATTTAATAAGAACAGCATTCAAAAAATCAGTTATTTCAAACTTCAAATGCGTCATGTAAATGTGATAACGGTGCGGCGCAGACT
>JAODVO010073915.1:0-12823 GCA_025400055.1 Notarius lentiginosus | reverse complement strand
AATGCAGTCAGTAATAAAGCAGTCAGTAATAATGCAGTCAGTAATAAAGCAGTCAGTAATAATGCAGTCAGTAATAATGCAGTCAGTAATAATGCGGTGCACAAACAGATCAATCCAAGTAAGCAGGCGCGCGCACACAAACAGTCGGCGCTTCTCCCAGCCGCTCTCTTCCCCACGCCGCCTCGTCTCTTTTGATTGGCTGACAGAGTGATTGTATGCAAATTTGCAGCGCGATGCAGCCAATCAGCGCGGAGCTGCGCTGCTCCCTGAGCCCAGAGCGAGAGGTGAAGCGCTGCGTGTGCGGAGCTGTCCAGTCCGCTGTGGTGCTGAAGGCAGGATAACAGTCCAACAGTGTACACTGAGGGAACACATAACGGAATACATCCATCCGGCGGCTAACTTCGCTTACGGATTTGTGCATGACAAGGACTTCGTGTTGAAAAAGGAAACACACACATACACACACACCCCGCTTCTTCAGCTGCACTCTCTTCTTCTTTTTTTCCCTTGAGATTCCGTCCAATGACCTGTACTTGGACACACAGGTGAGTGACTGCTTTTATTATAAACCACCAAGCTTCTGGGTCAAATTGTAGTTAAAACATTTTTAATGTTGGGGGGAAAAAGTAGGACATTTGGAGTCCGAACATTAACAGGAACATCCACCACTTTTTCAGCACCCCAGTGTTTATTTGTGCTCCAAACCTAACCTAGGATCATATTAAACATGCATCAGCTTAAGTAAACAAAAATCATTAAACTTAAACACTATGGACTTGACCAAGCTGAGTTTAGAAAGAGTGTCTAAAAAACCAGATATTTATGGAATGTGATGAACCAGAGCAAAGCCGTTTGATAAAGACGCACAGGACAAGATGTTATTTTTTCCCCTCTGGTAATTCCTGATCCTGAGTGATGTGGGGATTAAACCCTCTTGCTGGCACAGCTCTATTCTTGTTCATGAAGGGCGGTGATTGTGCTTCATCATAGTCATCATTCATCATTGTCATCATCATTATTATTATTGTTGCTGTTGTTAGTGGGTAGCACGGCTGCCTCACAGTTTCAGGATTCCCAGTTCAAACCTGACTTTCATTATTGTCTTTCTGGAGTTTCAAATCTTCTCCCTTCTATGTTGTGCAGTTTCCTCCCACCTACCCCAAAACACACAGGAGGATTGATGACTCAAATTTGCCCCAGTTCTGAGTGAGTGTGTCCATGATGGACTGGTGTCCCATCAAGGGTGTATTTCTGCCTCATTTCAATCGTTCCTGGAAAAGACCACCATCCAGAATGATCCTGGCTACAGTGAAGTGCTTCCTGAAGATGAATGAGTTAATGAGTTATTATGTTAAGCATTGTTGTTATAGCTCACCTAAAGTAGTTTAATCACTTTGCCAAGGTGTTTAGGCAAAGTAACTCTGTCCAGGAAGAAAGATGAGCTTGAGGTGGATTTCTGGAAGACAGTACTTCATCTTGGCAGGAGTTTTCTACTCTATTGGTCATTGGAGAATAGCAGTTCCCTTCCATATTGGCAGTAAGATGGATTTGCATTTACTTTAGCCAGCTAGAATCTATACTTTCAATTCAGTGCAAGCGCTGAAGTCTTATATCCACTGATCTGTCTTTTCAGAGTTTCTCCCTTTGGCTGCTTTTGAGACAATAATGTTAGACTCTCTCTCTCTCTTTTTTTTCAAATGGACCTTTTCTTAATTTTTAAGGATTCCTTCACAAATCCCGGTGTAGTGTCTAATTCAATTTATGCTAAGTACACAGAAAACTCATTGTTCAGAATAATTTGCAGTAGATAAGGCTTATGCTTTATGTAAGTCAGCTGCTGAGTGAGTTCCCAATCATACTTACCTGAGTGGCTTTAACAGGAACAGATTTCCATATGAGATACAAGTCACATCCACATCTACATCCACATCCTAATCGCTTCATTGCAGGCCCTTTATTGAAGTGAGCCGCGATGGAGGCTGAAATAAAAAGGCTCTCCAGGAAGCGAGCACACAGAAACAAATGCTCTAATGCATTCTCTCTCTCTCTCTCTCTCTCTCTCTCTCTCTCTCTCTTTCCTCAGGCATGCATCAACATGCACTCACGCAAATTCATGCACACTTAAAACAATGATGCCTCAGAACAAAAACGATGTTGGCAGTTGAAAAGCGTCAGCAATGATGACAAGACTGTCCTGCTCATAACTGTGCAAAGAAATATGAAAAGAACCATCACGATTTGAATAAAAGAGGGTGATTGAAGTAACAGCAGATTGAAGTAACTGACTATTTTCCCCATAAGCAAAGGAATCACTCTGCATAAAATAATACAGTAATTCAGTCATTTAAAAAAAAACCTATCCATTTACATCAGAGGTGGTCCACAATAGACGACAATTAGCTTGGAGTCCATGCTTGTTTTGTGCACTGGTGCAGATCCAGTAACACTGGTGAAGTAGAATGATGCAAACTGAATAGATAACTTGCGAATTGGGGAAAAAATGAATCCATGAGGAGAATTTATTCCCAGCAGAAGTGAATTTAAATGAGGAAGTTGGTTGAAGTGCATAAATCCGGTCTCAATATACAGTTTTCAGCCATCACAGACAAAACTCTTATACTGAAAAATAAATATTTTATCATGAATTAACTTGGAAAGCACAATACAGCCAATTTAGTCCCATGTTCTCCAAAATCACCAGGTTCTGGCAGTGTCCAAAAGTTTTGCTGAAAATCTCAATGTGTGTCTCAATATAGTGCTTTTTTTTTCCAAGACATCACAAGTTCGAATCATGATGATGCCACTGAGATCACGTTTGGGTGGGAGGGATAAAATACTCTCTCTTCCATGTCAATCATATCCATCCTAGATGGCCAAGATAATCTGTAAGCTCATGTATGAGGTGCGATCAAAAAGTTCTGAAATTGTGCCTGTTGTGAATGAATGGAGCATGGCATAGTTATGTGCATGCAGTAGGACTGAGCGGTAAGTTTGGGGAGTCAGTATGCTGTGCAAGATTGCACTGAAAACATCAGGCTCTGTGATACATGTATTTTTGTGACTACATGTATATGTGCATCTGCAATTTTACTATGGACTTCAAACTTGAGCTGAGAGCAAACATCAAATTCCATGTCAAATTTGAGAAATCGGCAACGATGTACCATGAAATGCTTTCATGAGGACGACTACTAATAATAAGTTAAATGTATGTAGTGTCTTTCTCACACCCAATTTAAAAAAAAAAACAAATGGGGGGAGGAAGTCCACTAAAAGAGGGTCAGAATGTAATTCCAGTGGCGTAGCTGCCTACGGTGGTACGGTGGTGTAGTGATTAGCACTGTCGCTTCACAGCAAGAAGGTTCTGGGTTCAAGCCCAGTGGCCAACGGGGGCCTTTCTGTGTGGAGTTTGCATGTTCTCCCTGTCTATGTGAGTTTCCTCCGGGTGCTCTGGTTTCCCCCACAGTCCAAAAACATGCAGGTTAGGCTAACTGGTGACTCTAAATTGACTGTAGGTGTGAATGTGAGTGTGAATGATTGTCACTATGTGTCAGCCCTGCGATGATCTGGTGACTTGTCCAGGGTGTACCCTGCCTCTCGCCCATAGTTAGCTGGGATAGGCTCCAGCTTGCCTGCAATCCTGAATAGGATAAGCAGCTACAGATGATGGATGGATGGAATCCAAACCACAATTTTGGTCAAAAATGTGTGGAGATTTGGGAAAGACTGTAGTATATCTGGAAAATTCTGAAATACAGACAAAATTTGACCAAAATTTAAAGTTTTTTTCCCCCTCAATAATACACTCTACTCTACTTTAAGAAAACATGAAATGCATAATTTGACCAAACTGAGATGGAACTGTTTGTATTTCAGCTCCTTTCGGTTAGATAAGTCCTTGAGCGAAGTGACATCATTAAGAAAGTTTTAAAAAGGCCTCTGCAAAGTAGTTTTCTAGTATGTTTTGCCAAAATAATCTCTCTCTCTAAAAAAAACCCTTGCTTTTTCTCATATATATTATTATTTTAGTGGAGTGATTTTCATTAACTGTTGAAATCTAAGTTAATATTTTTTAGTTGACTTTACTTCAGTTGTAGGATATTTTTTCCAGTGCTCTCTAATCCGCTGACTTGATTGGTCGGACTTGTGTTCTTCACTTTTATTCAGTTATACTTTATTTTGTGGGTTGATGTAAACCACTCTACCAACTTATGTGTTTTTCATAGTTTATACTGTATCACATTTATAGTTTTTAATTTATTTATATTTTTGAGGACCCTTCTGTAAATCACTCTGTGACATTGGCATCCTCAATAAAGCTCATTCATTCATTCAGAGTGGATCAGAGTGAGAACCTCAGTCCACATCCACTATGTTTCCATGCAAAAAAATTCTGTTTTTTGCCTAAAGTTTTTGCCTTTATTTCAAAAACGATGATATTCCTACTAAGCTATGTACATGGCGAATGAAAATAAATATTCCACTAATATTCCCATTTGCATGCATTTATCTTGCAAACTGTTGTCTAGTTGGCGCTGACCGTAAACAGGTAAGAGGCCGTGTGTCGCAAACTGTCGTTAAAACCCCAACTGAGATGCATGTTCCAAGTGCAGTGTATACAGTAGATATAAAAAGTGTACACACCCTGTTAAAATGACCGTTGTTTCTGATGTAAAAAAATGAGACCATGATAAATAATTTCAAAACATTTCCCACCTTTAATGTGACTTACAACCTGTACAATTCAATTGAAAAACAAGCAAATCTGTTCAGGGGAAAAACAAAAAATAAAAAAGGTACAATAATCTGGTTGCATAAGTGTGCACACCCTTAAACTAATACTTTGTTGAAGCACCTTTTGATTTAATTCCAGCATTCAGTCTTTTTTGGGCAGGAGTCTATCAGCCTGCCACATCTAGACTTGGCAATATTTGCCCACTCTTCCTTGCAAAAGTGGCATGCAGCGATATGTAAAATATATGTAGATATCTTGACAGTTCTCTTTGCCTTTTCCTGCTGTGTGCCATTAATAATTCTGTTTTTTTTTGCTATTGGGAATATCAGAATATATTCCACACATCTGGGACCTTTTGAACGACTGCTCCCTTCTCATTGCCTTCTTTATGCCTCTATATCTCATCTCATTATCTCTAGCCACTTTATCCTGTTCTACAGGGTCGCAAATTAAAATACTTTTGACTTGAGTCAGACATAAAAAGGTGTTTATATGCCAGGGTGTTTATTTTTTATTTTGTTGGTGGCTGTGTAAATGAGTAGATGGACATTTAAATAATTAAATGGTTGTCTTTGGGCTTATTTTGTTTTCAAGAATGCTTCCCCCCTTGTTTACTTGTGTGACCCTTTGAGAAGCCCAGGTCTAAATTATTACTTCCACAAACTACTACTACTACTACTACTACTACGAATAATAATAATAATAATAATAATAGCACCAGTGGCAACATCATTATCTGCACATAAATCAATTTTTACTGACACATCAGATACCCAGGCTTTTGTCGCACATCTCAGATACGTGTGACAGGTCGCAGAACTGGAGGTGCTCGGGCCCCTCATCGCCGCTTGTGGCTATATTTGTTATTGTTCTTTCCCCCTTTTCCAATTCAGTCTCTGATAATTTTTGAATGGCTCTTTTACTACTATAATTATTTTTACAGAGATTATTTCAGTTTCTCTCTTTTGCACATTTATTCTTCCTTTCTGTTGTTGAAACAGGATTATCTTCTCATGTTATTTTTCATTTTTATTTCATTCTCAGACTCATATCTTAACAGTATTGTAGCAGCGGGGGAGTGGTCAAGCAGCGGCTGCGAACGGTAAGCAGTCAGGTTGAACCAGAAGGTAACATGTGATCAGGGGCACCTGTGTCTAATTACTGGCTATCTATTAACCTGTATCTCAGTGGATCTTTCAGAGAGCCAGGAATGAAAGAGAGAGCTGTGACACACTGTCGTGTGTATGCAGTGTGTTTGTGTTCTGTCAGTGAAAAATGTAAATAATAAAAAGAACAGACCTGTTCTAGAGCCTGCTTCCAGTTCCTCTGTTTCCCCAAAATCAGAGAGTTGTTACACTGGTGCCAAAACTCAGGACTGAGGAACAAACACAGCCACGGAGTCCAAACCAGTAAGAGAAATCCTCCAAATGCTGACCAACGACCTCCAGTGCCAGCAGCATGCCCTAGTTGTGCTGTCAGTAGACCAGGGATGGCATTTCTGGGCTCTGCTCGAAGTCCAGGCCGAAGACCGGCAGGTGATTCAGAGCTGGATCTAGTCAACGGGTGCTCCAGTGGTTGCCCCTGAGGCCAGCGTGCCTATCCAACTGGTCAAGATGGGGCCGGAGGATGACCCTGACGCCTTCCTCGAGCTGTTCGAGCATGTCGCGGATGCAAGCTCATGGGCAACCTCACAGTGGGTGGCCCGCCTACTGCCGTTCCTGTCAGGGGAAGCCCAGTTCGCGGCTTGGCAGCTCCTGGCCACCAGGATGCTGAAGCACCCCAAGCTGAAGTGAGCCATCCTAGGTGAGGCTACATACGAGCAGCACCAGTACTTCTGCTTGCTGGCATACGGGGAAGTGGGCCGGCCATTTGCGTTTGCACAACAGCTCCAGGACGCCTGCCAACAGTGGCTGCTGGCAGATGAGTGTGACATCGAGACCATCCTTGAGTGAGCGACACTGGAGCAGTGCGTTGCCCAGTTGCCAAGCAAGACATCAGCGTGAATCCAGTGTCAGTGAGCAGCGTTGCTGGAAGAGGCGGTCTGGCTGGTTGAAGACCACCTGATGGTGTTTCCGGGAGCAGGTGCTCTTGCAACTTCTCCACTCTCTCTCCTCACCCCTCCCCTATCCCAGCTCCACAGAAACAGACTAATTCCCCCCGAAACCTGCTCCCTGCAAGTGTATCTGCACTTGTATCTTTCATCTCTCTTCTCATTCTCTCTTGCCATTAACTCCCTCTCTCTCTCTCCACAGGTGAACTCATCCATGCTCACCAGAACTGAGAGCGAGCCCAGGCAGGTCTGGCGGCATGGAGGGAAGGTGAGGAATCAGCGCTTCCGCAAGGAAACGGGGCTACTGATTCGTGTCCTTGAAGCACCACAGGCTTCCCCTAATCGAGCAGGGGCATACAAGATAGTTGGGAATATTCAAGGGGGTACACATCAGGCTTTGGTGGATTCTGATTGTAATCAGACCTCCATGCATCAAAGCCTGATTCCGTGCGGGGCACTGGGAAATGCATGATTGGTGAGGGTTGTGTGTGCACAGTGATGTAGGTACAGCACATCTCTGCAACTACATTTCCCATAATTCCCTCAGTTCCTGCCCCAAATGATATCTGTTTCAGCTTATCTTTCACTGCATCATGGAGATTGTGATGCAAGCTCGCCCATAAAATGAAACTCACTAGCTCTCTCATTCTTTTTGCCTCGTACCCTCTGACTGGCGTGCTGACTGGCTTCTCTGCCTCCAGCTTCTCCTCTTGGATCGGTGCATGCAGATGCGCCTTGCTCTCTCTCTCTGGCTCTTTCGGACTGGCGTGATTAGACGCAACTCACTACTCTCTCTGCCTCTCTGACAGGTGCACGTAGACACACCTCGTGCACTCTTTGCCTCTCACCCTCTGACTGGCGTGCTGACTGGCTTCTCTCTGCCTCCGGCTTCTCCTCTTGGTTCGGCATGCACAGATGCACCTCAAGCTCTCTGGCCTCGTGCCCTCTGCCTCCAGTTACCGTATCTTCTCGGACTGGTGCGCCCAGACATGCCTCTCTCTGACTGTATTAAAAAGAAACCCATGAACTTTCAACCAAGGACCTTCTAGATCACAAGATCTGGCCTGGGAAGGACTTTTGCAACATAGCAAAGCTGCGTTTAAATTACACTGAAACTGTGCTCCACACTTCTAGAAGAATACACCAAACAGAGGATCACTGACAAACTCCTTTATGCTACCATGTGAGAGTAGTTTGGGCAACGTTAGTCTTAGATTGATTAGTTTATGTGAAAAGTGCTACTTAAACCTAAGGTTGTTTCAAGTGTGTGCACAATAATCACAGTTTTGGTTTGATCATGTTATTGCATTTCTCAATTTGACTCTGGCAGATAGTGTTTGTATGCTTTATCTCGTGTAGAACTCTCACACTCCCTTACACACCTCAGAATTCAGACGTTAGTAAACTAAAGGCTGGTTAGCTCAGTTGGTTAGAATGTGGGACTTATAACGCTGAGATTGTGGATTTGATCCCCACGTGTGTCAATGATTATTAAGGCGCCTTTGTTAGAATCCTTTGTCTAATCAGCCACACAGGGCGCCGATGGTCCCTCTCACACCTTTTTCATGCGTAAACACCTCTTTTTTTAGCCTGCAAATGCGCACACGCACCCCTAATATTATTACCTCATATCACCATTTTTGTGCCTTGATTTGTTAAACTGCTGCAAGTATTATTGAATGAACCTGATCAGTATTATCCTCACTTGATTGTCATTTTAAAAAATTAAATATTTACAAGAAACTGTCTTGATAGTTTTGCTGCAGTATTACTTGAAGCCATCCTCTGCCATCAAAAAATTCACACTGCCTTCAATGATCTAGTGTATCACTAGAGTAATTCATTCATTAATTTAATAATTAATAGAAATATTGATTAGTAAAATTAATGAACTAAATATTTTATGAGACTGATATTTTATGAAACTGATTTAATAACGTAATTGCACCCAAATCATTTTGGTGCCTTGTGTGAAGACTGGTATTGTACCTACATAATTCTGGTGCCTCGTGTGAGGAGTGCAATTGCACCTGCATAATTTTGATGCACCATGTGATACATAGTACTACTATACCTACAGTGATGTACATAAATATCCGCTAACTCCCATCACTATTCACTGCTGGGGAAAAAAGCATAACGTGGAGGCGGCAGTTAGTCCAAGCCTCACCCACCCACCGATTTTGGGAACAGGCTGGCCAGAGTTTAAAACGTTAATGAAACAGTTAGTAGTGGGTGGGTCCTGCAGTAGTACATCATGGGGGAATCACACCACAACGTTAGCTGGGGAGGTGGTCCCAGGGCCATCCACATCAGCTCTGCGACATGATCACACACAGGGATGAGAGCTCTTCTCTCTCTCTGGGGAATCCCTTTGGGGATTTCCCATTGAACCAGGTGCATGACGAGTCTCTGAGACATGCTTTTGACCAAGTGAAAGTAATTGATGGTCAAATCCTCCAACATAACGTTGCGCTCTCCTTCCCATATTTCTGTATTATTAAGGATAGGCTATATTAAGTGACACAGGACACTCAAATGAAAGAAAAGATGACATGGTTGTTGGTTTCAAAGAACCATAGGGAACTTTTACTTCATGTGGCTCATCATAATCCTATGGCAGGATAAAGCACTAAATCATCTCATGGCTCGTTTCTATTGGCCAGGGATTCGCACCGATGTCCACAGGTTATGTGCAGCATGTCGCAAATGCCAGCTGGTAAATCCAGGGGCCGCACCAAAGGCGCCATTGAACCCATTACCATTAATTGAGATCCCCTTTGAAAGAATTGGCATGGATCTCATCAGGCCATTAGATTGATCTATACAAGAGTATCATTTTGTGTTCGGTATAATGGATTATGCAACGGGATATCTGAAAACAGTGCCACTCCACAATGTTTCAGCATGCAGCGTTGCAGAGGTTGATGTGTGCAGAAAAGTTATTCGCTACTGTGGTAACACCACCAATTTATTTAAACATATTAAAGCAGTTCACCCCAGAGAGAACAATGAACTGCAAAAAAAGTTGAGGAATGGGGAGGGGGACCTCCCCAAACCCAGGCCAGACCTCCCCAAACCCAGGCCAGACCTCCCCAAACCCAGGCCAGACCTCCCCAAACCCAGGCCAGACCTCCGACACAGAGACAGAGGTCTCTGGAAGAGACTCTTCAACCCAAAACTCAGGAATATCCAGGTAATCTCCAGCATAAAGTAATATTTTCACAGCGTAATTGGTGATCAGAGATGCAATTTCAGCAGACTAATTAAACTATTATATATTCAGCCAGTTGAAAAAAAAAAGTAGTTGTTTTACTGAAACTAAAAAATATACACATATAAAGATATCTGTCTCAAAACTGAAATATGAATATGGCTGAATATAAAAACCCTTTTGTGTTAACTGTTGAAGGAAAAATAGTATTCCTATTTAGGCTACATGCAGATTACAGTTACAGAATTAATTATCTTAATCATTTTGTTATGTCACCTAGATAATTCACAAAGAGCCATGGATATCACGAAGAGCATTGCCGAGATGATCGTGAAGGACCTACAAGCCCTCTCTGTGGTTGAACAGGAGGGTTTTAAGAGTTTAATCAAGACACTTGATCCCCGCTACAGAATTCCAAGTAGGAAATTTCACGGGAGAGAAAATACCTTCAGTGTATGAAGAGTGTCCCTCAAAAGTAAGAAAAATGTCTGGATGCTGCAAACAGTGCTGTATTGACCACTGATATGTGGACATCAAGAGCCACAGAGGCTTATTTAACTGTCACTTGCCATATTATTGATGAAAGCTGGCAAATGCAAGCATATGTGCTAGAAACCAGTAGTTTCTCAGGAAAGCACAGTGCAGATAAATATTTGCTCGGAATTAAAAAGAAATCACAGATGAATGGGGCATAACTGCCAAAATTCAGGCTGTGGTCACGGATAATTCTGCCAATGTGATTGCTGCTGTACACAGAGCAGGTTGGGCACATTATCCATGTTTTGCACACACCCTTAATCTGGTAGTGAAAGACTCCATTAAGACTTTTTTTTTCTTAAACAATTTTGTGTAGCAGAAGGTGATAAGGGAATTATTTTATTATTAATATACTGTTACATTGTTTTATATTGTTGTAGTTAGTTAATAAAAACATTTTTATTTGCCTAAAATCTTTGTCCTGTGTTTGATCATACTCCTAATCAACTAAAAAAGGCAAAAATCACAAAATTATTCAATGATAACATTTCAAGTAAAAAAGTATCAGTATCGGCGATACTAGCCCTGTATTTACTTGGTATCGAATCGATACCCAAATTCCCAGAATCGCCCACCCCTAGTGCACAGCCACCTGTATCGGCTCCCCGAGCACAAGAAAAATGTGGTTCAGAACGAAATCCAGGCTATGCTTAAGATGGGGGTAATTGAGAAGTCGTACAGTGACTGGAGCAGCCCAGTGGTCTTGGTTCCCAAGACCGACAGGTCGGTCTGGTCCTGTGTGGACTATAGAAAAGTCAACGCAGTGTCTAAATTTGACGCATATCCCATGCCCACATTGATGAACTGCACGATCGGCTCGGCGTGGCTCGCTTTTACTCGACACTGGATTTAACAAAGGGATATGAGCAGATCCCCTTGACTCCATCATCCTATGAAAAAACACCCAGCTTTTTCCACTCTGTTAGGTTTACACCAATTGGCCACCCTTCCTTTTGGGTTGTCTGGGGCTCAGACAACGAATTCTCCATCCCCACAATGCATATGCAGCGGCCTACTTCAATGATATTTATAGTAATGATCAGGAACTGCATTTAGAGCATCTTAGTACGGTCTTGTTGTGATCGGAGGTAAGTCTAAAAAGTACGGCCCAATTCACCCCGGTCCTCTGTGAAGACCACCTCTAACCATCCCAGAAAGCAACCCAAAAGGAAGGGTGACAAATTGGTATAAATATCATCGAAATAGGCCGCTGCATATGCATTGTGGAGATGGAGAATTCGGTCCTTGAGACGCTGAAACATTGCTGGAGCCCTAGACAACCCGAAAGGAAGGGTGACAAATTGGTGTAAACTTAGAGTGGAAAAGGCTGTTTTTTTGCTGTGAGCCCAACTGAGGCATATTGGACTCACAGCAAACCTGAAGAAGTGTGCAACTGGACGGGTGGAAGTACGCCATCTGGGCTTCCACTTGGGTCATGGGCAGGTGCGACCCAAATTGATAAGACGGCAGCGATTGCAACCTGCCAGAGACCTAAGACTAAAAAAAGGGTGAGGCAGTTCCTGGGGCTGGTGGGCTATTATAGGCAGTTTTTGCCTAACTTTTCTGACATCACCAACCCACTGACTGACCTCACTAAAAAGGGGGTGCCAGATCCAGTCCAGTGGACGGAGCCATGCAAATGGGCTTTTGCTCAGGCAAAGGCAGTTTTTTGTGGGGGCCTGCTGTTGCATTCTCCTGACTTTTCTCTCCCTTTTGTTTTGCAGACCGATGTGTCAGACAGAGGGCTGGGGGCCATTTTGTCCCAGGTGGTGGAGGGGAGGAGCGTCCGGTGCTGTACATAAGCCACAAGCACTCCATAGGAGAGTCAAAGTATAGCATGATAGAAAGGAGTGTCTGTCCATCAAGTGGGCGGTCCTCACTCTCCGTTACTACCTGCTAGGACGTCCATTCACCCTCTGTTCCGACCATCCCCAGCCCCAGTGGCTCCACCCCATGAAGGATGCCATCACGTGGACCGCTCATTGGTATCTGGCCCTTTAAATTTTAGGTGGTTCACAGGCCGGGGGTGCGGATGGTGGTGGCAGATTACCTCTCCCGCTGGGGGGGGGCGGGGGTGTCAGCTGCAGGCCGGACAGCTCCCCAGCCTGAGTCGGGTGGTGAGGGTATGTGGCAGCAGGGGCGTGGTCGTGCATCGGCTGTGAACAGCGAGACCAATGTTCACCAAACATCGATGTTCACCAAACATCAGCTGAGACCAAAGTTGAACTTTTTGGCCTAAATGCAAAGCGCTATGTGTGGTGGAAAACTAACACTGCTCATCACCCTG
>JAODVO010073503.1:2500-13208 GCA_025400055.1 Notarius lentiginosus | reverse complement strand
ATAACTGGCTTGTGGCGGCCAAGCGTTCATAGCGACGTCGCTTTTTGATCCTTCGATGTCGGCTCTTCCTATCATTGGGTAGCAGTGTACTCAAAGTGTTGGATTGTTCACCCACCAACAGGGAACGTGAGCTGGGTTTAGACCGTCGTGAGACAGGTTAGTTTTACCCTACTGTCTCTTTAGCGCTGCAACAGTAGTCCTGCTTAGTACGAGAGGACCCGCAGGACCGGATAAACGGTGAAGCATTTGGCTGATAGGCCAGTGATGCAATGCTGTCATCCGCTGGATAATGGCTGAAAGCCTCTAAGCCAGAAACCAGTCTGAAGCAGTGACAGACACCGGCCGAGCAGTGAACATATACGATCCGCTCTCCGAGTGGATTGATGCTCCATCCTACTTGTTGATTTATCTCAAGTCGACTTGTAAACCAAATTAATGGAAGTGCCCAGGCCGGGTTACCAGTAGCATGAATACGACATGCAGCCGTCAGGGTACTGTAAGAGCGCGAGTGGACATGCAGCCACGAGGCTCTGAGGTTCATCCCTTGATGCACCACTGTGGTCGAAAGACCTTTCAAGCTATTATCGATCCCATTGTGTGAGTTGGACTTGGATCGCATCGCATCGGCTGTGTGGGGTGCCCATTGTGTGGACACTACCCCAACCAATTTCCCGGCGAATGCTTGCGCACATACACGGCGCATGCTTGAAATGACTAATGGTTGGCACCCAGTGAAACAAATGCCAGCAACCAACGTTTAAAATGGCGTTTTCTGGCGCTGTGCGCGCGCGTGCGTTAATGGCGCACGCATTCCTTCTGGAATTGGCCTCTCCAACTTTTATAGTGGCTAATTTAAATTATATTGAAAACATGATTTCCGATACAAATATTAAGTAAGATACTAAAGATATTAAGACATTAAAGATGGTCCAATTTTGGTAAACATCATTCATTGCCCTAACTTTTTTTTAAACAAGTTTTTAATAATTTGTCCCTTCGAAATTAAGTGCTCGGTCAATAATGCTTGAGCATGCTTGAAATGACTGAGTGGTTGGCACCCAGTGAAGCGAATACCAAGAACGACGGCTCCTTTGGAGCTGATTTTTGCAATTCAGACGTTCATTCCATTGAGCATTCTGATGATAACTTTTCGTCAGCCAATTGGCGGGCAAGCGTACCTGCGTTTGCTTCATTGATTTTAAACAGGCATTTGATTCGGTGCCTCACAAAGCTCTTATCTCGAAACTGGAGATTTTGGGATTCCACGGAAAACTCCTTAACCTAGTTAAGGCGTTCTACGCAGGGCCCACCTCCCAAGTTAGAGTAGGTGATCTTGTGAGTGATCCATTCAAATTGAGAAGAGGTGTTAGACAAGGCTGTCCACTGTCCCCTCTCCTGTTTAATTTATTTATCAATGATATTTTTGATGGACACAAAGGTGTAAGTGTACCTGGACCGATGCATATGCAACTCCGTGGACTACTGTATGCCGACCCTCTGCGACCAGGAGGTTACTGAACAAGTCTCGAATTATGTACAGACGGTGGGTCCCTGTTGACATTAGACGCAGTCTAATGAAAACTGTGGTATCCCCTGCTCTATTGCATGATGCTGAACTATTTGGTATGAGCTCTGTTCGTACGCGAACCGGTGCAGCCTGCCTCAATTATGCTACATTGCGGTCACGCGCTTCTTCCAGCCAGTGTGCGAGGGAGGAGTTAGCGATAGATGAGCTGGGTAGTTTGGCTACCAGAGCAAGGCTTCGGTTGTTTAGGAAGTATGCTTCTCGGCCAGACAGTATTCTGGGGCAACTCATTGAGCACCCGATGGTAGCTAGAAGAGCCACCTGGGTAACTGGTACCCTCAGGTGGGCAAAGAGGTATCTTTATCTGGTTCTCAAGAATCCGAATGATAGAGCACCCACCAAAAATCTCTCACCCCAAAAACTATCTTCCCACTCTTTTCGGGAGACCGTAGGTAGTTGTTTCAGGAGAAACCTCAACTTAGGCTCGTGGGATAGTGATGGTCTAGCTGGGCTGGCCTATCGTTACCCAGCGCTTTACAACACCTTCAACGTTGTAGCCGCCCTAGGAGCTGGTAAGTTCACTTCTACAGGGCAGCTGAAGGCCCGAGGACTGACCGATTGCGATCGAGATACTGGCTGCCTTAGGACAAAAGACCAAGTCAAGGATTCTCTCAGTCATTTCCTTGTGAAGTGTCCGGTGTTCGATAGTATTCGTAACCAATGCAGACCTTATGTTGATTTTATCAACTCAAGCGAGCAAGGTGACGGCGTGATTGATGGATGTGGTACCACTCATCAAGTGGACCGCCCAGTTAATGGAAACTGTCGGAAAGCAACCCGTGTCAGAGATGATTTCGTTGAAGGACATCTCCCAGCTGTCTCACCTTCGTCGTCTGATGGGACTTTTGGTAGAAAGACGACAACCTCTTCACCATCGTCCTGGGAGGGTGATGTAGATGAAGAAGCAGACATCTCCCCAAATAATTCAATGAGTACCTCAGAGCCAACGTCCTCGAAGGGATAGGGTTAGCCGTGTGCCCCTGACAGAGCGCAGATTTTTAGCAGGTCAAACTAGAAGGACTGGAACGAGGCTGATGATCTCAACAGGCCTTTCTGACTCTGGGATGATTGCCGCCTCCTTCTAGCGTACCCCTGCACTACCCAACGTATACGCCGACCCACTCTGTGTGGTTTAAAATGGCGTTCTCTGATGTTATGATGAATCGTCGGGTGCCTACTAAACCGTGCATTTTAATCGTTCTTGATTAAGGTGTGTGAGAACCCATTGGGAAGGGGTAACCTCACTCCGAATGGTGCGGTGGGGGTTTTTGCTGCGTAAACAACTAAAAAACAAAAATCATGTGATTGTGTTCACTTTAAAAGCAGCCATTCTATTGTAGTTTAATATGACTATTTTTAAACAGCTCAAACAGACAAAGTAACAACAGTAATAATCCCATTAATGAACATCATAAGGAAGAATAATGCTGTCAGGGCTAATATTAATATAGCGTACATTTTCTATTTGATAACAAGCAATGATGAGATTACCTATAAACGCTAATTCAATAATTAGGTGCCAAATTTAGCCCCGCATTTTACACACATGTTCTACATACTCAATTGAATGTGCTCTATATCCAGATTTAAACATCTTTCTACTGGATCTTTATATCACCAATTTAATACGATACAGGTAATTCAGCATATAATATTGCGCATTCCACATATAATGTGTTAAGAGGATGCAATATTTAAAATAATAACAATCATGAATCAGATTATGTCCGTTTTAAATAGACAGCTCAGCATTATATATACATATATAATGTGCACACTTTTAGTTTACATTTTAAAGACCTTCATTTAGTTTAGATTTGGTGCGCTTTATCTACGATTTTTGATTATAACAAGCTAACATATGATACAATGTGAGATAATAGGAGCAAAATATACACTACTTTCCGTCATTTTTAAACGCGCATAATTAAATACCTATAATCGCGTGTGCGGAAATCTTATTATAAGGATAAGTATGCATTTTAATCCGATTGAAGCTATGATTAATTAATTAATTAATTAGTCTATAGAGACGTGTACACCTTCATCTGAGGTATATTTGTAATCTCTAGAACAATCAAATGACATTATCCATCATTGTATTCAATTTGGCGCCAATTTTAATACAGCTTTAGATAGAGTTAACTATTATCTTTTAATCGACATCTAATTTTACTAGCTACCTTGTTTACAAGTGCTAAATTTAGGGCATATTTCGTGCGCATGCCCCGAAGTATCTCTTAATTTTAGCGCTATTCGAGAGTGTCATGTGGATAATTTTAATTTCTTATAATTATTCTTTAATAATGTAAAAAGATGAATAGATTTAATCTGATATTTGTGGATGGATTAAGCTGATTTTAATAACAATGTATATAAATTGCTCAAAAACTCCTGTTTGATTAGCTTATTTTTAATAATTTGTTTAGTCTATTTATCATTATATTTATGGTATTAAACACGTTTAAAAAAATTTGCTATTAGAAGGATGCAATATGCATGCGCATCGTTCGCGCATAAAATACATATGATGACAATTTAAAAGGTGTTTGAAGGGTGATATTGGTTATTTTTAGATTACAATAAACAAAACATACTTTATTTTTCGCGCTAACAATAGCTAAAACAAGCACTATATATCGATCGAGCAAATCAGCTTGTATTGATTATCAATAACTCTCCAATTTTAGCACTTTTTTGAGAAGTAGCTCTAATCTAATCCGCTTATTGTGAAGATAATATTGTATATATGTGAGTGTATTAATTGTTATTTAAATCTATAGACAATTAATTTGTGTTATCATTGAGCAACTCCACACAAGTACATTATAGAATCAAATTAAAATATAGATAAACTATAAAAATGGCATTTTACGAGCTATTTTTTATACAATAACGTGGGACAAAAAATGATGGCACATTTTTAATTGTTATTTTTTGGTACACACCAATATATAAGAATTGTTGGAGAAGAAGCGCGAAATGAGGAGATACAAGCACACGTTCTGGATCTTGAGTAGTAAAATACGATTATCTCATAATCCACACAATACGATTTAATAGAAAAATTCTATAAACTAAAACTCTAACAATAGTATTCTAATATAGGTCCACTAGTTGATCGGATTAAAGTAAGTGCTAAAATTGGCGCACTTTTGCTGTTTCTTCCTTTGTTGTATAACGCACGCGCGCGTCAACAATATTTGAACTAATTCTCCCTGTTGTAGTTGTTGTAGTACAACACTGTGTGGATGTGGTAGATTGATTGATTGATATTACCTACCAGTAATTAACGCTATTCTGAACTCATTCATTGTGAACTCATTGTGATCGTGTAGAAATCCAATTTGCTTACGACATGACCATTGTAATGCACACAAATGAAGAAGCTCCAAACTACTCAAATTTACATATTTTAGTCTTGTATACGATAAAATGTTATATAATTTGATGCTATTTATTCAACTCATATTGTATGTTTATATTTTTTAAATTGAGCACTGTTTTTAAGCATGTGTACACAGTATATAATAATAATTGACTAATTTTAGATACGATGACGTTGATTTTGTTGTAGGTTTTTAAGTAAAATAAAGTTAATTTAACATTGGAAAATTGTAATATTATTGAGATGTAGTTAAATAAACTTGAAATGATTGAAATTTTATATTGTTTGAGTTTAAATAAGAGAAACAAACACATGTAGAGTCGCATAGTTACATTGGCAATTTTGAATAATTAGTAACAATAAATAACATTAAATATAAAAATTACATATGGCATGTATTAATATTGAATAAATGAAATGTATATTTTTAATAAGTACAATAGAGCGATGAAATGAACAAAATTGAGAATGAGTTGTGAAAGGCGAAAGTAGGTAGGTAGGTAGGTAGGTAAAGTGAAAAGTAGACGATGGCCTGGCAGATGACTGTTGTTGTTTAGTAATATTAGCATCCCATAACGTGGTGGTAATCCCAAATTCAACACTGATTAATCACATTATTGAGGAAATACCAATCATAACTGGTGTTACTCCTCAAACAATGATGAAAACAAAAACAAAAACAAAAAAATAGAGGTTTGGCGGGTTTGTTTGTTGTTTGTGTGATTTGATTGATAACCCTATTATGTTTATGTTGTGATTGTTTTATGATTGTTGTTGTGTGGTGGTGATGATATGTATGTATGTATGTATGTATGTATGTGAAATTGGTCATGGCGTGTGGTTGTACTGGTGATGATAGTGTCCTCCTGGATGTGGGTGTGGATGCGGATGCAGTTGCGAATGAGAGAGTAGTCTTAGTCGGTCATTGTGTGTTTTGTAGTTGGGTGAGGTGACTCACGTGATTACTACTGAATTGAATTTGATTCGATTCATGCATAGATTGATGGGCAGAAGACTGATTGTTGTTTGTGTGTATAAGAATGAAGAGCTGCGCATAATCCTTATTCCAGGTTGTCCTCAGACTAGTGACAACTCAAACTGGATATTTGCCTAGATGTACAGTGTCGTTTTTGTGTTGGGTTATTATATATGTAGAAGAAGAGGGTGTTGGTTGGTCACCATTAAATAAATCTAAAAATGGTGATGGTGGAGTGTGTTTGAAACGATATCAAAAACGTGTACTGTGTGTTGTGGGCGTGCGGTGGCCGTTGTGGCATTCATCTGCCCTGGTGTGTTGTCATTTGCTTGTGATTAACATGTGATGTTATTATGTCTATGTCTGAATGATTGGTCGACATTTCTATATGGATTGTCAGAAACCTAGTGTGAATAGCATAAAGCAGCAAAGAACTGTCAAATTGTCTGTGAGTTGTTGTTGGGTGTGTGTGGGACATGATGACAGTGCGAATGATGACATGCATGGGGATTGTGTGGATGTTGCTGCGTAGTTGCCGAGTTGTTCGTTTCGATGAATGGATGATTGTGTCTAACGATGTGTGTGACGTATCGACCTATGAGAAGTAATGTCTCGTCAACTGACCACCACCATTCACTGTTGCTCAACTTTAGATAGATGGGGTAATACCTGCTAGATAATAATGTTGGTTGTATGTGTGTGTGTGTGTGTGTGTGGGAACGCGATGAGTATTGCTTTAGTAGCGACTCGAAAGCAGACAATGATGGAGAATGACCGACCCATGATGAGTATGTGTGGTTTTATTATAAACATATAGTAATAACCGCATGGTGACTTGTGTGTGTGTGGGGAGTCATTGAGTTGTTGCGAGGTGTGTGTGACTTTGTGCTGTGTTTGCCTATATATTATAATTCCAAGATGTGTTGGTTGATTGTGTGTAAGATAGTGGAATTTGAATATGTGGGTTGGCATGGTGGAACAGGTGGTTTGTGTTGTGGAATGATGTCCCACAACCATTTGTTCTCTCTCACTATTCTCTATTTATTTATTCGTTTACTCATTGTTAATTGTTCGATATTATTATTTATGGGATGAATTGATGATAAGCAAGCGGGTGTAGTAGATAGAGTGGATAATAGGGGGAGCGGAGTTGGATAGAGTGGGAATTTGTAGTAATGATGGATGCAACAACAGTAGTGTGTGTGCATATTGCTCGTAAAATCATTAGATAAATGATTGAAAGTAGTGTGTTATCTGGTTGATTCTGCCAGTGGTCATATGCTCGTCTCAAAGATTAAGCCATGCAAGTCTAAGTTCATATCATCTAAAGATGAAACTGCGAAGCGCTCAGTATATCAGTTATTGTCCGTTCGGTTATATCCACCAGGGATAACTGTGGTAAATCTAGAGCTAATACGTAGCAAAACTCGCACTTGTGCGAGTGCATTTATTAGACTCAACCAACTGGTGTCACCCGCTCGATGGGTGGGACCATTTGATGAATCCTAATAACTGAGCATATCGAACATTAATTTGTCGATAGTCCGATCGAATTTCTGCCCTATCAACTAGTTGGTGAGGTAGTGGCTCACCAAGGTTGTGACGGGTAACGGGGGATCAGGGTTCGATTCCGGAGAGGGAGCCTGAGAAACGGCTACCACATCTAAGGAAGGCAGCAGGCGCGCAAATTACCCAATCCAGACTTTGGGAGGTAGTGACGAGAAATACCGGAGTAGACCGTTAATTGGTTCACTATCGGAATGAACGTAATCTAATACCTTCGATGAGTAGCTACTGGAGGGCAAGTCTGGTGCCAGCAGCCGCGGTAATTCCAGCTCCAGTAGTGTATATCAAAATTGTTGCGATTAAAACGCTCGTAGTTGGATTACAAAAGCTCTTTGGTGGCCAAATCTAGGTTTGGTCAGCGTGGGGTTTTTTTATCGCGAGAGCCACGCGTGGGATTAATTTCTTGTGTGTGGTCACTTGCGAGGTGTGCCTTGAATAAAGCACAGTGCTCAAAGCAGGCGAAAGCTTGAATGTTATAGCATGGAACGATTATGTTGATCTTGTCAACTGTTGGTTGTTGGCAGTGGTCTCGATTAAAAGGGACATTTGAGGGCGTTAGTACTTGGTGGCGAGGGGTGAAATCCTTAGACCCATCAAAGACTAACTAATGCGAAAGCATTCGCCAAGAGTGTTTTCATTAATCAAGAACGAAAGTTGGAGGTTCGAAGACGATCAGATACCGTCCTAGTTCTATACAGTAAACTATGCCAACATGGGATTAGTCCGGTGTAATCCAGATTGGGCCCTCAGTGAAAATAAGTCTTTCGGTTTTGGGGGGAGTGCGCACGCAAGTGTCAAACTTAAAGAAATTGACGGAATGGCACCACCAGGAGTGGAGCCTGCGGCTTAATTTGATTCAACACGGGGAAACTCACCAGGTCCGGACATTGATAGGATTGACAGACTGAGAGATCTTTCATGATTTGATGATTGGTGGTGCATGGCCGTTCTTAGTTGGTGGAGTGATCTGTCAGGTTTATTCCGGTAACGAGCGAGACCACGATCTTTAATTGATTACGGTTGAATTGTCTTGACCGATCTTAAAGAGACCACCGGAGTTAAGCCGGGGGAAGCGTGGCAATAACAGGTCTGTGATGCCCTTCGATGTTCTGGGCTGCACGTGTGCTACAATGATAGTGACAACAAGTTCCTGCTCTGAGAGGGGTGGGGAATCTTGAAAATCGCTGTCTTGCTTTGGACTGAGCCTTGTAATAATTGCTCACGAAAGAGGAATTCCTCGTAAGCGCGAGTCATCAGCTCGTGTTGAATACGTCTCTGCCCTTTGTACACACCGCCCGTCGCTACTACCGACTGGACGTCGCTTCGAAAAGTTAGGACTTGTAGTGTCATTAGACACCGCGGGGAATAGCTTTAAGATGTGTCGTTTGGAGGAAGTAAAAGTCGTAACAAGGTTTCCGTAGGTGAACCTGCGGAAGGATCATTATTGAATTGAATAACTCTCGCGTTGTTGTTTCATCTCTCTCCTCTGTGTTTTCATCTCGTTGCCTCAATTGTGTATATAATATAATTAAGGAATGTGATGATGGTCACAAGTGGAGAGGTGATATGATGTGATGTAGTTGAAACTGTTGACAAGTTGAGAGTAGAGTAAAAGTGGTCAAGTTGATAAACTAATGGCCATATTTGACTTGCTTGAACTTGGTAGTTGTATTATTGTTATTATAACACACTTGTTGTGTGGTGAACCGGTTTATGTTTGGTTGTCGTCATTTATCACTCGTCCGTCCAGTTGTGTTGTGTGTGGACTTGTTGTCGAGCGAGTGTTGTTGGATGATGAATGATTGTGATGATGAAATGTAGACCGGGCTGGCGCTTATGCGCTGGATGTCCTGGTGCGTGAGTTATTGATCAATGATGATTGGTAATTGGCACTCTGGAATGTTTGTGTATTTGAATGATAAAATGTGACAACCGTTAGCGGTGGATCACTCGGTTCGTGTATCGATGAAGAACGCGGCCAACTGCGATAATTGGTGCGATTCGCAGCGCCTAGTGAGTCATTGAGATTTTGAATGCAAATGGCATGCTGGAACCCCAGCATATGTCTGGTTGAGTGTCTTTACCCAAAACCCACACGTTTGTATATTTATTATGCATATATTATAGACATGAGATGTTTATGATGAGTGTGTTGAACATGAGATTTGAAGTAGTGTAGTAGTGGTGTTGATGATGTTCAGTGTTCAGTGGGATTGGTGGTGTGATTTGACGGTTACTCCACTCAAATGTAACAATAGTACTGTAATTGTGGTTGTTGGAGTGTGATGCGTAGTAGAAAGTGTGTGTTGGCTATTACTATTATTGGACTATTGACAATTTACTTAAAACTACTCGTCTTGTGATGGATTGATGATGATGGATAATCATCACCACTTGACTCTCTGTGTTGTTGTTGTGTGTGTGTGTGTGTGTTGGAATGAGAGGGAGTGGTTGTTGTGCAGTAAAACACGGCTTTAGTCTTTGTCTGTCTGTCTATTGATCAAATAAACAGAATATAAAAGAAGAGTGTGTTTGTTGAGAGTGGTGTTGTGAGTAGATTTTAATTGTTGAAAAAAAGACCTCAACTCAGGCAAGACTACCTGCTGAACTTAAGCATATCAGTAAGCAGAGGAAAAGAAAACAACTGTGATTCCCTTAGTAACTGCGAGTGAAGCGGGAAAAGCCCATCGTTTAATCTCCTCGTACTATGGACGAGGCGAAATGTAACGGTATGGATAGGTTCTCTACCAATTTTGTCTGATCAAAATCCTCCGGATTGAGGTGCCAAAGAGGGTGACAGCCCCGTGTGTGATTGGACAAAGTTGGGTATGTGGCCAATTCCGAGAGTCGGGTTGTTTGGGACTGCAACCTAAAGTAGGTGGTAAACTCCACCCAAGGCTAAATATTGACACGAAACCGATAGCGAACAAGTACTGTGAGGGAAAGTTGAAAAGAACTCTGAAAAGAGAGTTAAAAGTACGTGAAACCGCTAACGGGGAAGCGGAAGGCAGTGTCGAGATTGAGTAAGTGAGTCGTGCCAAGTGTGCTTGGTGTGCTGTGTTGTGGCAGTGCGTAATGTGCATTTGGAGCGGCAAGCTTTGCTTGATGCGTCAGAACTATTGGTGTAGGATGACTCAATTGTTAACATGGCTTCTACGACGTCGGATCCTCGGATCGGATTCGTGGTTGCGGT
>JAODVO010073397.1:0-13276 GCA_025400055.1 Notarius lentiginosus | reverse complement strand
CATACAAACTACATTTGTCATATATATATATATTTTTTAAATGGGCAAACAGGGGAAGAATTATAGTTAGAGGTAAACTTTATGTTGGGAAGAGAGGCCCCAGAAGGCTAAACATTAATTATCAGGGTAGAAAACAGAAGCCTATGCAAGATGGAAAATGCAGAACTATAGATAAAGGCTAAACAGGCTAATGGGAGGAAAGGCTAAAGGGCAAAATGTAATGGTGGAAAAATAAGTAGTTAAAACAGTAGCTAAGTTACAATAGAAGGGCAAATAGGGAACATTAACCAGGGGAAGGTATTGCTGGATGAAGAAACAAAGCAGGAGGGGTCACCAGTAATTGTATAAAAAGAATGGTGGTCAATCCAATTTAGTCTACTTCTGATGAGTATTAGTTGCTAATACTCTGATAGAACTAGGCTCACTGGACTTTTCCCAACTTAAATGGGGAAACATGCTTCAGTTCCATTGTGTTCACTATAATTTCCAGGGGTGCCAATAATTGTGACATGTGTTTGCTGAAAGTTATTGCTTGAGGGATTTTTTTTCTCTCTTAATAAATTTCAATTAAAGGTTGGATTTTTCTCTTTTTTTTTTTCCCCCAGTGTGAGATGAAGCTACTTTACCTAAAGGTGGATTGTTTTCTAAATCCAAAAATGGTTAGCTGACCACAGAATCTCGTTTTTGCTATGGCCATCTCAGTCCCCTGTGGGGTGAGCTGAAGAGGAGAGTTCACAAGAGAGAGCCTTGGACCCTGGATGATCTAGAGAGATTCTGTAAAGAGGAATGGTCTCAGATGCCCTGCTCTATATCTCCAACCTTAAAAATGTTATAGGAGAAGACTCAGTACTGTTACTGGCAAAGGGAGGTTTTACAGTATTAAATGCAGGGTTGGCAATAATAGTGGCGCATGTGTTTTTGTTGAAAATAATTATTTCTTGATGAGAGATTTGTTTTTCTTTGAATACATTTATTTCAGTCATAGATTGGATTTTTCTCATTTTCAGTGTGAGATGAAGCTACTTCACCAAAAGGTGGATATTTTTCTTACCCTATCTTTAGAAGGGGCACCAATAATCATGGCGAAAACTGTATCACAATATTGAAATTATGTCTTCATCTCAACCATACTTGTGCATTTTATTTCAAAAACAGAAATGAGCTCTTACAGAGTAAAATATGGAGACATTAGAATGGGTAGCGATGACTGAGACGAGATTGGCATTACAGAATTCTCCATCGCCAACATATCCAGGTCCACATTCACATGTTACCTCTAGAAAAACAAGAGGAAAAAAATTATTTCAGATTGTTCAAATATGCAAGAATTAATATTGTACATTGAACTTCAAACTTTATTCAATTTATTTGATACATTTTATAAGTACCTCTAATTCTGTAGCAGTAAGCATCATAGGGAGTGTTTATGTTAGGATTCTTGTACTGGATTACACCCGTTTTATTTAAACCACATTTAGGAGCTGGAAAGCGGATTGGATAACCCACTTGTTTCCCATCAATCCATCCGGCAACACACAAGTGCATACCTAACTAGTTGGAAAACAAGATGGAAATGGAAGCATATCAAATTAGAAGTTTAAAAAAAAAAAGTCAGATTTGGCCATTAACCTAACCAAAGTGTTTCCATGTGCTTAAGCAATATGATAAGAATATTCCCACAAATCTTACTGATTTATTGACATGAGTCAGTCAATAAATCAGATTAAAAAAAAATGCATGTTTAGACTTGAGTTTTCAAGTCAAAGGAGAATGTATCTTAAACTCCAGACTCTGCTTTTTTTAATGAAGATACTAGGCTGGTTAATATTCATTTGGGAGGGTTTTTTTTGTCTCCATTTTAATCCAACAGCAGAAAGAGATTTTCGGACATAGAGGTAGCGTATTTAATCCAGTACTAACCTTTCTTTACTGGGTACGTCACTTGTGATTTTGAATTGATTGATTTAAAAAAATAATTTAAAAAGTGAATAACTTGCCATTGCATGATGTAGCTGTGTATATTTTAGATGTGTAATGTAAAGACACTTAGGCTGTGAGCTGTACTTTGTGTATATGCACTAAAAAGTTGTAATACTGTGCACTCTATATGGCTTTTGGGTTCATATTTTAGGACCTATTACCTTGCATTTGGTGACTCCTATTTATCTTAGATCTTTGTCAATGTTGTATTTTATTTGTACCACTTTACATGAAGGTTCTCTGAACTAACATAATTTACTGCGTTCATTAACATTAATAAACCATGAACTACAGCATAAATACATCATAAGTATTGTTAAAGTTGAAAAAAAAAACACTTGTATGAACTGACATTTTCCTAAATGTCAACACCTGCAATGAGTATTTGTTCAATTAGTGACAAAAATAAGTCAACATGTATAAGAAAAATTAAATTACAACAGTTCATAAATATTGAAAACTAGCTGGACTCAGGTCTCCAAGGGTAAGTATTGGAACTTGTTAACAACTGTAAATATTGATGGTATGAACACTTACTTAAGCAGGTTTTGATTATTATGCACACACGCGCATATATATATCTGTCAAAACTTTGGACACATCCATTACTATACATGAGTGTGTCCAAACTTTTGACTGGTACTGTATGCATAATACATTCAGCTTTAATTCAGGGGGTTTAATAAAATTTTGCATTAGTAATTATAGCCATTTTTACACAGTCCTTCCATTTTCACAGGCTCAAAAATAATTGGAAAAACATTTTTATAAATATAAGCATCATTATTAATACTTGGATGCAAATCCTTTGCAGTCAATAACTATGAAGTCTGGAACCCATGAACATCACCAAATGCTGAGTTTCCTCCCTTGAGATGCTTTGCCAGGCCTTTACTGCAGCCACCTTCAGTTGCTGCTTGTTTATGGGTCTTTCTGCTGACCGTTTTGTCTTCAGAAACTGAAAATCATGCTCAAATCGTTTGACTGGCTTTTAAGAACATTCAATTTCTTTTGCCTTTAGAAGCTCTTGGATTGCCTTTGGATAATGAGCCAAAACATATTGTAGTTGTACGATGAAGCACCATCCTATCAGCTTTGCAGCATTTGACTGAATCTGAGCAGAAAGTATAGCTCTATACACTTCAGAATTGATCCTGCTACTTGTATTAGCAGTCACACCATCAGTAAATACCAGTGATCCAGTTCCATTTGCAGATGTTGTAACAAACTCAATGCGAGTTGTCAACAAATTCTTTAACTCTGACATCTGCCCACCGACCCCTGTGATGTAAGTCTCTCTTCCTTGAGCAGCAGAGATTTCATCCAGGGAGTTGGGCAGATCAACAACCACTCAAAAGTGGACACAAATGGAGGCAGTACATACAGCAAGGCTTGGCGTCATCATGGTGGTATTATCAGCAGACACTGGACTTCATGACAAGGCATCAGGAACGACATTTAATGTACCCTTTCTGTAATGCACAGTAAAGGTGAAGGGCTGGAGTCTCAGGGTCCAGCGTATGAGGCGTGAAGAAGTCTTGGGGGTGTTAAAGACCCATGACAGGGCTGCATGGTCTGTTACCACTTCAAACTGGACTCCTTCAAGGAAGTGTTGCCATTTCTCCACAACCCACACAACCGCTTTCTCTCGGCACCATTCAGTAGGCGGGAAGCAAAGGCAATGACATGTTTGCTGTCATCGTCCTGTGTCAGCACTGCACCTAGCCCAACATCACTGGCATCCGTGGCGACCTTGAAGGGCTTCGACAGGTCTGGATGAGCAAGCACTGGGGGAGATTATAGTGCCTCTTTCAGTCTTTCCCAGCTCCTCTCACAGTCCTCCATCCACTTCCACTTGACATCCTTCTTCTTGAGGTTGTAAAGCGGGGCGGCCAGATCTGCGAAGTTTTTAATGAATTTATGATACCAGCCGGCAAGACCAAGAAACCTCTGGAGCTCTTTGATGTTTTGAGGCCTAGGGTAGTCACTTATGGCCTTGAGCTTCTCAGAGTCAGCTGCAATACCTTGGCTGGACACTTGATGGCCTAAGAATGTCAAGGAGGTCTTGAAGAAATGACATTTCTTCAGGTTGAGGGTCAGTGAGGCTAGATGGAGCTTCTTGAACACCTTCCTCAGATTGGCCAGGTGGGCAGTTTCAACCTTTGAAAAGACAATAATATCTATGTAAACAAAACCGCATACCCCCTTCAATTCAGCCAGGACAGTCTCCATAAGCCTCTGAAATGTGGCTCCCGAGTTCTTGAGACCGAAAGGCAGAGAAAGGAAATGGAAGAGACTATAAGGCGTGATGAATGTTGTTTTCTCAACACTGGCCTTATCCATTGTGACTTGCCAGTATCCTGAGCTTAGATCCAGAGAGCTAAATACAGATGCACCAGAAAAGGACTCAAGGATGTCATGGATCTTCGGCATGGGATAGGCATCAAACAGAGTCTTTTTGTTCAGGCGCCTGTAGTCGACACAAAATCGCCATTTCCCCTCAGGCTTGGGCACTAGGACAACTGGAGAGGCCTATGGGGATGAAGGCTCAATAATCCCATCAGCTTCCATCTTCAGTTGCTGCTGGATGATCTCCCTCTTTAGTGGAGACACTCAATAAGCTGGACAGCGCAAAGGGATGCCATTGGTCAGCCAGATGGAGTGTTCTACAACGGTTGTCCTCCCAAGTCTTCCAGAGCAGACGGACAGCCAGCCACTCATTCATCAGCTGTAGCAGCTCAGGTCTAGGCTGCTGGGGTAAGTCAGACAGGATGTTAAGAAGAACAGATGTTGTGTTAGGTGCTGGGTTTCTATGAGGCAGAGCATAACAGATGTGAACTCTTGCTGGTTTCACTGTACGCCATTCATTTTCCCACCCATTCTGGTCAGTGTGTGGATAGTATGTCATTTTCCCTCCATTTTTTTACTCCATAGGTTCCCTGCATAAAATCCAGGTGCACACCACTCTTTTGTAAGAAGTCTAGGCCTATGATAAGGGGGAAAGCCAGATCTTCATCAGAGAGGACATACATGGAGTGAGTCCAGTACGTGTTATGGAGGTCAAGGGTACAGTTAACTTTCCCTAATGCCTTTTTAGCTGTCCCATTGGCCAGGGCAAACTCCTGGTCACCACAAGGTGTCAGGTTTTCCTGTGGCTTCTTAATCTGCTGCCACAGTTTGTCGTGCATCAGAGAAAAAGTACTCCCTGTGTCCAGCAGGGTGGCTCCTTGGAAGTCTCTGATAGAGAGACTGACGGCCAGGAGAGACAGTGGATGTTTGGGAGGAGTGTGTTTCAGATTTCACAACAATTACTTCAGCTTTTTTAGTCTTTGGTTGCTGTTTAGTTGTTTTCTCATTATTAACTCATGCCCAATAATTTTTCATTGAAGCTAGATCATTTTCAATCATGCTGCCTACTTTCACTAATTCAGCCACTGTGTTTACTGTTCCACGTAGGCCTGAAGCGATTTTTGGATTGGCATTACTGAGAATGCGGCGGACCAATGCAGCCTCATCAATGTCGGGCTTCCATTTCAGACAAAGAGCTCTATAATCGTAAGCAAAGTCTCTAATGGACTCATTTAGATTTTGGACACGAGTATGCAACCATTCTTCAATTTTCTGAACAAAATCAGTGGACAAAAATGCTGATAGGAATGCAGTTTTAAATTCCTCCCATGTATGGATATTCTTCCGCTTTGCTATCCACCAGCTTTTGGCTGAACCTTTCAGCACAGAGGACAGTGTGGCTAATATTTCATTGTCTGGTGTGGGTCTTAAATCCAGAAATTCTTTACATAGCTCTATGTAAGTCATGGGGTCTTTTGTTTTACTGTCACCACCAAATTCAGGAAAATTCAATTTAATGGGGAGCTTGGATGTTCTTACACCAGTAAAGCTAGAGGGGCTCTGAGTGTCATACTGAAAACTCACAAGTGATTGTCCTTCTGTCTGATTCACAGGAGACAGTTTGGGCATGCTGGCAAGCTTTAAGTGACTCAGCTGAGCTTCCCACTGATGGTCATGTGTGTGTAAGCAGTGCACAACTGCATCCTCCAGTTTCGTGACAATATTAACAGCAAAAGTTTTCACTGTCTCAATTTTATTGTCAATCATTTGTCTCGATAAACCTTCTCTGTTGATGATACTGGTGTTTGATTCAGACACTTGTGTTTCAAGATCAGTCAAACGAATTTTCATTTCATCAAGTGCTCTTCTGAGTTCGTTTATTTCCACTTGGTGGACAGACGCATGAGACACGGTAACATTCGTTTCATCTTCACCGTCATCGTTAATTTCTTCTTCCTCATTATTATCCTCTTTGGATTCCCTATTATGATCATCACCCTCCCCACCTTCAATATTAGAGTTTGTAGCCCTGCTCTCGTCCCCACCAAGATACAGGCTACCAAGGAATTCAGTGAGGTAATCTACCCGTTCTCTAAAGGTAACGTGAGGGTGTGCTAGATGCGCCATTTCAGAATCAAGGGATATTGGCGACCTGTCTAACCCTCTCTGTTCAGATGGCTCACATAATGGCTCTAAACCCACTTCAACAAGCTGCTCTGCCATATGTGATGAAAGACAGAAAAGGAAGACTAAAAAGAGGACTATTAGTAGGCGATAGGTAAAAATTAGAAGTTAGAAAGAAAGTGTGTTCATTCATTTCTCACTGGGGCCTCCACCTTGTCACAAACTCAATGCGAGTTGTCAACAAATTCTTTAACTCGGTTCATGAAACAGGCTTACAAAATACTTTCAATGTGAATATGTATTGTGTAATGGTGCAAAGTGAGAGAGAGTGAGAGAATGGCCCTTAGGGCAGAGTCTTTAGTCCAAACACTGCGTAAGCAGTATTACCAAAAACGCGCACTGCCCGTGCGCTTTCCAAAAGACAAAAACAATCCCGCCAGCAAAAATAGGGAAAAAAAAGCAGTGATCTCACCTCTTCAGATTTTAGTTTAAGTCCGCGAAAGTCCAACAGTACATTCCTCAAAAAGGGCGTAGCATCCAATTTATTTTGGACTATTAAAGAATTCTGGAGGATATCAGAATGTTTGCTCACCGGCTTCCATCTACCCCCATTCATTCCTCTTTCTGCGTCTTGTGTTCAAAAAATGAGCATGTGATTTAAAGGGACTATAGCCATAGGATAGGGAGTGAGAAGGTGTGTGAGTGTGACAGTGACAGGGTGAGTGACAGTGAAGAACCTTATAGACTTCCTAGGCTCATGCTCGCCCTGAATTTCTCTTGTAAATGCCCATATCTCTTAAAGTGAAGGCAGAAGAACGTTCAACGCCTGGCCAGGCTTTCTACGTATTAATTTACGTAGATGTTTTAATATGAAATATAAATAAACATCTTAGACAATAGATACTATTTTATGCTACTGATCAATAATTAAAACTTTATGTGGCTGATGCTACAACCCCCATCCTGTATGACGACTCGTTCCCACTGGCGATGAGACCAACCACTACTGTGTCGTCAGCAAACTTCACCACAAGATTGTTCTCATAGTGAGCCCTGCAGTCAGAGGTCATCAGTGTGTACAGCAGAGGGCTGAGCACACAACCCTGGGGAGAGCCGGTGTTGAGGGTGATGGTGGAGGAAGTGATGTTGTTAATCCTGACACTCTGTGGCCTGCAGGTCAGAAAATCCAGGACCCAGTTGCACAGGGATGAGGAGGTTCCCAGCGCTACCAACTTGGTCACCAGTTTCTGTGGGATGATGGTATTAAACGCAGAACTAAAGTCCAGAAACAGCAGCCTCACGTAGGAGTCCTTGTACTCCAGGTGAGAGAGGGCCTGGTGTGTCACAGCAGAAATGGCATCAGCTGTGGACCATTTCTGCCTGTAAGCATACTGGTGTGAGTCCTCTGTCACGGTGATGGTCTGCTTCAAGTGCCTCATCACCAGCCTCTCAAAGCACTTCATGATGACAGGGGTGAGTGCAATGGGGCGGTAGTCATTGAGACACAACGCTACGGAGGTCTTCAGTACAGGGATGATCATGGCTGTCTTGAGGCATGATGGGACTCTGGCCTGGGTCAGCGAGATGTTGAATATGTCCATCAGAACCTCAAACAGCTGGTGAGCGCAGTCCCTCAGAACCCTGCCTGGAATCCCATCAGGGCCTGGGGCTTTACAGGGATTGACTCTCTGCAGTGTTTTCCTCACCTCTGCTACTGTTATGCTGATGGCTGGGGGCTTATTGGGGGAAGGGGTGAGCTGGGAGGGAGTGGTGGTATTGGAGACCTCGAAGCAATCATAGAAGGCATTCAGGGTGTCAGGGAGTGCTGGGTCCTCAGGGCACTGTGCATCTCTCTTCTTGTAGTCGGTGATGCACCTAATGCCCTTCCACATGCTCTGTGGGTCACTTGAGTTGAAATGGCCCTGGATCTTGAAAGCATATGTGGAGTTTGCTCTCCTTATGCCCACTGACAAGTTCCTTCTCACTGCTCTGAGTGCTGCTGCATCACTGTCCCTATATGCAAGGTTCTCAGCAAGGAGTGCACCTCTGCATTCAGCCAAGGTTTCTGGTTCGGTCGGATGAAGATGGTCTTGGAGGTGGTCACATCCTCCATACACTTCCTGATGTAGTGCAGGACAGAAGACATGTACTCCTCCAAATCCACACTACTCCCTGATGTTGCAGCCTTCCTGAACATCTGCCAGTCTGTGGTCTTAAAGCAGCCCTGGATCATGGACACAGAACCTTCAGGCCACGTGGAGACAGTCTTTGTTATGGTGTTCCTCCTCCTTGACACTGGGCAGTATGCAGGAACCAGTAGGAGGGAGATGTGGTCTGAGGCGCTAAGGTGGGGGCGGGGCACTGCTCTGTATGCTCCTCGTACATTGGTAAACACTTTGTCCAAAGTGTTTCCACCCTGAGTGGTGATGTTAACATGCTGGTGGAACATGGGGAGATTGTCCCGCAGATTCACGTGGTTGAAATCCCTCACCACCACATACAACGCTTCTGGATGTTTGTTTTGAAGTGCACCGACACTATCGTGCACCTCCTGCATAACGCCTTTAGCGGTAGCTCGCGGGGGGATGTAAACAGCCACTATAAACACTACTGTGAATTCCCGCAGCAGATAGTGAGGACAGCATTTCACTATTAAATGTTCCACAGCCTCAGAGCAGTGTCTGCCCACCATAGAACATTTTGTGCACCAATCTTTGTTGACATAGATGCAGAGTCCCCCTCCTGTTGTTTTTCTGGAGAGCTGCTGGTCCCTGTCCGAGCAGAATAATAGCTACACCTTAAGCTCGAAGACAGGGTCCAGCATGTTGTTATTAAGCCATGTCTCCATCAGAACAAATACACTGCAGATCTGCAGCTCCCATTGGCACAGTCTCAGTCGTAGCAGATCCATTTTATTATCCAAAGCCCAGACATTGGATAAAAAGAGTGATGGAATAGCTGGCCTGCTAGCGTTAGCTCTTAGCCTGGTTAGCAGGCTGGCCCGCTTGCTCCTCTTCTGCTTCCGTGCACACCACCTCCTCTTGACTCCAAGCCAGCTCCGCCAGCCATTATGTGCCATAGATCGTAAAATCCGAAGTCTACCAAGCATTGCTTTGAGCTCCAGAGAAAAAGGAGCATGGAGACCGCTGTTTAGCTCCTTTAGCTTTGCAAAGCTGTACTTAATTGCTATTTTACTGGCAGTAGTAGTGCTAACTTTAATGCCACCACCAAGGGCTAGAGAAGCCGCTGCACTGCTGTGCCCCACCATATTCATTAAATGAATTCAATGATTCATTTAATGAATCATAAATTAAATGTAGTTGTCAATCACCTATGCTGTAGTTGCACTCAGCTGGAGTCAAGTGGTGCAAGAAGAATGTACAAGGGTGCATCTTGTCATCCTTAGATGGTCTCTGGGACAGGACAGCCCCTACTCCCATGTTGGAGGCATCCACCTCAGGCACGAACTGAGCTGTAGGGTCAGGGACAATAAGGATGGGAGCGGTGGAAAACCTTGTTTTGAGGGATGTGAACACATTCTCAGCATGGTTATTCCAGAGAAAAGGACACTTGGAAGATGTGAGTTCTGTAAGAGGAGCAGTGATGGAGCTAAAATTCCTGATGAACCTTCAATAAAAATTAGCAAACCCCAAGAAGTGTTGCAGCTCCTGCGGGAGGATGCAGTGGGACAGTCCAAGACTGCCTTGACCTTGTCTGGGTCCACTTTGGACCTTATCTAGGAAGATGATGAAACCCAGAAATGAGATTGTGTGCTTATGGAATTCACATTTCTCAGCTTTAGTGAAAAGTTGATTTTCTAGTAGCCTCTGTAAAACCTGTCTGATGTAGGACTGGTGAGTCTTGAGCATGGGAGAAAAGATCAAGATGTCATCAAGGTATACAAAGACAAACTGGTTGATGAAATCTCATAAGACATTGTTGACCAGTGCTTGGAAGACTGCAGGCATGTTAGTGAGGCCAAAAGGTAAGACCGAGTATTTGTAGTGCCCGGTGGGCATATTGAAGGCTGTCTTCCATTCGTCCCTCTCGCTAATGCATACCAGCTGATAGGCATTGCGGAGATCCAGCTTGGAGAAAAATTGGGCCCCCTGCAGCAGTTCAAAGGCCATGAACATGAGAGGAAGCGGGTAGCAGTTCTTAATAGTGATCTCGTTTAAGCCTTGATAATCAATGCATGGCCTGAGAGACTTGTCCTTCTTGACCATGATAGAGAAACCAGCTCCTGCTGGAGATGATGAGGGGCGAATGATGCCAGCTGCAAGAGACTCTGATATATACTTCTCCATGGCCTCTCTCTCAGGGGGAGAGAGGGAATAAATGCGACCCCTGGGGGGGTTGTACCAGGAAGCAGATCTATGGTGCAATCATAAGGTCAATGAGGAGGGAGAGAAGTGGCCCGGGCCTTGCTGAACACCTAACTAAGGTCCTGGTATTCTGCAGGGATGTTGGAAAGGTCGATGGATTCATCAGGACTTGAGACTTGGGAGGCAAGGGGAATCTTGGCAGAAGACAGGCAGGTGGCCAGGCAACAGGTGCTCCAAGAGAGGACTGTACCATTACTCCAATTCAGGTGGGGATTATGCAGGTGTAACCAAGGAAGACCAAGAACAATAGACTCATGAGAGTTATTCATGGTGAAGAAAGAAATAGATTCCACATGGTTCCCTGAGATCTTAAGAGTGAGTGGCTCTGTAATGTGGGAGACAAAGCTGAGTTCAGTGCCATTGAGTGACCTGGTGGTTAGAGGGTAGTCTAACTTCCGTAGGTTGACTCCCAGCTCTTCTACAAAGGAGGTTCTGATGACGCTTTTGTCTGCTCCAAAGTCAATGAGCGCCTTTACTGGGTAACACCTATTCTGAAAGATGACCTTAGTAGGCAGCACCTCTTGGCAGGGGGAGACTGTGTCAGTACACCTACCCGTATCCCTGCTACTACTGATGGGCAGGCCCTTTTAACAAGCAATGAGAGAAAGTGTCCAGATTTGCCATAGTGGAAGCAGGACCTAGTCTCAAGGCAGCGCCTTCTCTCCTCAGGGATGATTCGGGTTCTGCCTAGCTGCATGGGCTCTGGTTCAGGGGAAGCAGAGGCCTCAGACAAGGGAGCAACGTCCTTAAGTTCAAACCTAGGATTCCTTCTCAGGCTTCGTTGGCATAACTGGGTATCCACCCAGCCGACTAGATCCACAAGGCTGCCCAGAGTCTCAGGGAGGTCATGAGGGATGATCTCATCCAATACAGAGCTGTTTAGTTCATGAAAAAATTTATCATACAGGGCACTGGCATTCCAGTCCACAGCTGCAGCCAAGGTATGAAACTCAATGGCATAGTCATAAACTGGCCTGCTGCCTTGCTTGAGCCCCATTAGTCGCCTAGCTGCCCTCTTGCCCTTGGGCGACCGGTCAAAAACCTTTAGCATTGCTTCAGAGAATTCCTCATAACTCAAACAGCAAGGGGCCCCAGCATCCCAGACTGCTGTTCCCCACTCCCGAGCTCTACCACTCAGAAGTGTGATGACATAGGTGACTCGAGAGCTGTCAGAAGGGAAAGCAGAGGCCTGGAGTTCCATTGACAAGGAACACTGGGAAAGGAATGAGTGGCAGGTGCCAGGCTCCTCATCGTATGGCTGTGGGGTGGACAGACGTGGCTCTCGAAAGGGTTGTGGAACTGGAACGACTGTTGGAGCAATGGGTGAGCTGACTGGCACAGGCACCAGTTGACTGGGGATGGCATTCTGAAGGCTTTCCATCTGTGAGGAGAGTTTCTGTAACATGTCTGCGATGGCCGTCAAGCTCTGATGGACAGATGCAATCTCCTGCTGGTGATAACCCAGAATAGAGCCTTATTTGGACAAAGCATCTCTAACTGTTTCAATGTCTGCTGGGTCTATACCTCTGGTAGGATTGTTCTGTCACAGCCTAAAGGCAATAAAAGTAGACTAGACCCAAAAGCAGACTAATGTGCACTTGGAGAGAAGAGGGCAGGTCTTTAATCCTAATAATGGGAGGCTGGCGGGGAGGAGCAGCCAACAGGAGAGATACAGGAACAGGTAACTGGAGATGCACGATCAGCTGTCAGATGAACATGGGAGAAAAAGAGAAAAACATGATGGAGTCCAGAAATGTAGCCCCGCAGCTGGAAAAGAGCTCTTAGTACAAAAAACAAATTCCAAAAGTTCAAAGTGCTTCCATATCAGAAGAAACACACTCACAGTCCCAAAACATGATGTAAAGTAATCCACATAATGAGCGAAGTCGCTCCACAGCACACAGCAAAGTAAAAAAATAATCAGATGCATAAACAGGGAAAAAAGGCAGAAAACCATGTCCTGAGGTGAAGACAATCCCACGCCGAATGAATATCCGAGCGGCATGATATGGAGCCGAGGATGAGCTGATGAGAGACAGGTGTGCTGGCCACAGCACAGGGAAGGCTCAAAGGAAGACCAGGGAGTAGAGTAAAAGATCAGATCAAGACCTAGATGTTCCCAGCTGGCTCATGACAGCGCTTTCCTCCGAGCAGTTCCAAAAGATGCATTAGTTGGTTTCATGTATCTCAGAGGAAGCAAATGGCTGCCCTACCCTTCTCTGTTTGGTAGTTGTTCCCTGATAGGGAAGAGTTAGGTTGTGGATGGGAATTGGCAAGATCAACAAGGGGGAAATAATAAAACTGTATATATGTCTGACCACAACCTGGTTCATCTACAGCTGAAGTACACCCCCCTGGTTCAAAGACAGCCTGCAACAACTAGCTCCATCAGGAGGTGGTCCCCTGAAATGGAAGATGCCCTCAGAGACTGCTATGAC
>JAODVO010073333.1:0-13335 GCA_025400055.1 Notarius lentiginosus | reverse complement strand
GAGTGTGAATGGTTGTCTGTGTCTATGTGTCAGCCCTGTGATGACCTGGCGACTTGCCCAGGGTGTACCCCGCCTTTTGCCCGTAGTCAGCTGGGATAGGCTCCAGCTTCCCTGCGACCCTGTAGAACAGGATAAAGTGGATAGAGATAATGAGATGAGATGAAAGCGAATAGCAGAAGTTTGATATCGGCTTTTCAACATATCTGCCAAAAAACTTACAAAACCTTTCATTTGACCTGTCAGAAGGACCAAATAAAAGCTGTGATAATTAAAAGGTAAACTTTCTTTAAATAAACACCACTTACTTGATATTGAATCAGTAGCCTTGGCAAACCATGAGGTGAATTTCATTTATCTTTTTATCTGCTGATTATCTTCTAATACTATGAGGTTATAACAAGGTTTCTCTGATTTCGTTTCTGGTTCTGATTGGTTCTGAAATTTATCAAGAAGTAGAACAGGTACTCAAACTTGATCAGGATAAGTGCTGATTGGTTATGAAGTTTCACTATTGTTACTTTCATTCTTACATTCTTATGAAGAATGAGCACATTTTGTTTCACAATGGCAGCAGAAAAGAGACTGCAATCAAAAAACTTTACTGAGCATGAGAAAACTCTTTTAAAGATAATAGTCTCAAGCCACCCCATCATTGAAGATAAACAGCACACATCTGCAAGTGGAATCAAAGAAAAGGACGGCATTGAAATCCATCTGTAATGAATTCAGTGCAAATGAACAAACATCTACAAAAACAATACAACAACTTCAGGTAAGAATTGTCAGCTTTATTACCTTGTCAGCTTTATTACTTTTATTACTGTTTTGTGATTTCAGTGGGTTGACATTACAGTATTTATTCAGTACAGGTTTTGTGGAAGAATATAAAAATAAACCTAAAAAACAAACAAACAAACAAAAACCCTGTTGCAGAAGACTGAAGAGAGAAGTTTAAGACTGTTGGAAGACATACAAATAAAGATACTGACCAGTTGGATGAGTTACTGACAGGAATAATGGAGAACTGACGACCTTTGTAGAATGCACCAGATGATGACCATCTATACAGTTCAGATGAGCGATCACACACTCCTACATTGAGTATATTAGTGCATGAAATTTTGCTTTTTCTTTCTCTCCTTTAAAACATATTAGTTTCTGTGTCATCTGATGTGAAACATTTCTCATTTAATGTGCATTTATTTGATCATATAGGAACTATTCTTGTTTCAAGGAGAAAGTCAAATGGACAAAACTGAAGAGTTGCAAGGTAGAAACTAGGGTGGCAATGTCTGCCAGTAAGTGATCACCAGAACAAATAAGTCACAATCCATGAAAAGCTGGCTATTGAATTTCATGAACACAAGTTAAAGTATCTTTAGGAGGAACATGAAATAAAAATTATGAAGATGAAGGAGAGAGAGAGAAATGCAACTGTCTCAAATATCACATCAATGCATGAATCTGAAATAAATATTGTTTTATTAAATCATGCTGGATGTTTTAGGTGTTGTTTGAATCTACCAGACAAAATATACACTTTTAAAATACATTAATTTGCTTGTTACATGTGAATATATCTAATCCCAGCAAAAGTATGAAAAGGTAAATAATGTCAAAAATTACTATATAAATTGTCACAATGCAAAAGCATCTCTGTATGCAAGTCCTTCCCGGTGGACTGTTGTAAATGGTGCTACATCTGGATTGTCATCCTCTTGTATTGGAGGATGTGGGCATTCATGCTGTTTCAGGTGGTTGTGAAAAACAGCTATTGCAATGATGACAATGTAGCATTTTCCTGGTTTGAATTGAAGTGTTTTCCAAAGGCACTGAAAATGACTCTTCCAAACACCAAATATGCACTCTACTAGAGCCCTAATGTGCATATGAGCCTGGTTGTAACACTTTTGCTCAGTTGTTGGGTGCAAGTATAGTGTAAACAAAAAAAAAATCTTCTGAGCGCACCCACTGTCACCAAGCAATATTCCATTATGATTTCCTCTTTCAAACTGAGCATACAGAGATGAATTAAGGAAAATCTGGGAATCATGAGTTGCATCTTTACAACATGCAGCAATGTTTGAAAACTGTAACTGGGGAGTGCATATACCTTGGATTTTTTATGGAAAACCAGTTCTTGTGGTTCCTGTATTTCTTAGCATCTGGAGTAGAGGGACGTGTTATGGGAATATGGGTTTCATCTATACAGGCTTTGACTCCTGGGAAGTCCCCATATTCATAAAATTGTACCTTGTATTTAGCTTGGGTTGTAGCATCAAGGACGTTTACATAATGCCATCTTAATTCACAAATAGCTATGCATACTCTGTGAATGACTTTACATGCTGTTGGTTCATGGATACCACATAAATCCCCAGTTTCTCTGTGCAAGGTGTCCCATGCCAAAAACTGTAAAGCTATGAACACCTGCACACAAACTGGTACAGCCTATCCTCTGTGGGTAACAGATGAAAGCCTGGGTTCCAAAAGTGAAATAATTTCCACAGCATTTACTTTATGCATTTGAAAATGATCTCGAAAACTAATTTCATCAAAACATTGCAATGGGTTACTTCTGTCAGCAGGAGCTTGACTAGCTGGTGGTATTCATTGATCTTCATTGACATACTCCAAGTAATCCATGTGTCTTCTTCAACAAACGACATTAAGCCTCCTCTGAGGTTTAATTTAAACCTCAATTTAGTACTGGAGTAGTTCTAATCTTCCTTCAGGAAATCAGCTTAGTTTATTCAGGACAAGCTTAATCTAGAACCACCCTATAAAGTTTAACTTACTTAAAATCCAGTAACACTGTGCTTTTCACGTAACACAATGGTTGTAGTCAAATACAAAGACAATACAACCTACAGTACAATGGAATATATGTCATTGCACATTTTAATTCTGAAAGAATACAATTTAAATCATATGTAGTCTATGTATATTAAGCAAATTTCTGTAGAACATGTTATAGCACAGAAGAAACCTAATCTTTAGATCCTCCCAACAATGGTCATTTCCATCTTGTACCTAATCTCCATCCATCTATCCATCCATCACTGTTTATCCTGTGTAGGGTTGCAGGTGCACCTAATCTTTTTTCATCTAATTTCATTCCATCAGAATATAATGCTATGATGCCATGATTTGCATTAATAAATTTCCAGCAACTGAAATAGTAGAGTATCACTCTATATTTTCTGACCTTATAGCAACTTTTTTGTGCCAATTAATTTTTTTTGTTGTTGTTGGAACAGTTGCACATGATCATGATATATAGCTAGTGTGTGCATTTAGAGCCAGCACCATTGTGTTAAGACTGATGTGTGACAGTGATAAAGTTGGATCTAGCAAAATGATAGTGTGTAAATGATACTCTCTTACATCCAGCTGGACTCAGGAGTGCCATTGCTCAGCATCTTTTCTAATCATGAACAAGAGAGAGAAAGCTGGCAGCTTTTAATCTATGCAAATTTAGTACTCTGAATGTCCCTGGATCCAGTCCATAAGTGAAGTGTAGAGATGAAGAATTACCACATTCATGTATAGATGCTCTGTCTGATCCTGCAGTGGCTTAAAGAGGCCAAACATTTCCATGCAAAACCAACTCTTCAAGGGGTGTGTTAGTTTCAAACTTCAAAATATGTATTAAAAATTTTTAATATATAACACTTGCACCACATGCCTCTCTGAAGATGGTTCTAGTGAGGTCTGAACAAGATCACACCAAAGATGAAGAAAACCTGTAAAAGAAACAACAGTGAGGGAGGAATGGCACTTCTTTTTCAAGAGAGGTGAAATGAGTATTGTCTTACTGCTGCATAAAGTCTGTACCTTATACTAAGTTGTATATGTTAATATGAACCAAGACCTGACACTACTATTTAAAGTCTTGGAGGGGGATGCTCTAAGAAACCATTAAAAAGTGTAGAGTGTAACCTGATGTAAAGATCTACTTGCATTGATCTGTTATCAGGTAATATAATCTGTTCAACTTGTATGAGGTTTTTGAACTAAGAGAAGGAGCAAGAGAAACATAGCTCTTTGAGAAGAAGAACAGTATATCTCTGCTGTACTCCCTGAATGTGAAGCTCAATAAGTCCCTACCATGTGGTGCACATGGCACCAGCCAGTATTCGCTGTTTTTATCTTTCTCTCCTGCAGCCTCTCACACTGCCTGTAATATTCAGCCCCCAAACCCTTCCATCTCCTCCCAATTTTATATCCCTCTTCTCTCCTCCCATTCACCCATCACATTCCTGCCCTCTCCTTTTTTTTTTTTAACTTGTAGGAGGAATGCTGGGTCTCCTTAGTGATTTATAAACATACACATAATAAATGGGAGGCTGTAGTTTAAGTAGTGATGAAGCACTTGGAGTCCAGGCACTGCGCTTCAGCTGTGATTTAAAGAGCTGACATTTATGGCCCAAAGACCTATTATTCAGAGTGACTGTGTACAGACTCTATCTATGAACCATACGGAGGTGATCCTGAGCCCAGTCTGAATTCACAGAAACCTCATGGGACATTTATTTATCCTTATCATTTATTTATCCTGATAATCTTTTACATTCTGTCATGGTTTATGACTTCCCAAAAGAAATCTTGCTGTGTTGAATCCAGAGGGCTGCACAAATACATGTGTTCGTGTGCATTTAAAGGAAACACCCCTTTTTTCAAATGTTAATCTATAAGCAGATAAATAAAGCTGTGTGTTCCACTAATTTTCCATGATCTATTCCATGTGCCCTGCTCAAATGTTCCACTGTGTTTAGAGCAGCTTTCAAAGCGCATACACACAATATCACAGCCAACCTTGAACCCAGCTTCATTTGATGAACCTTCAGAATGAATAAGATAGTGTCCCTGTATGCATCCCATTTCCTGAAATTCATCAGATCTATGTTTGCTGTCTCAACCAAACATCCAATAGATGCTCTGGCCAGAAAACTTCTCATGTTTCCTTTTGATTGGTGCAGAACCCAAACCCTCAGATCCATGTCGCCATTTACTGGATATGCAGAAATCAATGCAGCATGCAGGGAAAAATCCTCATTTAGCCTTGCTCTCAAACTCAAATCTCATTCCAAATTGAAAGGGGTCCTCTAATTTTCCATTTTGGGATTTTCTAACTCATTGGTGTGCCGAAATAAAGGGCCTTTGCTACACTAACTTTGGCACAGGGACATGCCATTCCAATGGCTTTTTCAGGACTGGACCAGTCTCTGGAACTGCATTATGTCCCACTGTAACTTAATTCTGGCAGCTGAGTAAGGGAATAATTGAATTGTGTCTCCATAAGATGGATCCCTGAGAGTGGGCTGCTGCAATCAACTCTAGCCACTATCTGGTTTAACTCAGAGGAGATTAGGGGCTAACAATGCTACAGTGCTGCCATGGAGGCTGATTGATCCTCTGACCCTCAGGCTATAATGTAGCACCCCTGTAGCCACTGGCCTAGATGTTCCCACCATCTCAAGAACACCTGAATTGCACTGTCATATTCTTCATATTATGATCTAGCCACTGTGATCTTTGCATGATATTCCCTACTGGCTTTGGATTTTAATCTTCCTGCATTTGAATTTACACCATATTAGCAGAAGATGAACATAAACTTGATTACTTCAAGTGAACAAATTGTGGGCATTTTAATGGGACAGTGTTGGGGGTGAAAGGAAGCCTTAACCTTTTGCTACTTTTGTCAAGTAGTGGCAGTCAATCGTGGGCTCTCTGACATGGTGAAGTACACCCCAAAGAAGAATGCCTCTGGGTTCCTGCCTATCCCCTATATGAGTTGCATGCAATATTAAGAGATACAAAAGTCCAGGCTGTACTAATTGAGTCTGCTGGCAAATAACCCATATATTAGCAGAGAAGAAAACAAACAAACAAACAAACAAAAAGTGCTTTATTTGACATATTACCACCCATATTTTCTGTATCAGTTTTGCTACATTTAAGCGGCTAGAGATAATGAGACTATACAATAATGATAATAAAATCAAAACAAAAGCACAACTAACAATGAATGAATAAATGCTATAAATCTGTTTTTAGTCTTATATATATATTTTAAACTGGTGGTCATGTTAGCATGTGAGGTGTGAGTGAGGTGTTTCTATATGCATGTGGCAGTACAAAATGTCAGGCATGCTCAGGAGGGATGGTGTAAAGGTTGCATTGGTATTACAGGTGTGTGCAGTGGAGCATTTAGGCATAATATATTTTTGTTTGGCCACTGTGGTAATGAAAGGAGGGTGAGATCAGTACTCATCCCTGCAAGTGCTTCCTGAATTTTACTGCATCTCTGAGTCAGAGATATGAGCACCATGATGTTCAGGCAATCACTACCAGAGAGACTTTTTACTGCCCATTCCAACAAATAAACTACATCAATCTTTACCCTGCCACTGGAGGATGGCTGCACTAATATCACTGCCTTCATAACATTTGTGTCTTAGCTAGCACATAAATATAAAACACACACAGTCACAAATCATGCACACACATACTTATACCCTTGTACACAAAATCAGAGTATATAAGAAGTTGAACTGAATTTATGCATTTTATATGAGCAGGTCAAACAAATTCATTTTTACACTGGAGGTATCGATAAAGATACTATATACAAATATGGCAGACACACAGTCTCTTTTATAGGTGTTTAAATACCATTGGTAATCAAGCAGCATAGAATGCTATATGTTGATTATGATTAATTATTGAAAGGGCTGTTGGGTTGACCTGTGTCACTGATGTCTACACTGACATTTGTGTACATGTGTGCATTAAAAACAAGCATGAACAAACTGGGCCTGGAATATGCAAATTAATTTTTTTTTTGCATTATACATTCCTTGACAAATTGAGGGAAAGAGTTTTCATAAATCAAATGCTGTGTTCTGCTACCTATGAGGAATTGTCTGGTAAGCAGACATGATTTAAGAGTCTTTTTGGGCTACAGTTGAACTACTCTACTATTCCACCCCCTGGGAGAGTACTCAATCTGAATGCTACTTCCACATTCTGCTTTACAGAAGAGGGACATTCATTCATTCATTCATTCATTCATTTATTTGTATGTATCTATGTATGCATGCATGCATGTATGTATGTATGTATGTATGTAGAATACCTTAGCACACTATAAAGTATTGTGAAAAAAAATCACATTTAAAATAGTATGCAATGATTTGTAAGGTACCAGCCACAGTCTGACCTGCAGGCTAAATCTCATGTATGTTTGATACATACATGAGTATTAGTAGAGTCTTGAAAACCCTGGTAATTTCCCATGACAATAATGCCCTTTTCAGCATCTCTCACACATTAATTTCTAAACCAAAAACTTGAAGAAACACATGCATCATGCCTCCAACAATAAAAACAGCACCAGTCACACATGCATAAATACACAAGTCAGTGTTGTATATTTAGAGGTGGGTCTGCTTCTGACATATGCATGAAGTATGCATGAGGTTGACAGACTGGATGATACAGTTAGAGAATGAGCACATCCAGGTGCAGAAGAGAAGCCAAATATTTCCACCACGCAGAAGACTGATCTCAGGCCTTTCTCCCATAAATTAGCCCTTCCCAGAGCCTCCATGTTTGCCATGTGATTAAAAGTCACAAGCTAGAGCCTGTGACCAGACCAGACTCAATGATAATTGGCACAGCTACCATCAGGGTTGTTCATAAGTAACTTCCTTCAGCTTCTGTTTTTCTCCTTATGTAACATCTGCACATAACCACACTTGTTAATACACACACACACACACACACACAATTAAAGGGGCCAGCTCACCCTTCCCAGAAGTCTGTGCACCAAGTAGCAAGCTGCCATTTTTGTATCCATGGATATCAAACTGTTTGAAAAACCATCCATAACAATCTGGCAACATCCTAAACCATAGATCATAAATTGTAATGTGAAATTTAAGATATTTTGTCAAAGTAGTTACAACCCCAAATCAGAAAAAGTTAGGACATCATGGCAAATGTAAATAAAAAAAGAAAGCAGTGATTTCTAAATTTACTTTAACTTGTATTTCGTTGCAGACAGCATGAACTCAATATATTTCATTTTGTCCAGTCAACTTCATTTCATTTGTTAATATACATCTATTCTTGTGTTTGAGGCCTGCAACACATTACAAAAAAAGTTGGGATGGGGCAATTTAGGACTAGTAACGAAGTAAAACAATTAAATAATGATGTCATTTGAAACAGGTGATGTCAACAGATAATCGTAATCATGGTTTGGTACAAAATCAGTATCCAGGAACGGCCTAGTCTTTGAGGAGCAAAGATGGACCAAGAATCTCCAGTTTGTCAAAAAATGCATGAGAACATCATTTAGATGTTTAAAAATAATATTCATCAAAGAAAGATAGGAAGGGATTTGGATATTTCGCCCTCTATGGTGCCTAATATCACTAAATGATTCAAGGAATCTGGAGGAATTTTTGTGTGTAAACAGCAAGGGCACAAGATGAAGCTGAACAAGTGTGATCGCCAATCCCTCACATGGCACTGCATCAAGAACCATCATTCATCTATAGCTGATACAATCACATAGGTTCAGGATTACTTTGGCAAACTTTTGTCAAGCACAATATGGAGCTACATCCACAAATTCAAGGAAAAAAAAACTTTATTGTGCAAAACAGAAGCTTAATGGTAACTGTGTCCAGAAATGTTGTTGATTTCTCTGGGCTCAGAGCTATCTAAAATGGACTATCACACAGTAGAAACATGTATTGTGGTCAGATGAATCAGTATTCAGGTCTTTTTTTTGAAGAAATGGATGGTGTGTGCTCCAGACCAAAGATGAAAAGGACTATTCAGACTGTTACCAGCAAAAAGTCCAAAAGCCAGGGTTTGGCATAGTATGAGGTTGTGTCAGTGCCCTTGGCAAAGGTAAGTTCCACTTCTGTGATGGCTGCATTAATGCAGAAAAATGTACTGAGGTTTTGGAGCAACATATGCTGCCTTCAGGACGACACCTTTTCCAGAGATATTTCAATGAGACAATACAAAACCACATTTTGCACACATTACAAAGGCATGGCCACAGAAAGAGATGGTGTCTGTCCCTTCTGTCCTGAATAGAGACTGTGTGGTGAATTGTGAAACAAAAAAAAAGTGACCTCAACGACCCTGTATTATTGTACACTTTAAGACCTGTTTGCAGGAAGAATGGGACAAAATAACACCAGAAACACTTCATCCCTTGGTATCTTCAGTCCCTAAACATCTTTTAAGTGTTGTGTGAAGGAATGGCAACATTACAAAGTGGTAAATGCTTTACTGCCCCAACTATTTTGAAATGTGTTGCAAGAATCAAAATAGAAAGGTGTTTATTTTGAAAAAAAAAAAAATCATGAGTTAAAACATCAAATAATCTGCTGCTGTTGTTTTGAATGCAGTACAGGACAAATATTATTTACAAATCATTGTTTTCAGTTTTAATTTCAGTTTCAACCTGTCAGTCCTGCGTGCTGCGGCGCGTGCACCTGAAGGCGCGCCTCGAGCGGGCTCCAGCACGCGCGCTGTGAACGATGCACACCTGAACTTAATTAAGGAGCTATGTGTGCACCTATTTAAGGACTGTGCGGCTACATGATCAGTGCGAAGTATTGAGTCTTCTAGCCGGGTTTCTGATTTTGCTTTGCCTCTGAGTTCCTGTTTGCGCCTCGCCCGACCCTTTACTTGTCTCACGTTTTTGATCTAGTCTGCCATTTTGGATTGTTTGCCTGTATGTATTTGCTCACTGTAAATAAACTTCACTATTATTATTTATACTGCTTCTGTACTTGCATCCGCCTACCCCTCATACCTGAGACAACCTACCATCCCAACTTAAAAAAAATAATAATAATAAAGTACCTTATTTTGACCAAACCATTCCATCTTTACTTGGTTATTTCAGAGAACCATGCTCCTCTGACCATCAACGGTACTGCCGTGGAGAGGGTGAGCAGCACCAAGTTCCTGGGAGTGCATGTCTCAGAGGACCTGTCCTGGAGCAACAACACAGCATCACTGGCCAGGAAGGCTCACCAGCGCCTCTACTTCCTCCTCAAGCTGAGAAGAGCTAGAGCCCCAACCCCCATCATGTGCACCTTTTACAGAGGTGCCATCGAGAGCATCCTGACCAGCTGTATCACTGTGTGGTACGGCGCCTGCGCCGCGTCCTGCTGCAAGACCCTCCAGCACATCGTGAGAGCAGCTGAGATCATCAGCACCTCTTTCCCCTTCTTCCAAGACACATACACAGCGCCCGCATCACTTGGAAAGCCCTTTGCATGGCAGGCGATCCTACCCGCCCACTACACAGCTTTTTCAGCCTGCTGCCATCAGGGAGGGGACTGTGGAGTCTCTTGGCTAGAACCAGCAGATTGAGTTCTAGCCACCAGGCTGTCAGGATGCTCAACTCTCTCCCTGCACATACAAACTTTGAATCCTGCATCCCTCCCCATCAATACACAAACTCAACTCAGGATCCTGCCCCCCAAATCAATACCAGACTTTGCCATCATCAAGAACTGGTTACGCACATATATCACTTTAGGCAGTCTATAAGCTCATTCAATTTGCACTACTGGTTTAATTGCACTAGCCATACCCACAGACTTTTATCTGTTAGGTGCCGATGTCACTTTATTGTTCCGATGTCAATATCAGGGACTTGTACATTTTATCTTGTATATCTCTTATAAATATCATAATCTTTATGATTAGTGTGTATTAGTCCTATGTTATGCTTAGTGTTTCATGTTTTTATTGCTGCATCATGGGTTTGAGAGTAACGCAATTTTAATCTTCTGTATGTCCTGTACATATTGCAGTATTAACAATAAACTTAGTTGCAGTATTAACAGTAGACTTTGACTTGGACTGATGTACCCTGTGTCTGAAATCACTCTCTATTCACTTTATAGTGAGTTCGCCATTTTGTAGTGCTGTCCAAAACAATAGTGAGGATTAGTACACCCTACATAGTGCACTCAAAGTATCCCACAATGCATCATGAAAAGTAGTGTACAATTGATGGTCACTAACCAAGCAATATATCCCCATCATGCATTGCGGTCACGCTAAAAGAAATCAAATTAAAAGTCTCAAATTTGATTGAATAAAAGGCAGCGGCAAAGAAGAAAGCATTCAGCTTTGAATGATTAAAAAAAGATACAGGTACTTTGTATTGATTGATGTGGGAAATGTGCTCAGTATAATATGTACATCCCTAAAATACAACCATGTACAGTGGCGCTTGAAAGTTTGTGAACCCTTGAATTGAAAACACCTGACTCTAATTTCACCTTCAAATTAACTGCCAATCCTCGAGGTTCACATAGTTTTGCCACTCACAGATGTGTAATATTAGATCATTTTCCTCAATAAATAAATGACCAAGCATAATATTTGTTTAATTGAGTTCTCTTTATCTACTTTTAGGACTTGCGTGAAAATCTGATGATGCTTTCGGTCATATTTATGCAGAAAATTCTAAAGGGTTCACAAACTTTCAAGCACCACTGTGTTTATTTTGAAAACTACCAGCTGGTTGATCTGGCATGTTTTGTGTGACGGTAACGACGTAAATGCCAGCACGACGGACTAGTGTCCGAAAGCGTTTTTTCATTTTACCAATGAGCTCACTATATAGTCCTCTATGTAGTAATTCCCTATGTAGGGAGTAGTGAACGAGGGTGTGATTTCGGACACGGGGGGTAGTGTTTCGGGATCAAGTTTCTGAGTTGTGAGGACTCCGTAATTTGTTGCCGAGTGATCTGTTTCTTAACCCGAGCACATGATCTAACCTTTGGCAGTACTGTTAGACTGTTCGCCAGTGTAGCCTGTTGTGTGTTTGGCGCACTCTCTCTGCTACCCTTGTAGCGCTGGATTCAAGAGCGTTTCAAACCGCTTGCCTGGTGGTTCTTCTTTTTTACAATGCCTTTCTGAAGTAATCACTCCTTTTGATAAGGATTTCATTAATTATCATACTTCATTGAGTCGACTTTGCAGCCAGGCAGGTCTCACTCCGACAATTCTGCTCCCTCTGTAGAAAGCTCAAGAGTGCTTTATTGTCATGGCAAAAAAAAAAAATTAAGCACAGTAACCTTAATTTTATCATGTTAAGCTTTTTCTTTTTGGGAGCTTATGTCCTTCAATGTAGAAATATTTGAACAGGCATTTATTCGCGTCGGTTGATCTTTGAAAGATAAATATAAGTTAAATTGGACTCGATATTTAATGATCAGTCCACCATAGTGAAGACTTGGTAATAGAGAGGGAGAAAGAACTATTCCATTAATACGTATTATTGATATTTAGAGTGTAATCTAGGATTATTCTTTGGACAACGACATTCATTATTCCATGCTATGACGCATTATATTTTTCCTGAATGTCAACACATTTAATCAATGAAATAATCATAAGGGCCACGTGGGAGGGCATCGCTTGCTTCTGCTTGTTCATGCCTATAGACTCCGTACCTTGAAGCACTAAATATCAGGTTAGAGACCTCCAAGAGCGCTAAGCATATTATTGCATGTATGCAATGCACGTTATCGCATTTATGAAGTGGTGTCGAGAGAAAATGGAGTGATTAGTGGGTGTTATGGTGTGCTGGTGCAAGCTTATCAGGCACAACAGTGTTGCTGGGTTTTTTAAACACTTCACTTGCATTGCCAAGTTGAAAAAAAGCCAAAACGTGTCCAGGAAACAGCGGCGCTGCGGTCAGGAACTGATACCAAGCCGGTTGAGGACGATGTCGAGTACGAGTAAAAAGTTTGGACGCACCTTCTAGTGGTTCTTGACATAATATGGTTTACTACAGCTGTTGAACAGGGCTATTTAACAGTTATTCCACGAAAGCGAGTTGTACATGAGCCGATAGCCGTTGAGGAGCGTACAGTAGCACAGAGTTGGCGATAATCCATGTGCGACGAGATTGACTGACTGGAATGACTTTACTATCCACATTCAATGGATTTTGAGAAAGAGAGCATTATTTTTATTTTTGCAAATGCGATAAATAAAAACTTCATACAAAACGTCCAATCATTTCCGCTTAGAATGTAAACAAACCGGCGAAATGACGGGAGCAATTTGTGAAAAATGCTAAAATAATTCTTGAAAATAAAAGGGACGTTCTGACCAAATACCTTTTTATTCCATTTTTAAAAAATATAATATACATTTTATTTATTTGGCTTTGTTTTCGACTAGACAAGTTATTTCATCCTCGGTTGGTTCAGCAACACGCGCCGCCATTTTGTTTTTCTCTACTCATGGTATATGAGCTGATATCCT
>JAODVO010048526.1:0-10266 GCA_025400055.1 Notarius lentiginosus | reverse complement strand
TTGGTTGGTTCAGCAAAACGCTCCGCCATTTTGTTTTTCTCTATTGGTGGTATATGAGCTGATAGCCTAGCAGAGGAGCCAATCAGAGTGCGCGATTACTCCTATCCAGTGAATGCAGATAGAATAATAATCATGTTGATATGCCTTTATATTCTAGTATAAATTGGCACTAATTTGAATTAAATGTGTACAAATAATATTGTTAGTACAAATAATGCTACTGTAAAGTGTTCACAGCATGGTGTATTATTCAGCTAAGATCATCTGTAAAGAACCTGATTGACCATTTGAATTTTAATAATAAATACAATTAATTTGGATGTTGTTCCTTGATGTGTACCACAGGAAGCGATTGTACATGGAGGTGTTTGAGTACACGCGGCCCATGATGCATCCAGAGCCAGGGAAATTCTACCAGATAAACCCTGAAGAATATGAGCAGCCCAATCCATGGAAGGAAAGCTTTCAGCAACTGGTATGAGTGTCTTGAGAAATTTTCAACACCTTCAGTTTGGGCCACGATTAAACAACGAGCATGCTGCTTTCGTCATTTTGAGTCTTTGCAATAATTTAATCATTGGCCTTTTTTTTTTTTTACAGTATAAAGGAGCACATGTAAAGCCTGGCTTTGCAGAACATTTTTACAGCAATCCAGCTCGATACAAAGGCAGAGAGAATATGCTGGTATGAAATTCTTGTTGCCTTTGCTGGTGTTTGTTCCTAAAAAGTTGGCTTACTTGCCCAACACTTATACCCGTCCTCGTATTTTGATCTGGTTTGCAGTACTATGACACCATTGAGGATGCACTGGGAGGCGTTCAGGAGGCCCACTTTGATGGGCTGATATTCGTTCATTCTGGAATCTACACGGATGAATGGATCTACATCGAGTCCCCCATTACAATGATTGGTGCAGGTGGGTCTAGTTTGTAATTTAGAGGAATCCAAATGCATGTCAGAAGTGTGCCAGGTGATGCATTTGAAATAATATTTTCTCCCCTTTTTAACAGCTCCTGGAAAAGTAGCTGATAAAGTTGTCATTGAGAACACTAGAGATTCAACATTTGTGTTTATGGAAGGTTCAGAAGATGCATATGTCGGTTACATGACCATCAGGGTAAGTTTTGCTTATCCCTCTCAATTTCTTAAACCGCGTAGTCCGACTATGGTGCCAGGATGTCTAAATGCGTGTTTGGTGGTGTTTTTTTTAAATATTTTGGACATGCAGTTCAACCCAGATGATAAATCAGCTCAGCATCACAATGCACATCACTGCCTGGAGATCACAGTGAACTGCAGCCCGAATATTGACCACTGCATCATCCGCAGCACCTGCACAGGTAACATTACACCTTGGTGTGTTTTTATTCCGTATTAACCCAGCTGGGCGCATTTGCTGAAAATGTGATTTTAATATTTTAATGCTTGCAAAAGAGAGATTTCATTTAAGAGCTTGAAAAATGAATAAATTTAGGTAGGTTCTTTGTGTTGGAGTAAATATCAAAATATACCTAATAAGTCACTACGAAAGTCTTTGCGTATTTTTGCTACTTGAGCTTCACTAATCTGTGTTTTACTTCATGGATGTTCTCACTGTGCTTTTACAGTGGGGTCGGCAGTGTGCGTAAGTGGCCAAGGTGCATGTCCCACTATCAAGCACTGCAACATCAGTGACTGTGAAAATGTGGGACTCTACATCACCGATCATGCGCAGGTAAGAGCCAGAGCAAAATCTGCAGTACCGTGGAAAGCTGGTTCTCCTTTTCTTCTGGGCCATCAGCAGCAGTGTGTTATTCATGAAGTCAACTAGAATTGTGTGTCTAGATCTTATCGAAAGGGGGGGAAAACCTGCACTAAACAACTTGCATATCAATATTTATAACAGTGCAGTGGGCTAAGTAATGGTCACGCTGGTTGTGTGAGTATTCTCTTTGATCTTTATTTCTGACTGCCCGCATGAGAGTAAAAACATCCAGCAGGGTCTTGGTGCTGATGCAGATGGCAGTGGGCATTAGCCCTTGCTTCATTTCTGCCTAAAGAGACCAGCTCACCCACCTTCTCATCTGTACACTCTGACTGGGTTACAAAGCTTCAGCTTTAATGCTAATAATACTCAATTAATTCAGCTGAGCTTGTCATCTTTTAGATCAGTAACTAGCTGAGCCGAGTTGGTTGCCGACACCCTCCTGAACTAACAGAAGGCAACTGTGTTGTGTTGTGTTGTGTGTCTCCACTGCATTCTGCAGCTTGGTCTAATTTTGAGTTGTGAACGTCGATGCAAGCTGAGATCATTGGAAATGATCTTTTAAGCAAACTATGTAGATGGAAGTGATTTCAGCTTCAAATATTCTAAATTAAACCTTAGCTTCTGTTTTGAAGACGTGCTCAGTCTCATGGAATGCAATTCCAGTGTAATGTGTCAAAGAGCATTCAGGTGCATACAAACTTAAATTAACCCCTACCAGTCAGTCAGCACGCAGCTCTACTGGTGCACCCATGCCCCGTACGGTTTAATAGCCAAAATGCTGAAATAAGATGGCTACACGGGTACTGCCCTACTGCCATCTTGGTCCCAACTGGTCCTGTGTTTGGATACACATGGTTGAAGCTTGTAAAAAAAAAAAAATTAACCACTTTTATTTTTTTCAAGGTTTTCACAATTAGTCATAGCAATAATGTGGCTAGTGTGGTAAAGTTAGAAGTCTGGTGGTATCTTTGCCACACTTATGAGATGACTGTAATATTTACTCTAAATAACTGCTTATTCAAGGGAGCCCTCTTGTGGACTCAGGAGGTTTCAGCAATAGGCATTTATGATACCCATTATAACTAGACGACGCTGGAGGATATTACGCCTAATATCATATTGTTTTGCTGTTGTGATTACACATAATTGTGTGTTAAGCATGATCCTTGTGTTTTCCTTACAATGAGGTATGAATATTCAGCATTTACTGAAAGTCAAAATAGCCATTTTATTAAATATGTCGGCAACATCTGGTTCTATAGGATAGTGAACACTTTAAAAAAAAAACAATAGAGAGCTGTTGTTATAATTGGGTTTGTTTGACATTTCTAGGGCATTTATGAAGATAATGAAATCTCCAACAATGCATTAGCGGGGATCTGGGTGAAAAACCATGGCAACCCAATCATCCGGCGGAACCATATCCATCATGGCAGGGACGTTGGTGTTTTCACATTTGACCATGGCATGGTAGGATCAAGGCTCCATTTTGGCTTTATGATCTCATTGCTCGCTACCAGCCATTAAGTGAAATACCTGCTTTTTGTCTCCCTCTACAGGGCTACTTTGAGAGCTGCAACATCCACAGAAACAGAATTGCAGGTTTTGAGGTCAAGGCGTATGCCAACCCCACAGTGGTGCGCTGTGAAATTCACCACGGCCAGACAGGAGGCATCTACGTGCACGAGAAGGGCCGGGGCCAGTTCATAGAGAATAAGATCTACGCTAATAACTTTGCTGGTGTGTGGATCACATCAAATAGTGACCCCACCATTAGGTTAGTGTTCCATACCTGTTCATATTTTTTATTTTTTTCCCCCCTCCTTAGGGATGTGTGAAACTTTGAGACAAGGTCGTTATCAGAGTTGTCTCACCTGCTTGCATTGTATATATTCAAAGCTCACTACAGTTTGGGTTTCTTATGTGAATTACAGACTGGCTACATTACAGATGCTTATGTTGGTCAGTACTACAGTTGTTTAATTGCGGTATTATGTATTTTTCCTCCAGGGGTAATGCCATCTTCAATGGAAACCAAGGGGGTGTTTACATATTTGGTGATGGTAGAGGTCTCATAGAGGGCAATGATATTTATGGAAATGCCCTGGCTGGTATTCAGATCCGAACCAACAGCTGCCCTATAGTCAGACACAACAAGATACATGATGGACAGCATGGCGGAATCTATGTGGTGAGTACAGACTTATTTTATTAGAAGAGCGCTGATATTGTTATAAAGTGGCTGTAATTATATTCACCGATGTTTTATGGTGTGTGTGTGTGTGTGTGTGTGTGTGTGTAATGCTCACATGTTTATAGCACGAGAAGGGCCAGGGTGTTATTGAGGAGAATGAAGTGTACAGCAACACTCTGGCAGGAGTGTGGGTGACCACGGGGAGCACGCCGGTGCTCAGGCGGAACAGGATACACAGCGGAAAGCAGGTGAGGAGATCCTTCACCTTTTCCATCTCATGTCTCACTTTACTTTGCGCTTTATTGCTTTCATTCTGAGTGATCTCTGTTGATAGGTTGGAGTGTATTTCTACGATAATGGCCATGGAGTATTGGAAGATAACGATATCTACAACCACATGTACTCTGGCGTACAAATCAGGTCGGATCATCATCTGACGTGTTATATGTGCTTGTTGTGTCAGTGGGTTTTAGTGTCTTTGCGTGTGTATGCCAGGACTCTGTTCCAAATATTTATGTAAATTGCGTACCTACAACATGTCCAATCCTTTTCATGTTGACACAGAACTGGAAGTAACCCTAAGATTAGACGAAACAAAATCTGGGGAGGGCAGAACGGAGGCATTCTTGTTTACAACTCTGGTAAGTTAATTATGTGGCACCTCCCTCCTCCATTCCATGCTTAATGGAGCTCTGAGCCCAAACTGGCCGATCCTTTTTTTTTTTCTCCTCCACGCTCCTTCTTTCGGATGTATTAGGGCTGTGTCAGTGCAGCTAAAGCAACTATTTTTGGATTATGGATCTGCTTGTAATACAGAAGACCAGTGTTTAACGTTTTATGGCTCCCCCCCCCTCTCAGGGTTGGGCTTCATTGAGGACAATGAGATATTTGACAATGCCATGGCAGGAGTATGGATCAAGACCGACAGCAACCCCACCCTACGCAGGAACAAGATCCATGACGGCCGGGATGGCGGTATCTGCATATTCAATGGCGGAAGGGGTGAGGCCCAAGAACTGGAAGTTTTTACAAATGCAAATTAACAGCAATGTGCGGGACCAGTGTGATCTATGATTATGGGTTTGGACCTGACTATAAATATTTCTGCATGCAGGATTGCTGGAGGAAAATGACATCTTCAGAAACGCCCAGGCTGGCGTCCTTATTAGTACCAACAGTCACCCAGTGTTGAGGAAGAACCGGATATTTGATGGCTTTGCTGCAGGTCAGTTGGCTGTTGTACGCTTTACAAACTCATCATGTGACCTGCTTTATGATGGCAGTCGTCTGATTTATCGTTTCTTCCCTTTAGGTATTGAGATAACAAACCATGCTACCGCAACTTTAGAAGGCAATCAAATATTCAATAACAGATTTGGAGGGCTGTTTCTCGCCTCTGGCGTCAACGTCACAATGAAAGGTAATTGCTGTTGTTGAACGCCATAACTGCCGTTTGTCTCTTCTTGCTGGGTGACCTGTAATGCAGCCATTCCTTGTTCATCTTTCAGACAACAAAATTATGAACAATCAGGATGCCATAGAGAAAGCTGTAAGCAGAGGTCAGTGCCTGTACAAGATTTCCAGTTACACCAGCTATCCCATGCACGATTTTTACAGGTACGGTAACTGGTGTGGAGATGACATTGTTAAAACATGGCTGGAATTTTAAGTTTACTGTGCGTTAATGTACTTTTTTTTTCTTCCTTTTTCTCTTTGCGGATTCAGGTGCCACACCTGTAACACAACAGACAGAAATGCAATCTGCGTGAACTGTATTAAGAAGTGCCACCAAGGGCATGATGTCGAGTTTATACGACATGATAGGTTAGTTCTTGTGCTTTTTATTGTTCGTAATCCATATCACTGTTATGCCACTCTGTGCTAAAACGTATATAACCGTAAAGGCAGGGGAGGCAGTTTTGGAGAAACCAGCAAGATTTGGAAAGTATCCAACTGAAAAATCCCGCCCGCTCCTTTCAAAGCCGCCACTCCAAAACACACGGACGCGTGCTGGTGGGCGAGTTCACGAACGAGTGTAGCGCATCAGTGTCATGCTCGACTACCTCATATATCACGTGCAAGAAAACACATTACTTTGTTATAATGAATGTAAACAACGAATTAGGAATCGCAGGTGGCGACTGACTCACTAGCTTTAGCAATGCGTCTGCCTAACCTTGTGGAAGACTCCTTGTGGAAGTCACATGCACAGGCAGAGTGCGTGACGGTCGGCAGGCAGTCCAGTAATTTCATTCAGAATGAAGTGATTAAATAGGAGCTGCTACAGATGATGATTTATTGTCGGAGCACTTGATTTATTTGTTGTCGTCGGGATGTAAATAGAATTTCAAGAAATACAGGGGGTTTCCAAGAATGTATCGTTCTTGAGATATTTACACCTCAAATAATATTTTTTGAAACAGCCTGTATAACAGAAATGCTTCTAAAATAAATGACCTACCCTGCCTTTAACTGAATAATATAATTGAAACTTTTTTTTGTTGTTGAATTTTTGCCAAATCCATGTAGGTTTTTCTGTGACTGTGGTGCGGGAACGCTGTCGAACCCTTGCACGTTAGCCGGAGAGCCGACACATGACACGGACACTCTGTATGACTCGGCACCTCCTATAGAGTCTAACACGTTACAACACAACTGAGGCTCACCCTGTTCTCCATCTCGGCACCCTGGTCTTTAATTTTATCCTGTCTACAAAGCAAGAGCTTCTATAACTTTTTGGTCTTAGAAAGACTCTGCGTACAAAGCGGCAGGACAACAAACCTTTTAAACTTGAATAAATTGTTGTATGGTAAAGGAAACCATCTCTGCCTATTTGCTGGATAGAGATGTCTCGATATTGTTTAAAGCGTTCTGATGCAAGCGGAGGTGAGAGATTCCCTGTTCATTTTCAGTTGGCTCTCAATCTGCAGAGAGTTACTAGATGACTAAAGCTTTGGAAGAGTTAAGAGCTGCACAGAGAAGCAATATGTTGACTCAGGATTCTGGAGATTAAGAGAAGAGACGACAGTGGCATCAACTTTCAGCAGAAGAACGATGGAAACGTCCAAACCGATAAGCCTGTGCAGTCTCTGTGTTGCGTGCAGGTTCAGGTAAAGTTCTTTTGCAGGTTTGTACAGACGTAACGGTGGCCAGAAACACACAGCCATCTTCCCTCCCCCAGAGACGCTGCCTGGATAAGAGGGAGAGCCATGATGACATGGCTTCCTTGGCAACTGTTTCTAGGTAACAGATATACTGGTTACATGTATGGTTAAAAAAAAAAAATGGAAAAAAAAAATGTGGTTAGCACTTGCTTTTTTTTTTTTTTTTCCCCTTTCTTTTTTTTTTTTAAAAAAACGTTAATGTTATTCTGATCAACAAATATGATTTTAATGCTTTCTCATGTAGTTTTGTATTTTCAAGCAAAAATCTTACAGTATTTGAATGTCTTTTATTTTATTATATATTATAATTATTATTGTTATTAATATTTTCGTTAGCGCATGTTAGGCTTGTAATCATACTGTGTCTCAGCATATAAATTCTTTCTGTGAAAGAGGAATAGTGAAAAAAAAAAAGATTTGGAAAACACTACAATGTCCTCCAGCTATGGTTTTCGATAGGCAAGGTGTGGAACAGTTGTCAAATGTGTGGCAGGTTCTTTTCTTTTTTTTTTTTAATTTTATTTTATTTATTTTGCCCCCTCCAACTTTTTTTTTTTTAAATGTCTGCCTCAATGTTTGAAAAAGTAATATTTAACCAGACTTTAAAGTGCTAATAAGGTCCCAAAGGAAATGGAAGTGTTTTTGAACACTGGAACACTTATTAATGTTTGTGAAGTCCTGCTTCACTTACACTTTTTTTTTTTTTTATTCTTGTCCGTCGAATTAATTTCATGGACAGTGATGAGTATATCTCCCAGTTTTATTAGAATATATTATTTTTCGTTTGGCTCTTGGCCCATTATGTGCCTGTTTTTGTGTGATGAATATAATAATTGAAAAGCATTGCTGGAGTTTGCCATGTTTTAAGGCCCTGGCCTCTTCGAAGCTGAAACACAAATCTCTAAGGCCTCATTTGTCTTTTTGCCCCCCTCTCTTCATCCCCATCTCTGTGTAATGTGGTGACTGTGGCTTCTCATGCTGCCGCAATTGTATGCATGTACCATAACATCTAGACTTAATATATTGTGAAGTATTCAATAACCATTACGTAGATGCTAGTGTGAATTCAAAAAGGGTTTAATTTCCTAGAAAACAAAAGAAAAAGGAAACTGGTCATTTTTAAGAAAATAAACTTTATTAGATCATGGCTCATGGCTTTATTTGGTGTCAATGTGTTTTAAAGCTGATTGTTGGATTTTTTTTTTCCCCTTTCCAAAAAAACCCGCTCTCGGCTCGTCATACCACTCATATGGTGCTGCTTGTTTGTAGACCTATCGAACACCTACGACTGTGTTCTGTTGCTTACCGCAATGTGTAAACCTTCAGATCTGGGTTATGTGGTTTTATCAACCTTTGGCTTATTGCCTTCCTTACCGCCATTCTTCCATGCGTGCATATTATCAGCATAAAAGCAGGCCAGTAGTGTTTTTTTTTTTTTTAAGAGCATGATAAACATGGCTCAGTGTTGGATACTGATACTGTAAAATGTAGTGCCGTGGTGGTTGCAGGTGTAGCCTGGCTGTAAGTATCCAATACGCTGAGCAGTCTTTGTACGCCAAGCAAATATTGAGAGAGCAAAGTCCTTAAATCCGCAATGCTCCGCACTATTGGAGAATTTTACTGCAGCTTGGCCCAGAGGGTTTTATCCTGTCACTGATAAGACATCTAGGTCATTATTGACTCAATTCATAAAGCCCAGGCTTTCCTCAACACCCAGGTAAATATGGGTGTTCTTTGCGCAAACAAGCTAAACAAGGGCCCTTCAAATTCTACAACAGAGGCTGTGTTGACTGAGACCGGTTTGACAGTGGTGCGTCGGTCATCTCTAGTACACACACGGCCTATTATCATTTCGTATAAAGCTGCAATCAAGATAAAACCGATCTGAGCACACACAATTGCCTCGGCTGATTATTCCCCCCCCCACCCCACCATAGGCCTATTTTATGGATAATTAACCATTTGATTTGCTTTTAATTTTGCTGTTAAAAGCTTAATTACAGCGTGACTTGGCCCTTGAAGTTTTCTCTCGCTTGTGTATACGACGATTTTAGCAAACGTGCTTGAATGATTTTTGGAAACCTGGTTTTATGTCCATCATGGTCCGCGATGAAAAAGGACAGGGTACGACTCTCGAGGTTAACATTTTGTTTGGACTTATTTTGAGTAGCAATTTTATTTTATTTTTTTTAATTTAAACATAAGGGTCGGTCTCATGTCTTCCCCCCAAATCTGATCTGTCAAACACAAAAAGGATGCCGGTGTTGCCTGATAATTTCTAATCACCTTGAGAAATGTACGCATTCCTGCTATATACTGTAGATGGCATTCAAAGGTGTGTGTACATCAACATTTCACATTATCGTGGTCAGTTAGATGCATGTACGTTACTAACGGTTAGGATTCGTGCTTAATTGGAAGAAAACGTATTGTTTGCACATACCCTTGGCCTTGAGCTGCTTATCTGTTAATGTGTGCTCTGGTGGCACAGTGGTTTTGAATGAAGCGAGTATCTTGAGAATTGTTTAGAATGTTTGTACAACAGCCTTGTGTCTTTTATACACAGTTTTTATTGGATAAAATTAATCTTCCTGGAAATATGAGCTTTGTACTCTTAGGAATAAACAAATTACTCAACCTAGTAATCAAATATACCATGCACTGATTGAAATTATGGATTCTCCGAGGTGACTGGCATAGTACTGTTTATTGAGGGGCACAGCCCTGAAGAAAATAGTACTATGCCAGTTACAAAAGAGAATCCATAATTACTGATGTCTCTCAGTGCATGGTATATTAGATTTATATCCCTCATCAAAAATTCCAAACTAAAAGTGTTGATTTTATGCCACGATTTACTTACTGGAGGCAGCCAAGTTTGTCAAAGGACGCAACCTTTGACCTGCGCACATGCAACATGCAACGAGAGAAATGCATCATCGGGATCAGGACACTTCGTCCAATAGTTGAGACGTTTCGTCCCATTTATTGGGATTTCTCATCACATCTCATTATCTCTAGCCGCTTTATCCTTCTACAGGGTCGCAGGCAAGCTGGAGCCTATCCAGGGCGACACATAGACAATCACTCACATTCACACCTACGGTCAATTTAGAGTCACCAGTTAACCTAACCTGCATGTCTTTGGACTGTGGGGGAAA
>JAODVO010047036.1:0-13712 GCA_025400055.1 Notarius lentiginosus | reverse complement strand
GAGAGGCACAAAAGTCCTGTTTTCAAAATATCCAGAACTGGAAGGCGGGATTAAAAAAAAAGTTCAAATGTTTTTGCTGTCAGTCAAAAGGTCTCCCATGGAGCAGCGAAACAAATGAAGTAAGTCTGAATTCCAGATTGGAGCATTTGTATCAGCACGGTTTAAAAGAGAGAAAGCGCTCAGATACAGGATCAGTAGGAAATTAAGTCATTTATAACCGTGTCTTTATGATGGAGTTTTTTCTTCACTCTCTGTCATGAAGCTTCTCGAATGTCATTGTTAAGTATATTTGTTAATCAGAGCAGCAAAATATGTTTATTTCACTTCCCAAGCCATGTTAAATAGCTTGGGAAGTGATGTCACATTATCACGCGTGTGCCTGCGTGCACAGGGATGCTTTTGTGGGCATGCGCAGAATAAATGGTCAGAGTGAGTTCCCAGACCAAAGAGTCGATGGAAGTCTATTACTTTTTCTCCCGTGAATGTTTGCCACTCGCAGATGCGAGCTAACCACTTTGGTGACTGTGACTACAATAGACTGCTGCAGAAATGTCTAACGCTACAGGCATTTAAAGAGCAAAATAAAGGAACATCCTGAAAGATTAATAAAATGGATGAAATGCACTGACACCACAGTGCTGCTGAATTCTTGAATCTGATTAAGGTGTTGATTCATTTTTTGTGGGATTATTATTATTTTATTTTAGGTTGACTTGTCAGATAAATTTTGCATCTTGTGGACATTCTGTGATGCTGTACACTGTCTGAGGTGTTTTTGTACAGGGCTGTCGTTGATTTGTCTCACTGTGTGTCTCGGGCGCAGTAATACACAGCAGTGTCTTCTGTCCTCACGCTGTTCATGTGCAGATACACCTGCTTCTTACTGTTGTCTCTGGAGATGGTGAAGCGGCCATTAACTGCACTGGAGAAATACTTCCCATCACTATCATCCTCTATAATTGCAACAAATTCCAGCCCTTTTCCAGGAGCCTGTCTGATCCAAGCCATCCAGGAGCTCCCAAAGTTAAATCCAGAAGCTGTGCAGGTCAGTTTATGAGACTGATCAGGTTTGATGATCACTGAATCAGACTCGATCAGTGTCTGACTGCAGGAATCTGAAATACAAGAACACACAAAGACGGGTTTTACAGTCAAAACTAAAGAAAGAAAGAAAGAAGGAAAAAGATGATATATTTTAATTGTGAAATTGATAAGACTAACATTGAATGAACATTGCGAGAGCAAAGTAACTCAAAACTCTGCCTCGTCCCATCTCAAAGAATTCAAATGATTCCTGATGCTGTAAATGAACACAAACTGCTGGTGTGTTGTTGAGCTGAATTTATCGGCATAAATGGTTCAAATGCAGGATTTCATTTGCATGTCATGCCCACTAGAGACATAAAAAGATTCACAGAGGAACAGCCATGAAGATAAAAAGTTGACAGTAAAACTCCAGCTGTGTTTCCTGCTGTGAAGTCCATAACTGCTCTTTACTCATTAGATCTCATGACCTTTTTAGTGCATCACTGTGTATCACTGTAACACCCAGAATAACATGAAGTTTTCTGATCACTGAACATCACAAACTTTACAGATGTCATTTTTCAGCTGTGTCTCTCATCCAGATTATCTGAGAGAAACTGAATGGAGTTCCAGAAATAATTCAGTTCACAAATCATCACTGACTCATTCAGTCAGGAGCTCACGCCAACTCCTTGTCTGTTGTTAAAGCTTTGTCAGGTCTCTAATATGAAGATCCATGGGCTGATTCTGCATGTGCCGAAGATGAGAGCGATGGCACATTTTACAGTTTGTCAGTTCAGTTTAGTGGCTGTTTTTCATAATTGGTGAACATCCAAGTGAACTTCAAAGTTCTTGTAATTTAGTAATTTCCTTCACTTTAGAGATGGTTGTTAATTATTCATGAACATATTTTATAGAATAAAGAAATGTTTTGAGTCACTGTTTATTTCAGTGTGTATAATATTGTTGAAGGTGTCTGAATTGATATGTTGAGTGTGTTACTGTTGTTATTGAGGTGATGTCTCTGCTCCTCACACTGCAAATTATTTGGTTCTTACCAAGAAAAAAAAACTTACATTTAGAAGCGTTAGATATTTTTTCTTGTTTTCAGAAAACAAGTCTTCAATTTAACAGTATTCTCTTATATCAAGCAAAACTTTACTTTTTTGTCTCAAACAGGCAGGGAATCCTAAAATGAGACAATTAACACTTAAAATAAGATGTATTACGTCTCTCCTCCTCCTCATCTCCTCTCCTCATCAAAATAAATCTTGTTTTAAGATTCAATAACAAACTCAACATGCTTGATTCAAGAGTCACACAAAAAATATCTGAAAACACACTTTATTCCTTGGATTTTAAGCATATGACAAATGTTTGTTCACAAAACTGCAGGAAACATGAAACAGACAAATTGGGGACCATAGTCCTACATACAATATTACATTACATTACATTCGGCAGACGCTTTTTAATAAAGCGACTTATAACGGAGGACATAATCATGGCATACAACACTTGCACATACAAAGTGCACAGGGAATATACAGAACAAATATGCCAAGTAGGGTTAGTTGGGATTTCTTTCCTTTTCTTTCTTTCTTTTTTTGGTGGTGGTGGTGGTGGGGGGGTTGTTTTTTGTTTGTTTCTTTTTTTTTGTATACAACACACAAAAACAAAAAACATACAATATTATTGTTCCTCCATATTACTGTCTGTGGGCAATAACATCACAGAGACTATATTTTATTGGCACAAAGGTACTGTCTTTGAAACTAACTGAAAAATAGGAGAGGCAGTCTATTAGTTCTTTAACAAATTCTGTGGCCTGGGCAGCATTGGGAACTGCCACTTCATATGCCAGCAACTCTGGACTCAGATTCAGTGTTTCATAATGCTGGAACTCAAAAGCAGTAAAAGAAGAATCTATCAAAAAGATGTCTTTTATCAGTCCAAACACTGGGAAAACATCATCTACATCTACGATAATCATAGATTTCCCACTAATGTACTTATTGCCATTAAGGATGTACCACTTTACAGAGACAACAGATTGCATGACCTCTATGCCTAAAAAATCTCTGACTTTTCTCTTAACATAATCAACATTTTTAACATCAGAGACAGGCCCTGATTCTCTCTCAGTAGCAAAAATTGGATGCTCAATGCCTATTTCATTGCAACATTCAAGGAACTGATTATGGTTTGCAAGTGATTTGCAAACATTATTGAAATTTAATTTGGAAGCCCATTGCTTAAAATAGCTATGCTTATCTTCAAATCTCATACACATACTTCTTATTAAAGGACCAAGAGATATAATCTGGCTTGGTAGATGTAGCATGTAATGCTGCTTGGGAATTACATTGGCTTCAGGAAATAGTTCTTTGAACTGGTGCAGATGCTGCTCAATCATGTGCCTGAGCTGTAATACAGTTTGTAATGAAATAACAGGAGCAAGGACAATTTGAACAATCTGAATTAATTTGAGAATAAATGTGACATACTCATTATCCATATCATTAAAAAGAAAAGGTATTATTTTTAAAAGTATTAACATTTGTCCACACGACTGTTTTAATTTATTGTCATTGGCAGCTAAGGTGTTGACACTAATAGGGCATGGCTTATCTCGCATATCCAGAGGTGAGTAAGGAAAATTTATGATAGCTGAGTTAATCTCATCTAATTCTATATGTCCTGACAGAATAAGTTTTTTCAATACAAGTTTTATTTCCATTGGTGCAACACCTTCAAAAAGTACATGCATTACATCCTGTGGAGTTTGTTTTATCAGGTCAAATGCTGGAAAATCAATTAGTCTGCTTCTTTTGTTAATCCCGTAAGTGGTTTTGAGGGATGCTTTCAATGTTTCCGTGCTTGCTTTGTCTATTTCAATACATTGCCTGATGTGTTTTTCCAAACTTCTTGCAGTAAACAAATTCTCATCATAAATGCTTTGCATGTCATTAAAGGAACATTCACAGTGCCTACATTTGCTATAAGCAAATCCTACACCTTGTTTAAACCCAGCAAGGTCATGTTGGGCAAGTGTGTCTCCACACACAGCTATCACAGCACCAAATAACTCAATTTCACCACTTGGGGTTTCAATCCTAACACCATTGTAAAGAAGTGTCAGATCTTCCAGGATTCTTTTTAGTATAACATCAACACCCCATTGAGAAACATCATTTGCCTTGGCAATAGCAAGGAGCCTTATTGCAGCCAACTTGGACCTGAATTTAGGATCAATATTACCTAAACTATAATAAAACATCAATAATTTATTCGCAGAGGCATGGGGGCCTAATGGGTTACATATTTCAATTTCATCGCTGTACAATAGTATTTGCAAAGCATTTGGCCTTTGAGAATATAATGGATGGGATGTAAAAAGAGCTCCATCAGTAAAATCATACAGGAATCCCTCTCTACTTCTTTGTGGAACAGTGTTCACCATGGAGAAGATTCTAGAATTGCTCAGTAACTGCTTAAGACTTTGAATGAGTGGTATGTAGTAAAAACTTTTATTCTTCAAGGCCATGACCCTTGAATGACCACGCTTTACCCAGCAAATCTTCTGGGATACTACAACTTCCTCTGGGTTGACTGGATTGAATAGTTCCCGGATGGTTTTATTCTGTCCATATGCTGTGGTTGAGAAAGGATCCATGAATGCATCAAATGTAGCCAAAGCCTCATTCTGGAGCTGAGCAGTTGTCTCTGGATGGTCTTCAAACACCCTTTGGACTCTGTCCTTTAGTGTGTGAAGGAGAACAGCTTGGTACTGTTGCACCCCTGAGATGACACTCCTGACAGTTCTCTGTGAAAATACACATGTAAAAAAAAAATTACCCTCAAATAATTATTGATTGCAGGCCCACAGTTAACATTAAAGCATAGAAAGGAACTACAATAGAATTTATACATTTTAAAAACATTTAACAAATTATTCACCATTATATCATTAGTACTAAAGCATCTGTCCATCGAGCCAAATTTACCTGTGACAAGTGGCCCTGTTCCCGGATGCTGATGGCAAATGCCGCTGCAGATCTTGCCATATCAGGTCCGGCTCTGGATGTCACAGCAACAGCATCCTCCTTCAGAAAGCATAGATATAACACAATGAGGTTTGTGTGTAAAACTGACTAAAGCTGTGATATTACTAAGCAAGTAAATACCCGGCTCTATACAAGTTCGCATTAATTTCACAAGATACTACTTTGTTTACAACTTAATACTTCACGAATGACTAAAAAGCACATGAATAGTGCAGTCTACGAGATTGTTTCCACACATCTTACAGCAGTTGAAAACATCTTGTCCCATTTCTCCTTATGGAGAAAAGCAAGCCATGATTCAGGATGGATGAGGAGGAATGATCATCGTGATTGGCACTGAGAGATTAAAATAAATGGAATTGTGTTAACTTACAGATGGGCCGACAACGTCAGGTTCAGGTAGAGAGGCAACAGGTGGGACGGCAACAGGAGGAACGGCCACAGTTGTGTCCGCTGCAAGAGTGGTACAGTTGGCAAAAACTGACACACCAAATGTTTCCTGCTGTTTCCTGAGTGAGACGAATCCATTGTACTCCAACGTGGTGGACGTCCAGTCCTGTAATACTGAAGGTGCGTCCGTTTAATGTGGCGAAAAAAAGAGTCGAAAACTCTAAAGTCCTTTTCACATCCATCAATACCACAGTAAACCCAAAAATCCGGGCTGCAACTATGACTTGCATTAATATGGCTTAATAGGACTTTAAGACTAAGAGCAACAAAGACTAAACATATCCAACACCTCCAAGCCGCCATGATGCTGACGAACTGTCGCATTTCATTGATGCTGCATTGTTATCATAGGGATGTTGTGTCGCTGGCTGATGACCGTGCATGGGGTGGATGGTCATTTGTATTGATTATTTTAACAGGAAACGTCTTCAGTTTCGTTTCATTTAATTTATTTTAATATGTTGAATATGTTGTTGTAAAAACTTTTTACATTTTTAAAAATGTCATAATACATGTGATATTTTATGCACATCCTCAGTTTACGTTATCCAACGTTCCCACGTCGATTAAGTCAGTGCAAGTGATTTCAAGGTTGAGTTCAAACCGCGCGTGAGAGACACACGAGTCACGACACGTACACTGCCAAGAAGAAGACGTGGAAGATGAAGAAGGCACACGTTTTTGCGAAGGAGCAGCGGCTCAATCAAGGTAAGGAAGCGTAACTTTTTTTTTATTTTCTTGCTAAAATCATGTTTTATAGAGGGGTTTCCTATGACTGTTCCTGTTTCTCAATTCCACTGGACCGGTCACTTGCTTAGCAAGCTAACTGGTGTTTGCTCATGCATGCATGTCTGCCAACTTCCAGCTTTGCAAAAAGGGTTATTTGCTGGATGAAACCCCACCCAAAAACGTTTGCGCTATTGACCAGAAGTGAGTACGTAGTTCAAGATGGTGTACATTTTTTTTATTAGATGCATGTGATTTTCATGGCTGTGGTGTATTTTGATTATAGCTAGCACTAAAACCGCATGTTTTTTCGAGCTGACTACAAATGGAGTAGCAGCCAGCACTGCTAGTCTTGTCGTTTGGCGGCCATTTTAGCATTAGCAACGCCCGCGGGCATCTGTTTCCGGTTAGAACAACCAACTTTATTCATCATGTTCCGAGCATACACAAACGGTATAATTTGTGAGCAAACGTGTGTATGTTACAGCTGAAATTCACAGCAACCATGACAGAGACTGGGGGCACACCGAATGGATTGTTAGACCGAAGTCTTGTAACCAATTTGACTTGAAAATGGTGATTCTGGAATTTTCCATCACGACTCGCTGTCTGTGTAGCACGGCTACAGCAGAGAGTGTTGGCGCCTGTGTTAAGTGTGCATGCATATGCACTTTTTTTTCCCCTGCTAATGAGTTCTGGCTATGTGTTTTTGTTATAGCCTGCCGCCTGGTAATTGCCTGATGAGAATGGATGACTTTGACGAAGCCACTCGTTCGGTATTGGACGGTAAGTCACTAATAATGATTTATATTTTATGTAATCAAGTAAGTAATTTTACAATTCAGATCACCAACGCTGAAGATGGTCAGGTGCATACAGGTCGCTGAATATTTTAAGTCCAGAGTTAAATATTGATTTCATTTGGGAGGGGCATCTCTGTTTGTGGCTGATTTACACTTACACTGTGTAGGATGGTGGCCAGAGTAGGTATTGTAGCTATGCTGCTCATTGAAACTGTGCTGCCTATTGCCAAATTTGAACTTTTCATGAATATTTACTAAATAATAGACTAATATTTACTAGTATGACCAAAGTACAACAGGTTTTGCGGCTAGAAATGTCTATTTCTGGAAATTCAAAATGGTGGACATGGAGAAGATCCCCCTTTTCATGTATGAAAAGTGCAATTTGCCCAGTCGTAATGAACACTTAGAATTTGATGGTGGTAAGTATTCGTGAAAAAAAGTAACATTTATGAATGTGCAGCATGAATTCTGGAAAGAAACTGATAAAAAGAGAAAAAAATATTACACAGTGCACCTTTAAGAGGCTTCATAGCACAGGCAACTAGATAAAGCGTTTATAAACGTATTGGAGCTCTGAGAGACAGACAAATTACCTTTTGTTTATGTTGCTTGGTTCTGTAACTTGGCTTTGCTTTAGCCAAAAATATATTTGTCGTCTACAGCTGCAAGTGTTGATGAACAGACCTTGAAAGGCCTTAGCCGGGAGGACCTGCAGGACCTTTTTCCTGGCCCTGAAAATTTCCTTAGAAGGAAATAACTTTGGGAATTTATCAATGAAAATGTAAGCTACATCAGATCTATCTATATATCTATCTATGAATCTATATTATTAACATTAAATTATGTTAAACATTAACCATATTTGTAATTGTCCCAATGCATTTTGTTTACATCCTGCATAATCCTAATAGTCTGGAAATACCATGGACCAAGATGCAAGCGCTTGCAGTGGAAACAGGATTATGCCCTCCTCAACTACTTCTGTGCCACCATGCCCACCTCAAACCTCCACTCCCATATCTGCTGAGAAAACAATGAAAATGCCAGACCCTCCAGAGTATGTGGTGTACACCGACTCAGAGTTGGATTTGGTGCGTAGTCAGTATTTTGCATTGCTTCGGAATGGAAAGGAAAAGGGCTTCAAGATGTCAAAGGAGCTGTGTTGCAGACTAATAAGGAACACAATCACAAGCATGGTTGCAATCCTGCGTGCTAGTCCCATGGGGAAAGAAGCAAGGTACCCCTCCAAACTGGAAATGAAAGTCATGTCGCAGAAGATCATTGAATATTACCCCATGCTACGTGATGCTGATGCAAATATGCCATATGTAAGTAATGTTTTCTTTATCTTGTTTTCTTAAAAAAATATCTTTATTTGCCTTCTATCTCTTTGGTAATGTCTAAATTACCTTCTACTACAAGCTCTAACCCACCACCATCAGACTGCTGAAGTGTGTGTTTGTATGTGTACGTGGTTTGAATACTGCACTAGCTGTCTACCTGGACTGTGTATTAGGACTCTGGCTTGTGCAATTGGACTGTGTATTACTCTCTGATCTGTGCCACACCACTCTGTCATATGAGGACTCATTCTTGCACTAAATTAACAGTGAATCTTTCAGGTCACTAAAATCCATGCTCTCTACCACAAATCATCTTATCAGGGCATTTGACACCTTGTTGGATTACCGTTACCTTTGTGGATGGCTGTTTCTTTTCTTGCAATGTGCAGTATATTGCAAGACTTTTTTGTGCCAGGCAAATAAAGTTGCTCTTCTCTACTAAACCAAAACTACGAACAGGTAAAAAAAAAAACTAGACAGACTACTTACCTAACATTCTTTCACCACAGCTGACCGTCTACACCAAAATGTTCAAGCGACTCCAGAATATGAGATCCCCGAGAAAGAGGCAGGGCTCCGTTCTTCAGAGAGGAGCAGCCAAGACTCTCTTCAGTGCAGACAACCAAGACATGGAGACGGATTTGACAGACACGAGCAGCTCGGCTGATACTGTAATTCTCGAGAGCAGTGATAACCTCAGTGAGGACAACTCCAGTGCAGGTGTGCAAAACTAACAATGACTAGTCATGTCATGAAACTATAAGGTTTTTGTATTTTTGTTTTATTTGTTCTGTGTATTTGTTGAACCAAAGTTCATGACTAAACATGCACTGTACTTAATCTATGCCTGATTTTGGTTGTCATCATTTTAATAATGGTAGTAGTGTGTGTGTATAATATATTTTTTTCCCATTATTTCTCAATAAGCGTCCCCATCACCAGATCCCCCTGTGCCAAGGAAGGCAAAGAGTGGCACCAAAGCATCCACACTGTCATCCAAGTCTTCCTCACCTGCACCCATGACTGTGATTGCTTCACCAACCATGCCTGCAAAAGATGTTGACGGTAAGCCCTCCTCAGCACACTTCTCAGCCTGTCATCCTTGATCATAAGTTTTGCAAAAAAATAACTACTTGTATTTTAACCATGTGTCATTTCCCCTGTGGTGTTGTTAAAATGTTAACATTAAAATGTCTTTGTTTATTGTCGTTTAAGTGGGCCCCGACAGTCTGAAGATGCAGGCCAGACACTACAAAACCTTGAGCAACATGTACAACAAGCCTAATGCAAAACCCAATCAAAATGATGTGGCGCAAATTTTGGACCTTGAGTTTGAGGCCAGACGGGCTTTCATCGATTCAGATGTTACAAAGGAAGAAGACCGACCTGCAAAAATCTTTGATGCATATCCATGCTTTAAAGATGTTCGAAATGTATGTTTGTTTGTTTTTTCTTACCTGAACCTCGATTACTGTGTATTTTGTAAGCGTTCTGAACACATTATTAAGTGTTTTACAATGTTTCAGGCAATGGATGAGCTACGGCGCATAGTAGATGGCACTAACCGCAGATACATCGAGGAAGTAAAAGGAAGATGGACAGAATTCTGCACTAAGGTGCAGTTCTACAGCGTGTGGAAGAAAGTCCTGAAACCCCCTTTCCCTTTGGATGTTCGCAGTGGTAAGTTACTGTTCCATATTTATATGTACATGCAGGGCTCTAAATGAACCCTTTTCCATCACCAGACTAGTACCTAGTACATTTTCTTTTCTATCAACCAAACTGAAATTTCAAGTTTGCTTGTGTTAATTTAGAGCCCTGTGTACATGTATTAATATTTTTACAGCATTCTGACCATTCTGCTCATCTTTCTATTCTTTAGTGGATTTCACACTGGCCCTCTTCAATGCACTGCCACCCCTCTTCCCCTCACCTGTTTTGCCACCAAAGAAGCTTGCTTGCAGTGAGGCACTTATTCATATCCTGAAGGTAAGTAAATATTTTCCCAGATTTATGCAAATTCATTCATTCACAAAACCACAAAATTCTACAACTTTGCATCAGCTTGTCAGGTATTAATCTATACTACATGTATTACATGGCATGTCTGTTACCCAGTGTCGTCAGCTGATTTTGACACTTGGATAACTGCTGAGCTGGGCAAAAATTGCAGTCTTTAGGCCATACTCGTTGTAATAATTATGATGAAATACAGAAAGACATGAGCTTAAAAGTTGTAGGAATCATACTTAATACACTCCTCCCTCCCCTATTGTAAAGTAATAATTTTTTTATTAGAATCTGCAAGTTTTTATACAGGAATTTCATTTGGGGACTCAAGCCAATGGTTGCATGATGTTTAACATTTTTGTTTCTTCTCTCTCTGCACATTCTTTTTTTTCTGTTCCAGTCAAACGAAGACCCTGTTCTCTACCTGCAGAAGCGTCCTCTCTGCTCCCCAGTTCTGCTCTTTGATGGCTCAACCACCATCGTGGCTGTGGGTAACGTACCTGTGACCACCCTCAAGCAGGAAGATTTTTCAGAAGGGATGTTGGTGTTGATGACGTACTATTATACATTGCACTTAACATACCCCAAATGTGTGGCAACCCTGCTCTCTGTAATTCAAACGGAGGTCATTGGCGACACCCTCCATGATAAAGATGCCACTAGTGCATATAAGAAAGCAATGGCTGATTGGAAATCCTTCATTGACGAGTAGTTCAATGTCAACAGTTGTCGGTTGAAAAGTTGCTGAATTGCGAAGTACTTGCCAAGTAGTGCAATATTTTTTTCATGTCAATTTATCTTCCTGTTACTATTGCATTATAATAGTTTTGTGTATTTCACAAGTTAATTGCTGTTTCCTTAAATTGTTCAGTAGATCTAAGGTGTTGGTCTTAAATACCCCACCCCAAAGTGAAATTGAGGCAGTGGCTGGGTCACCTGGAAAACTCTCCTGCTCACTTATCCAACTCTAGGGACTTCGGTGAGTGGCTCAATTTCACCTGGGAGTGGGGTATCCCTTAAGATTTACCTAATCAAAGCCTGTATTTCAGGATACAATGTTGGAAAATGCTGCTTCATAAGGGCTGAGAATTTTATTTGCTTATATTACTTACAGGGGTCCCAGTAGATCTAAGTTGTTTGTCTTAAACATATACCCCAATCCCAAGCGAAATTGAGTCACTCCCCACAGTCCCTCGAGTTGCGTAAGTGAGCAGAAGCGTTTTTCAGGCAACCGAGGCACTGTCTGAATCTGGCAGCACAAAGATGGTTTAAAACCCTGTCTTGTACCTTCAGAAGCGTCCTCTCTATTCCCCAGTTCTGCTCTTTGATGGGTCAACCACCATCACAGCAAATATGCTCAGCAAAGCAATTGTCACCTATATTAACATCTTAAAATAGTTGCTGTACTCTAAGGTGACTATTTCAAACTTCTGTGCTGCCAAATTCAGGCTCAATTTCACCTGGGACTGGGGTATCCCTTAAGTTTTACCTCATCAAAGCCTGTATTTCAGGATACAATGTTAAAATGCTGCTTCATAAGGGCTGAGAGGAATGTGAAAAAATGTATTCAAAGCCTGTATTTCAGGATACAATGTTGGAAAATGCTGCTTCATAAGAGCTGAGAATTGTGATTTTGTGTGAATTATGTGAAATTGTATTCAAATGAAGGATTTAAAGACTGCATAGCAACTGAGTGGTAATAATAAATGTTGAATATGTTTACAAGTCATTCTGGTTGTTTATGTAATATGTATATTGAAAAAAGGCTTGGGTTTTAAGGTTTAGTTTTAACATGAAGACAGCCTCGTTTCAAGATAATCATGAATCTTGGTTTAAGACAGAGTTCAGTCATTCTGGAATATTGTACTCTACATTTAGTATTTCCCTAACTAATATTGAGCTTAATTTGCTAAAGGAAAAAAAAATGTAAATGCTTGTATTCAGTACATTTCACTCATTTTGAGGTTGCAAAAAGTTGCTTTTCAAGATATTTAATCTGAAAACCAGTATTTTATGCTTGTATTCAGTATGTTTCACTCATTTTGAGGTTGCAAAAAGTTGCTTTTCAAGATGTATAATCTTAAAACCAGTATTTTATGCTTGTATTCAGTATGTTTCACTCATTTTGAGGTTGCAAAAAGTTGCTTTTCAAGATATTTAATCTTAAAACCGGCATTTATATGATTGTATGTAGTATATTTCACTTCATTTAGGGCTAGAAAAAGTTGAATCTCAAGTCATTTCATCTTATAATGAGCATATTTGTCTTATTTTAAGCCTTCCAAATACCTTTGTTAAATCTAGAAACAAGTGTTCCTACAATCTTAATTTAAGAAATCTTACCAAGTGAAATTATCTTGCTGCATGGACAGATTTTTTCACTTGTTTTGAGTACGTTTTCCCTTAGTTGTAGTGTTTTTTATCTTGTTTGAAGACCCCCTTTTTTTGCAGTGAGGGCCTCACTGGCCACTAGGTTCAAACCCAGACCCTTATTACTGTGAGGCAACAGTGCTAACCACTACACCACCATACTGCCCATTTGATCAGAATCAATTATTATTCATCATAATTATTAAAAAATCCATTACCTGTTGATTATAAGCATGAGGTTAAGTGGTTAAAATGCTTTTTGTTGTTACAACTCATTATGGAACAAAGGAACTTGTTCGAATGTTCATGTCTTATTCTTTCCTTCTAAAAATATTCAGCGAATCATTTTGGCAATACTAGGTTAGAGTGGCTTTTATGCAGCAAAATGCTGCAGAAATCAGGTAATTCCTACTGTCAAATCATACAACTCTGATTAAAAAAATGGGATGCTGTGAAAAACTTAAATAAAAACAGAATGCTGTGATTTGCAAATCTTTTTTAATCTGTATTCAATTAAATATAATAAAAGAAGATATTTAATGTACAAACTGAAACGTTATTGTTGTTTGTAAATGTACACTTGTTGTGAATTTGATACCTGCAATATGTCCCAATAAAACGTATTGGACAAGGGCATATTGCCTTTTTTTTAACCTTTTCTATAAACACCACTCAATAAGAACTGAGGACACAAATTGTTGAAGTTTTGAACATGAAATTATTTACATGGTGGTGTAGTGGTTAGCACTGTTGCCTCACAGCAAGGAGGTTCTGGTTTTGAGCCCAGTGGCTGATGGAGGTTTTTCTGTGTGGAGTTTGTATGCTTGCCCTGTGTCTGTGTGGATTTCCTTTGAGTACTCTGGTTTCCCCCACAGTCCAAAGACATGCAGGTTCGGCTAATTGGTGGCTCTAAA
>JAODVO010010097.1:0-14871 GCA_025400055.1 Notarius lentiginosus | reverse complement strand
TTTGATAATTGAACTATACTAACATTCATCCTAACTAATATTTTACACAGACGTCCAGATTCATGCATGGGTTTACCACAAGGTAATACACATTTACACCAATCGATGGTGCTCTCTTTCACTGTTGTGAATTCATTAGGGAGACTCTAGCTACCCAGTTTTGCTCATGCGTCGCTCTGAATAAATAAGTTCAGGCATGAACAAGACGCTAACTTCGGTTCTCTCTCTTATTGATTCACAGTGAGTCACAGACATATTTTATGTATATACCGGCTACGCAGTGCTTCCTAGCCTGTGTAACCCTTGCTGCTGGTCCAGGTTTCCCCTAGGTCTGGTGCTGGTAACAATTGGGGGCTCATCCGGGATTCGTTCTAGCGCTACTGCTGGGTGAAGTGAGTGCCAAGACGACGCGAGCCTGTGCCTACATCTTCAGGGAAAGCTGCAAGGCTGTGTGTCATCCAGAGAGCAGAAGGCACCAGTGTAACGTCATGATGGCCACTGTCACCCCACTGCGGATGCTGATCTACAAGATCCAGAAGAGTCTTTCGTATTTGAGTGCCAACCAGCTATTGACAATTGTGAGTTGGATCGAAGATGGCAGCGCAACTCACAATGTTGCTGAATTAAGTGAACCAGAACTGTATGACCTGATCGTTGACTACCTGAGAAGCGAGAAATTGGGTACTTTGGAGGACGAAGGCATGAGCCAACTTCTCCTCCTTGATGGCAGGCTGACCGACCTGCTGGCTCCAGATGTTGGGGGAAGTGGAGTTGGTCAGACTGCACCTAAGACGGGACAGGTGACTGGAGATTCAACAGCCCATCGAGAACAGTACTCCACTCTACCTCACCCTGACCACAACCATTCAGACAGACATCCACTCACACCCACTACAGACACTTCCACACAGCCATCCCAGATGAACAGAGACATTCACACACTCCCAGCACCTCCAGGAGAAGACAGCGGTCTGCCAGCTTGGAACTTTGCCACTTCTGCATCGACCAGGCCACTCACAGCAGGCATTGGTGGTATTTCCCATGGCAGAGTGAGTCTGTCTCCCAGCTTAGGAGATCAGGTACTGAGGGTTAATGATGTTGCAGCTTTGCTTCCACGCAGGGAGTTTAAGCTACATAGTGGACAAATCTCTGATGTTGGTTCTGATATGTCATACAGTAATCTTTGTAAACAAATAGATGAAGGGATGCATGAAGGTTTTACTGAGTCAGAGGTAATTCGCAGTGTAATCAAGGTCATAAAACCGGGTACATTTAGAGAGATGTTATCAAACAAAAGTGACTTAACTGTCGATGAGCTCAAGCGGTTTCTCCGTGCACACATCAGAGACAAAAGTAGTACTGAGCTTTTTCAAGAGCTAAGTAATGCTAAACAGCAAGACAAAGAGAGCCCACAGCAGTTTTTGTACAAAATAATAGGTTTAAAGCAGCATGTTTTGTTTGAGTCTCAACAGCCTGGTGCGGAGTTTAGCTATGACAAAAAGCTTGTTCAGGGCACCTTTCTCCACACACTTTACCAAGGGTTAAATGAGAAAAGCAACCATGTTCGACATGATCTTAAACCTCTTCTCACAGATTTGCAGGTTAGTGATGACTTTCTCTTAGATCAAATCACTAAGTCTACTAGTGTGGAGGCAGAAAGATTAAAACGCCTTAGCACAGTAGCTAAATACCGACCAGTGACTGTAAGCCCTGCTCAGCTTGACAGTAGTGACCCAGCTAAGCAAACTATGGTTGACATTGAATTACAGGCTAATCGTGCTGCTATTAGAGAACTGACTGCACAGGTGTCCTCCCTGACCAAACACCTAGCCCAGGTGGTAAAACCCACTGACAAAGCAACACCGGGGGACCCCTGCTCAACTGCAGCCCATCCTCAGTCACGAACATCTGAAGCCCGAGGCAGATGCAGCAACTGTGTACAGCAGAGCAAGGTGAGCTGCCCTCACTGTTTTGTATGTGGCCAAGCTGGACATCGCGCCATTGGCTGTCTTCAAAGAAAGGCGTCGGGAAACGGGTTGAGGTCACTGGAGAGGGGCAGCCAGTGACCGTGACAGCTGAGGAGCCCCCAGCACAAGCCAGCCACTCTAAAACAACCAGCCTGGTAAAAACAAACACACAGTGCCAACCACTAACAAGAAAGCGCCTAGCACAGCTCATAGGAAAACGATGTATGGTCTCATGTGCTATTAATGGAGTCCCTCTTCAAATGTTGCTCGATTCAGGGGCTCAAGTGACTATGGTGGGGAGAGCATGGATGGAAGAAGCACTTCCCTGTGTCCAAATCCAGCCACTTGACACCCTCCCTCTCGATGAGCCTCTGGCGATTGCTGCGGCTAATGGCACAAATGTTCCCTTTGATGGATGGGCAGATGTTGAACTTCAGGTCTGTAGCCATAACTATGGACATGTCACCATACAAGTACCAATGTTAATCAGCCAGAACTGTCTTAGCTGTCCTCTTTTAGGCAGTAATGTCATAGTTGAGATAATCAAAGAACAGCGAGAGGATGCTGATATTTCTGCTTTACTCAAAGAAGCTTTAAGTATCAGTGACAGTGCAGTGGAAGCCCTAGTTTCTGCTCTCCAGACTTTGACCCCAGATGAGACAACCCTGGAGTGCAGTGTGAGGACAGGGAAGAGAGGCGTGACTATTCCTGCAGGGTGGATCGGCGAGGTGAGGTGTAGAGTCAGGGAAGGGCCAGGGGGTGGGGCTTTACTTTTTCAACCCAATCTAGTGAGTAACTGTCCTGAAGGTTTGGAATTGTTTCCTGCCTTAGTTGATGTTCCCAGGGGGTCCACAAAAATTGTTAAAATCCCTGTTCAAAACCCCACTAAACATGACATCTATCTCACAAAGGGAACAGTTTTAGGAACACTGGAGGAAGTTACTGAAATTGAACCAGTTAACTGTTTCCCTGGCGGTTCAGAGCCAACATCCCATTCCACCGTTAACACTTCCTCAGCTCAGGTCAGCACAGACAAGCAGAGAGAAATGAGTGAGAAACACAATACAAAAGACATGACAAAACAGAGATGGCATCCACCTGTTTATGTGTCACACCTGGAGGAGCATGAACAAAAGGTTGTTAGAGACATGTTGTGTGAAGAGTCGGATGTCTTTGCTCAAGATGATTCAGACATTGGTTGCATCCCAAGCTTGCAGCTAAAAATCCATCTCAGGGATGACACACCAGTGCAAACATCTTACAATTCAGTTCCTAAGCCCTTGCACAAAGAAGTAAAGGAATATGTCCAAAACCTGCTCGACCATGGCTGGATCAGGAAGTCCACCTCATCCTATTCCTCTCCGGTGGTCTGCGTCAGAAAAAAAGACAAGAGCTTACGTCTGTGTGTTGACTTTCGGGGCTTAAACCGCAAAACCATCCCCGACCGTCACCCGCTTCCATGCATCCAAGATCTGTTAGATAGTCTGGGGGGATACTCGTGGTTCTCGATACTTGACCAAGGCAGTGCATACCACCAGGGTTTTGTAGATGAGAGTTCCAGACATCTCACGGCCTTTAGCACGCCTTGGGGACTTTATGAGTGGATCCGTCTCCCGTTTGGTCTTACAAATGCCCCAGCTGCTTTTCAGCGGTGCATGGAGGGAGTCCTTGATGGTCTAAGGGATGAGTGCTGTTCGCCATACTTGGATGACGTACTTTGCTTCTCCAAGACCTTTCATGACCATGTTGAAGACTTGAGGCGGGTACTCTGCCGCTTGCGAGAACATGGAATTAAACTAAGTCCAAAAAAATGTGAACTGTTCAAAAGTCAAGTCAGATATTTAGGGCGCTTAGTGACTAGTGAAGGTGTCCAGATAGACCCTAAAGACCTTGAGGCAGTTCAGCATTTGAAGGATAGAGAGCCAAAGAATGTCGGGGAGGTCAGGGCTCTCCTAGGGTTTCTAGGCTATTACAGAACATTCATACAGGACTTTTCTAGAATAGCTAGGCCACTGTTTAAGCTAATAGAGAGTCCTAGTGAGTCTAGCCAGAGAGCCACCTTAGTGAGAGTTAACAAGATCCAGTCAAAGAGCACAAGGAGTGGCCAGCCTACATCCAAAACACCTGTCCATTGGACACCAGAGCACAGTGCCATAGTGGCACGCCTTGTTGACATGCTAACCAGTCCACCCATCCTCGCCTATCCAGACTATAACTTGCCCTTTGTCCTTCACACCGACGCCTCAAACGAAGGTCTGGGGGCAGTGCTCTATCAACAACAGGGAAACAAACTCCGAGTTATCGCTTATGGTTCCAGAACACTCACACCTGCTGAAAAAAACTACCATCTCCATTCTGGCAAGCTGGAGTTCCTTGCATTGAAGTGGGCAATCTGCGATAAATTTAGAGATTACCTCTATTATGCGCCCACCTTCACTGTATACACAGATAACAACCCCCTTACCTACGTTTTGAGCACAGCCAGATTGAACGCAGTTGGACACCGTTGGGTGGGTGATTTAGCTGACTTCCATTTCACCATCAGATATCGGCCAGGCAAGTCAAATGCAGATGCTGACACCCTGTCACGACACCCTGTACATCTGAATGACCACCAAAAAGAGTACACAGAGACAGTGCCCCCTGATGTAGTCTCTGCCATCTGGCAGGGGGATAAAGCTGTGAGGGACAGTGATGTGCCATGGGTGGCCACATTACAGTTGCAGTCTAACGTAGATGACACTCCTGAAGGCATCCCGGTAATCACTCCAGAAAGTGTTAGGGCTGCTCAGAAAGAAGATGCTTCCATCTGTGAAGTGATCAATCTAAAGAAAACAGGATGGAATCCTCAGGATAAAGGAAAGAGACAAATTGGACGAGAAACACGCAGACTAATACATGAATGGAACAGACTCAAGCTTGACAAGGGAATATTGTACAGGCAAACAGGACAGCGGAAACAGTTGGTTCTCCCCAGTAAGCTGAAGGCGACGGTGTTAAAGCACCTGCATGATGATATGGGGCACGTTGGCGCTGACAAAGTCATCCATTTGGCACGAGAAAGATTTTATTGGCCTTTCATGCAACGCGACATTGAAGACTATGTTATTCGCCAGTGCCGGTGTGTTAAACAGAAGCGACCTAATATTCCAGAGAGAGCGCCTATGGGTTCAATCACAACTAGCACCCCTTTTGAGCTCATCTCTGTGGACTATCTCCATCTTGAGCAGAGTAAGGGTGGTTTTGAATACATTCTAGTTTTGGTAGATCACTTTACTCGTTTTGCCCAGGCATATGCAACCAAGTACAAGTCAGGCCGAACTGCAGCTGAGAAGATCTTCTATGACTTCATTCCACGCTTTGGGTACTCTGAAAAGCTCCATCACGATCAGGGCCGGGAGTTTGAGAACAGCCTTTTCCAGAGACTCCAGCAGCTGGCAGGAATTGCCCACTCTCGAACCACTCCCTATCATCCGCAGGGGAATCCTGTGGAGCGCCTGAACAGGACACTTCTACAGATGCTCCGCACCCTGCAGGAGGAAAAAAAACTAGTGGAAGGAACACCTACCCCACATAGTCCACGCGTACAACTGCACAAGACATGAGGGGACAGGTTACTCCCCATTCTTTCTCCTATACGGGAGAGCTCCACGCTTGCCTGTAGATCTGCTCTTTGATTTGAAACCTGAAGAAGAGCCACAGTCCAGACAAGAGTACGCACAGAAATGGGCTTCTCGCATGCAGGAGGCATACAAGATCGCCTCAGAGAACAGTGGAAAATGCTCAGCTAAGGGGAAGAAATATTACGATAGGAACATTAAAGGCATTGTGCTACAACCTGGAGATAGGGTGCTTGTCAAAAATCTGTCAGAGAGAGGCGGTCCAGGCAAACTTCGGGCTTACTGGGAGAGGAGAATTCATCGTGTCATTGAAAAAATGGGAGATGGACCTGTGTATAGAGTTCAGCCAGAGACCGGAGATCGAACCCTTCGTGTTCTGCATCGCGATCTCCTGCTACCTGTTAATGATTTGCCATTAGAACAAGATGAACAGAGTCAGTGTGCACCCAGGAAAAGACAAAAACACAGAGACAATCATAGAAACAACAGTGAGACATTGGAGCAGGAGTCTGAACACTCCGATGAAGAGGAGGAATCTACGTATTGCCTCCGGAACATACCAGTGTATGACAGGAGGAGGGTCAGACCCCCAATTCCTCAGTCTAACCAAAAGAATGAACTCGGAGCTGTAGCTCCAGAGTTCCAGCCATTGAGAAATGGAACGGAGACAGTTCAAAGTCAGCAACCTCATGAACCTGACCCAGCTGCAGCCACAGATCAAGTGCAAAGACTTGTACCAGCTGCTGTAACACCAGCTGAGGAAATATTAGGAGAACTGGCAACAGATAATACTATGGATGAGACCAGTTCGGGTGAGCAGGTAGACAATAGTGAGCCAGTACCAGAACCATCAGAGGATGAAGTGCAGTCAGTGAGGAGGTCAACCCGAGCACTGAAACCTCGAGAAATGCTCACATATAACCACCTCGGACAACCTTCATATCAGCCTTGGAGGCCAGGAGCAAATCTGATGTTTGCCTATGCCCCTTACCCCATGTCTCATGCCCCCTTATCCTTCACTCCATGCCCCGTGCCCTCATTTTACCCTTCTGTCCCTGAACCCTGTTACTATCCCACACAAGCAGTATGGACATGTTAGTGATGACGAACACAGTGACTTGACTTGAACTTGACTTAAAGACTACATCTATACACACAAACTGTACATTGACAGCATTTTTTTTTTTTTTTGACACCCGACAACTACATAGCACTTGTGTTAGTTTGGTTCTAGATGTCCGGAGACATCTCTTGAAGCAGGGGAGAGTGTAGTAGGTTGAAAATGCTGCATATTTAGTTTTCTATGTAAACAGGCACCCCCCTAATTTTTGATAATTGAACTATACTAACATTCATCCTAACTAATATTTTACACAGACGTCCAGATTCATGCATGGGTTTACCGCAAGGTAATACACATTTACACCAATCGATGTGTCGATACACTTGCACTGCTGTGAATTCATTAGGGAGACTCTAGCTACCCAGTTTTGCTCATGTGTAGCTCTGAATAAATAAGTTCAGGCATGAGCAAGACGCTAACTTCGGTTCTCTCTCTTATTGATTCACAGTGAGTCACAGACATATTTTATGTATATACCAGCTACGCAGTGCTTCCTAGCCTGTGTAACCCTTGCTGCCGGTCCAGGTTTCCCCTAGGTCTGGTGCCGGTAACACAGACACAGGGAGAACAAGTAAACTCCACACAGAAAGGCCTTGTCAGCCACTGGGCTCAAACCCAGAACCTTCTTGCTGTGAGGCGACAGTGCTAACCAGTACACCACCGTGCCGCCCATGACTGTGCAGCAACAAAGTATTCTGATCTAGCAGTTTTTAACATACAAGCCAAAAGACAATTTTCAGGCAGACACTTTCAGAATCTGTCTTTCAAGAACATAACTTGTTGCCACCTTTACTCCCACTCATTTTTCAGGGTCTGCAACTTAGGTTTCAGTTGCTTTCTCCCATCATCAAGATTGAAGAGGACAAGCTAGATAAGCTCAAAGAAGCCACATAGATTCTCAGGGTTCTTCCAAACAAAATCACCAGTGCATCTGTCCAAGATCTGTAAGACACTACAACCTGATCCTCAAGGATGATTGACACATGGTGTGTTTCAAAGGGAATTCCTGCAGGCACCTCCTTTTCATTGACCACTGTCACCAGGGTCACTATTCCCTCCTGGGTTGCCTCGACCTCATCCTGGAAAGTGAATACATTTTCAGTATGAGAGAGTAATTGTCCAAATCACCAAGCGAATAAAACAGGCTCACAATTTAAAATAAATAAATAAATAGCTTACATATTCTTATAAGCAAGTGCAATATCATAAAAAGCACAAACTACAAATGTAAAAGTATTCAGGTTGATGATTGCCCTCAATTTTTTTTCATTTGTTCTAAATATTTAGCATAGAATATAAGATAAGCTGTGAAATGTTTAAAGCTAAGGTTTCTTTTTGTACCTGCTCAAAGACATCATCATGACAACACAAATTATTTTTCAAACTCCATTTGACAGTTATAAAAGGGTAAAAGATCTGGATTTCTAAGTGCTTTCTGAGTTAACTTGAGTGCAAACAAGATAAATCTAATCAAGTATATGGACAGAGAAGGGGAAAACGTTGAGTATCAAGGTATTATAAAACACTGATATCGTTGTATTTGGCATAGGTTTTTACACTGGATTCCCTTCCTAACACAACCCCCCAATCTATCCAGGCTTGGGACAGCATTAAGTATGCACTGGTTTGTGCCAGTGGCTGGGTATTTTTACCTAATCTGCATGTCTTTGAACTGTGGGGGAAACCGGAGCACCCAGAGGAAACCTGCACAGACACGGGAAGAATATGCAAACTCCACACAGAAAGGCTCCCGTTGGCTGTGAGGCTCAAACCCAGAACCTTCCTGCTGTGAGGTGATAGTGCTAACCACTACAACACCATGCTGCTCTTTTATACTAAACTACTCAATTCAAAGCTCTTCATCCAGATCAAGTTTTGTGACAATGATGACTGGTAATACATGTCCCTTTTTTACATATAATGCTATGAGACTGATGGCGAACATTTCTTCAACATTCCCTTTTGCAGTTGAGCACAGCAAGTCAAACTGTTGCCTATTTGTACAACACTAGTTACATTATCTAACCGAAGGAAGAAAGTCCCTTATTTTTTTTTCTCTTTAAGTTGCAAGGCATGAACAAATTAGCTAACACTAGCATTAGCAAGCTAATGGTTAACATAAAACTTTCCAACACTAACAAACAACAATTTTACCCGCTGAATGAGTTTAACATTGACAAAGCACCAATAATAAAAATTTTTCTTCAGCAATAAAATACAAATTTGACATGCTTGCAAACTAGTGCTTTAACAACTGAGGCAGCAATTTCAGTGCCAGAAGAGTGTGGTTGAACTATTTGATTAACCTGGTTTGAAGAGTGTGCAAAGAAGTAATGAAAAAACAGAACAACATTAACTCATGTGGAAAACAAAATATATTGTCGTTACTGAGTTCTGGTTCGGTGGGCAAATTATTTCATCAGCAAAAACAGAGTGTGTTTGAAAAGTTTGTCTGTCCGTTACTCCACCATAGACCATGTCACTCTCCCTGTCTGTGTGTGGTGTGCAAAGGGAACAAGTGGACTCAGCAAATTCAGGGTTCACATTCTGGCAAAGTGCTACAAACTAGATTACTCAATCTATTTAAAACGTTTATTTTACAAAACTTTAGGAAACATAAAGAGAAAAAAAAATGTGTCCACATTATAGTGTCTACAGTGACCCTACCCCCCCACACACACACACAGATATACACTTTAAAAACTTGAAACAGCTGATACCAAAACTATTCAATGTCCTATCATGAAAAACAAGGAAAAGCTGTAAAATTGTCATATTTGTGAGGCTAGAGCCATTTTAATTTTACCCTGAAGATTAACTTTAATTAAGCAATTGTCAAAATTGTTACTGGTTGACAAATCAATTCACTGACTATAGACAAGACTGCAGTTCTTTCAAGCTGTTAAAAATGTAGCTAATCTCATTTTAAAGGAACATAAAAATTATTTTGAAAAAAAAATTGGTTTATTCAAACACAACATTATTTTTTTATAACCTGAAATAAAAACAAAAAAGTAAACCAGTCATTTTAGTAGAAATATTGAAATCAACTCTGAGGAAATAAATCAGAGCAGCAAATTGGAATTACATCATCAGTACTTAAAATGCTAAAAAAAAAAAATGAAGGTACACTTAAAACAATCGAGTTACTACTTCAAAAATAAATTTTTGAGTAAAGTCACATTTGTAGAAATGAGTAACTCCATTTTTTTGAGGATTAACTTCTTTTATTAAGAAAGAAGTACTGTCAGGTTTTACAGTGATCAATAAATTATTCTTTGTAAACCACTCGCAGAGTTGCAAATTTGCAGACATTTTTCAAAAGGGTCTTTCCACCATAGCACCTACTGAGCAATATGGCAGGTAAAAAAAAAAAAGGCTGGTTCTGTGAGGAAAGTTTAGAATAATTCAATGTTATTTGAAATTCCACAGAAAAAAGCATGCCTATAATAAATGTCTGTAAAGCTGTTATCACAATTTTGAGTGTGTATGTAGTAATATTTAAATTTTATAAATAAATATAGATAATAACAATGTGTATGTCTTATAACTGATATTACATATACATATAGAAGTATGACATTGCCTTCTCTTGATTTTCTTTGTTAAAAAACAAACAAAGAAACAAACTTGTTTGTGCAATATGGGCAAATGCGTGCTAATATAAATTTTTGCTCAGCTTATTATTATTTAATTCTTTTATGTATTTAGAATATAACTTTTACATGAATTTCAGCACTGCTTTGTACCATTATAACAGCTTTCAATTGCTGAGGAATGTTGTATGCATTTCAATGACATGGATATGAGTTCAAAAATATATTGAAACTCATTACTAATGACTGAAGTGTCACTGTGTTGTTCTTCAGTAGTTAATGATGTTGAACAGTATTACACATTCATTATTAATTTCTTAAACATTAGTGCTTTGTTATTTAAAAGTAAGTTAAGGTAGTCTGTTTATCATTGCTAGTTTATAGCCTTGTATTTTTGTAGGTTAGTATTGTCCATTTATTTCATTAGTCTTTGACTGGCTAAATAAAAACAACATACTAACCTTGTGCTCCTCTGAACAGACATGTATAATATAATATATAGACATATACAGACTATATAGACTAACTATAATATAGACATTTATGTTTTAGACACTGCAGTTCTGTACTAGGTTAACTTAGATAATAGATCTGTAGCTATTGAGAATTAATGGTGTGATCAGTAATTAATCAGTAGGTATTATAAAAGAGCTATAGTTAGCTAGTAGACTCAGTAAGACTCAATGTACGACCCACTTGACTTGAAGACTCAGTTGTTAATACTTGAGACTCAGGAATTACTGCTTAATAAATAGCAAACTCCTAGCTGTCCCTTCCCAGAATCCTCTGCACCAAATAGCAAGTCACCATTTTTGATGCTAGCAATACTTCAAAAACTATCTGCAACAATTCTGTGGCATCCTAAGCAATAGATCTTAAATTATAATGTGAAATTGAAGATATTTTGTCAAAGAATCTATATTTTAAATTCTTTCGATTGATCCATTACCTTTTCATGTGGTTATTACTTTGTAATGGACCAGAACCGACTTCAGTGCTCTCCCAGGAAGCCGAGAGAACGAAACAGAAGTAAGGTACATGTTCAGAGCTTTCACGTATGACACATAGATGAAGAAAAGGTTTGAGATGGGTTTCGAAGGGATCACTAGCAGTGAATTTGCAGAGGTTTTGCTGCACAGAGCATTTACAGATAGTGGTCACATGCCTTCAAAACAAGAACAACAAATTGGATTCTGGGAAGCCTGAGCCAGCCCCTTTAATTAGGGGTTCTTTTGATGTTAATAGGAGTCAGATATATGCTAATGTAGAACAGTGCAGTATTGTAAAGTGTTACCAATTATTTTGGAGTCTGCAATCTGAATTAATATCTGCATATCAATGTGCATACCAGTAATGTAGTAGGGAATAAAACTGTACTTTTACTGTTAGTCCTTGAATCAAACTCAGTGTTTACTCAGTTATTCAATCTTCCTGCAAAGCACTATATATGCTTTTTTTTTCTTAAAAATCATTTTCTCCAAGCAGTAGATATCCTTACTTCTTTTTGGAGGAAAGCCAGAAAAGGAGGAATCAGAGTTGCTGCTCATATGTGTAGGAGTGCATGTGCACCTGTCCCTCGACATGAGCCTCTGCCTTAGATCTTAAAGTTGTTTTGGAAGTTTTAGCCCAAATTCACTGGTGGAACAAAACTTAAAAAGTTGTATATTTGCAGGCACACCCACTTCCAAACAGAACTCTTCAATAGAAATCTCAAAATAAGTACCATTGCTGTTCACAGTTTTCCTTGCCATTGGCTCTGCTCTGCAGTCCCCATGTGTGTAGAGAATAGTTCTGTTAAAAAAAAGGAAAAGAAAAAAGAAATACAATGCAAACTCACTCTCTTCTTTTGGACAGCAAGCTTTATATAAGCTTTATATAAGTGGAGGCATTTTATGCTCCAGACCAAGTTCAAGGGGGAAGTGAGACTATGGCTGAAAGTAGTGAGAGTGGGCTGCTCATGTTCAACACCCATTTTATGCAAATATTTAAATATTTAGCATGTCCGTGTACATCACCCTGATTTGTAGAATTGCAGTACCTGTCAAAAGATTGGATGTCCATCCATCCATTCATTATCTGTAGCCACTTATCCTGTTCTACGGGGTCGCAGGCAAGCTGGAGCCTATCCCAGCTGACTACAGGCGAGAGGCAGGGTACACCCTGGACAAGTTGCCAGGTTATCGCAGGGCTGACACATACAACCATTCACACTCACATTCACACCTATACAGTCAATTTAAAGCCACCAATTAATCTAACCTGCATGTCTTTGGACTGTGGGGGAAACCAGAGGACCCGGAGGAAACCCACACAGACATGGGAAGAGCATGCAAACTTCACACAGAAAGGCCCTTATCAGCCTCTGGGCTCAAACCCAGGACCTTCTTGCTGTAAGGCGACAGTACTAACCACTACACCGCCGTACCGCCAAGGTTGCATGTCTTGTAATTTAATTCTTTTTCTTTACTTTTATTAATTAAAAAACACTTTATGTCTTAAAATAATAATGGATGTCATTACTCTTTACTTACCTGAGCGGCTCTTGACATATATGGATTGCTACAGTTGTGGAATAGGGCTATTTACTGTATTTTTATTATTTACTATGTACTGTTTGATGATTACAAATGCATTAAGAAGGCAGGAAATTGCACTAATTAACTTTTGGCAAGATGTGCCTGTTAATTGAAAAGCATTCCAGGTGACTACCTCATGAAGCTGGTTAAGATAATGCCAGTAGTGTGCAAAGCGTCATCAAGGTAAATGCTGGCTACTTTGAAGAATCTAAAATATGAAGTGTATTTTTTCACACTTTTTTTTTACCGCATCATTCCATATATGTTCCAGATGTTATTTCATAGTTTTGATGTCTTCAGTGTCGTTCAACAGTGTAGAAAATAGTCAAAATACAGAAAAACCTATGAATGAGAAGGTGTGCACAAAATTCCGATTGGTACTGTATATTTAAGATCAATAGCAGACTAATACATCATCTAATGTTAATCCAATACCAGTTAGCAAATTCCAGTTTCTAACACCAGATGCTAGAAAACAGTTAATTCTAATGATGGTTTAAATTTTTAGTATGAAGAGAGAAAATGCAGGTGGCCAACCTGATCTCAAACATAATTGATAATTTCAATTTTGTGGATTTTATGTGAATGATGGTGATATGCATGAAACCTCTCAAATTCGTAATGCAGCACACTGGATAGTGAAGGAGAGCGAGAGAGTGGTGTGTTTTTATCCCCCGCTGGTCGAAAGACCCGAAGGGGGATTATGTCGTGAAGATGTCCGTCTGTCCGTCCATCCCGGGAAGGGTACTCACCTTCTGAAATCAACTCCTCTCACAATTTTTGGAGGAATTTAATGAAACTTGACAGGATTCTTTGTTATATGTCGGTAATATGCATATTGCAAATTCGTTCAATTCAGTTGCATTTTACCAGAGTTGCCAGCGGGGGATATTGTGCTCTCAGAACACTCTTGTTTATGTGTTTGCATGATTGTGTTTCATATGAATGGGCTTGTGTTACCAGTAATCACACTGATATTGTTTAGACAGAGGTACCCTAATCAGCAGAACGGAAGGATTAATTGATTTATTTCACATCTGCCCTTTTCCCCCCATGTGTTTTGCCTTTCCGAATCATCCAGCAGCAGTTCGTTAAGCTGTGAGCTCGATCGTTAAGCTCCCAATTTATCTCTCTTCATCACAAGCTTCCATTTCCTTTCGTCATCTTCATTCATCCATTGTTTTTCTTTTATTCAAAAGGCTCTGAATGGCAGCTTTAGATTTGTGCTCTTGGAAACTGCTGCTTTTTCTTGGCAGTTACTTGATGTCAAGTGCAGTATGACTGTATAGACAGAGGAATAACAAGAGAATCTGGTGTGATGGAGTCAGAGTCAGGAGAAACGTTAAGGCTCTGCTTTTATGTTGGTACACTGGTTAGCAAATTTGCTCTTTGCAAATCTTTTGCACTGGCAGGAGTACAGTAGTGGTGCTGGAAGTGGAATAACACGCAGTCATGTGATATTGTAGAACGCGATAAGGCTTGACAGGATGCCCCTTCCTAGCCTTGTCTAGTGATAAAATCGGAAATCTGTTTTGGCAGCTGAACTTCAAAGTAATGGCAGAGGACCCCGGCAGTGATACAGACCTTCGCTGCTGATTGGATAATTAATAAGAAGACTGAATGGGATCCGAAAGCTGAAGGATTTCACTTGTGTATAGAGTGGAGTGCAGTTTGAAAGCTACTTAATCAGATCCCGCAACAATCCTCTTAAACCTTTTAAACACTCTACACATGCTTTGTTTGCATCTTTGAAACCCAAAGCCAGTCAGCAAGAGTCGAACATTTTCAACAATTGGATCAGGATAGCTTTACAAATGAGTTTGTTTAGTTGGAGTATTTAGCCAAGGAAGGAAAAAGAAAAGTAGTCATTTTGAGGTAGTGTTTAATGACAGAGGTGGGCAAAGTACCCAACTTCATTACTTAAGTCAAAGTACAGATCCCGCTGGTCAAATGTTACTCCGATACAAGTGAAAGTTGTCCAGTCAAATT
>JAODVO010008961.1:0-10016 GCA_025400055.1 Notarius lentiginosus | reverse complement strand
AAATACCACCAATAGTGTGAACTAATGCTGTGTTTACTAAAACTACCACTTATGCTTATGAGCAGACATTTGTGCTTTAAAATCAACCCACCACAACCAGCCATCTTCCACCCGCCCTGTCCCGCCACCCAGAAAGCCCTGAGCGGGTTTGCGCGCTCCAAAAGAGTGATGGGAGGAGAAAGAGTGGCAGCCGTGGGGGAGGAAATACCCCTGCTGGCAGGAAGTTGATCCGTGTGAGGTACGGAATGTCTTACTTGCCTTGTATTACATGTTGACATGGCAGCAGTAGATCAGTAATAGTGAACAAATTATGAGCGCAGACTTAACGATCTTACAGGCCCCTAGCTGGGGACAAAGTGGGGGAACAAAAACGAAAGAGCTGTGAGTTTCAGGGCAGTAACAGTGACTGCAACTATGTTTTTAAAATATGAGAAGGAAAAAAAGAAAAGAAAAAAAAAGTACATTAATCTCCATTTGAGCCTAGTATTGGCTGTTATATTTCAATTCGGAAGGAGAACTTACTTAATCATAACTAGTCTTTGTCATGTAATGCATCTGGTTTAGCAAAAAAAAAAAAGTAAACCTTACTACAACTAGTATTATATTCAAACAAAATTACAAACAATTTGTCAGTGTATATGAGAGAGAATGAAGAGATTGATTATTGATCACTGATCCACCTGGTATAGAAGCCATTTACGTAGCCATTACTGCATATCTATTTGGGAATTAAATGTGACACCAAGTCATCTAGTCATACTGGTAACTACAGTTCATAGAAAAAATGCAATCAGTTACTTAGCAGGTTTGTGAATAATGACGTATCCTCACAATTACAATGCCAGGGATATATACAGTACTGTGCAGTCTTAAATTTTGTCATAGATGTTCATTTTATACAAAACCAAATGAGAAAAAGACAGTATGGAAAATGCAAATTAAAAAATGAAAGCGTTGGACTTCTAAATTTACTTTGCCTTGTATTTCATTATGGACAGTATGAACCCAAGATATTTCATGTTGTCTGCTCATCTTCATTTAATTTGTTAATATACATCCATTGCTGCATTTCAGACCTGCAAAAAGTCAGGATGGGGCCAGTTTAGGATTAGTAATGAGGTAAAACAATTAAATAATGATGTTATTTGAAACAGGTGATGTCAACAGGGGATTGTAATCATGATTCAGTACAAAATCAGTATCCAGGAAAGGCCTGAGGAGCAAAGATGGGCCGAGAATCTCCAGTTTGTCAACAAATGCCTGAGAAAATTAATGAAATGTTTAAAAACAATCTTCCTCAAAGAAAGATAGGAAGGGATTTGGATATTTCACCATCTATGGTGCATAATAAACAATTCAAGGAATCTGGAGGAATTTTGGTGAGTAAAGGGCAAGGGCACAAGCCTAAATTGAACACCCGTCATCCCTCAGACGGTGTTGTATCAAGAACAGTCATTCATCTATAGCAGATATAACCACATGGGCTCGCAATTACTTTGGCAAACCTTTGTCAAGCACTACAAAATAGTGTTACATCCACAAATGGCAGTTGAAACTTTACTGTACAAAAAGGAAGCCTCGTGCTATCCATGTCCAGAAGTGCAGTCAACTTCTCTGAGCTCGGCGACATCTGGGATGGACCATCACACAGTGGAAATGTGTACTGTGGTCAGACAAATCAGTATTCAGGTCTTTCCTGTAACAAATAGATGCTGTGTGCTCCGGACCAAAGACAAAAAGGACCATCCAGACCGTTACCAGGAACAAGTCCAAAAGCCAGGGTCTGTCATGGTATGGGGTTGTGTTAGTGCCCTTGGCAAAGGTAACTCGCTCCGAATAAAGAATGCGTAGCAAATTTTTAAAAGAAAAATATGACAACGATGATCCCGTAGTGTTGTACACCTTAAGATCTGTTTCCAGGAAGAATGGGACAAAATAACACCTGAAATGCTTCATCACTTGATGTCTTCAGTCTAAATATCTTTTAAGTGTTATGAGAAGGAATGGCTACATTATAAAGTGGTAAATGCTTTACCATTCCAACTTTTTTTGAACTGTGTTACAAGAATCAAAATTGTAATGTGTTTATTAAAAAAAAAAATTCATGAGGTAAAACATCAAATGATGTGCTGTTTTGTTGTTTTGAGTACAATACAGGTCAACGATTATTTAAGTATAATTGTTTTCAATTTTAATTCCAATTTCAACTTTCAACATACTGTCCCAACTTTTTCTGATTTGCAGTTGTATAATCAGCATGACAAAGAGCAAATGTTAGGTTTGCAAACACTCATAAAAAAAATGTTACAGACATGTGTCAGCTAGGATTGGCTCCAGCTCACCCACAGGATAGTATGGTGGTGCAGTGGTTAGCACGGTCACCTCACAGCAAGCAGGTTCTAAGTTTGAGCCTGCCAGTTGACTGGGGCCTTTCTGTGTGGAGTTTGCATGTACTTCTTATGCCTGAGTGGGTTTCCTCTGCATGCCCTGGTTTCTCCCACAGTCCAAGGACATACAGATTAGGTCAACTGGCTACTGTAAACTGCCCTTTGGTGTGAATGTGAGTGGCTGTCTGTCTCTCGTGCAATGTCAGCTGGGATTGGCTCCAGTTCATCTGCGATACCCAATGGATAAGCAGCATAGAAAATGAACAAATGAGTTCTACCACAGTGCTGTTCTATGACAGCAGCTCTGACAGTAGTGCTTGGCTGCAATTCAAATCACCTATTCAGTCCTGAGCTCAGGTCCACTCTAGATCTGGACCAGGATAAAACATGTACTGAATGAATCATGATGTTCTATGATAGATATTCGAACACTACTAATAAATGGATTTGTACACTCTCAGAAAATAAAGTACACTTAAAATAACAGCTTATGCCTGGGGCAGTACCCTCTAAGATACATAGTTGTACCATTTATATACTCCTTGGGAACATGTATGTATCTTTTTGGCCCTAAAAAGTGAAACATAGTTATTTTGAGATCCATTGAGCCCTAGGGATTCCATTAGTGTACTAGTACATCTCAAACAATTAGAATATCGTGAAAAAGTTCAATATTTGTGTATGTAAGGATTATCCCAACAAAAAGCCATGGATGATTTAAAAAAAAAAAGTGCAGAGCCTTCTCAAGGAGGGAAACATCACCTTCAGGTCTGGTGATAGAGCATTATATAGTACTACTAGAGCAGCCAAAGCTGCTTACAGGAGGAGGATAGACGACTGCTTTCAGAGCAACAATTCCAGGCAGGTGTGGCAGGGGGTCCAGCACATCAAATATAGACTCAGCAATCTCATAGCTAATGGTGACTCCTCACTGGCAGAGGATCTGAACCACTTCTTCGCCCGCTTTGAGGTGGAGTCACAAGAGGCAGCCATACTACACTCGAGCCCACAACAGACACACACATGGTGGAGGGGCATGAGGTGAGGCGCACGCTGAGCGCAGTAAACCTGTGGAAAGCTGCAGGACCTGACGGCGTCTCAAGATGGGTGCTGCGGGTCTGCATGGATCAGTTGGCTGGAGTCTTTACCAAGATCTTCAAATCTGTCTCTGTCTCAAGCTGCCGTCCCACCCTGCTGAAAGTCCTCCATAATTGTTCCCCTCCCAAAGAACACCACCATTAGCAGCTTTAACGATTACCGGCCAGTAGCACTTGCACTTTTTTTCTTACCTATCATTATGAAGTGTTTCGAGAAACTGGTCCAAACTCAAATTATTTCACACCTCTCACCCAGGTTTGACCCTCACCAGTTTGCCTACAGAGCTAATAGGGCCACAGAGGACGCAGCAGCCACGGCTCTCCACCTTGCTTTGTCCCATTTGGAGCAGCAGGGGAGCTATGTACGGCTGCTCTTTGTGGACTTCGGCTCCGCCTTTAACACCATCCTCCTGAACAGACTGGTGACCAAACTTACAAACCTGAGAATATCCCACACCATCTGTCATTGGATTAAGGACTTCCTCACTGATTGCTCCCAGAGAGTGAGAGTAGGTGCCTACATTTCCTCTGCCCTCAGCATCAGCACTGGCTCCCCTCAGGGCTGTTTGCTGAGCCCCCTACTCTACACCCTCTACACCCACGACTGCATCCCTGCCCACTCCAGTAACAGCATCAAGTTTGCTGATGATACCACTGTGGTGGGGCTCATCTCCAGGGGTGATGAGTCCGCATACCGAGATGAGGTGGAGCAGCTGTCAGATTGGTGTACAAATAACCTCGTCTTGAAAACACCACCTAAGATGAAGGTGGTGCTCACTAAGGAGCTGATCATAGACTTTAGAAGGAAGAAAATGGACATCCTGCCCATTTATTCGTGGGAACTGTGTGGAGAGGGTCTCAGTATTTCGGTTTCTGGGGGTCCACATTCAGGACAACCTGACTTGGAGCATCAACACTACAACTGTTTTCAAGAAGGCACAGCAAAGACTGTACTTCCTGAGTGCGCTCAGGAACTACCATCTTTCACAAAAACTACTGGTGTCCTTCTACCGTTACTCCATTGAGAGCATATTGACTTACTGTTTGTGTGTGGTTTCTGTGTCTAGTTGCATAGTAGGAGACAGAAAAGCACTCCAGAGGGTCGTCACTACAGCCCAAAAGATCATTGGGTGCCCTCTCCCCTCTCTGGAGGATCTGTACAGTTCCCACAGTATTTAAAAAACACAAAACATTCTCAGGGACCCATCTCACCCCGAACACACGATGTTTGAACTTCTGCCTTTGGTTACAGGGCATTAACAGCTCGGACAAACAGGACTAGGAACAGTTTCTATGCCAGTGCCATAAGGACATTAAATAAAGCAAACCTGTGCATTCAATAATACAAATATGATACAATATGGGATCGTGCAATGCCCTCCACACCATAGGATGTCAATGTTTGTGAGTGATGACTGCTGTTTTAAATAACTTTATAAATAATTTATTTATTTATTAGTTTATCTTGTGGTATTATTTTCATAGGTTTTAGATGCACTTTTTTTTGCACCAAGGACTGCATTTAATTTCATTGTATTTATTTACAATGACAAAGATATTCTATTCTATTTTCCATCAGTAATGATGGCCTACAGGGAAAAAAAACAAAAACAAACCCATATCAAAATATGAGAATTTCATTTCAAGTTTGACTATAACAGTATATAATTGCTCAGTATAACAGTATAACAATACCATGTATCTCTCGGTCTAGTTCAGCACACGCAACCACAATTACGGGGAAGACTGCTGACTTGACCGTTGTCCAGAAGACTATCATTGACATTCTCCACAAGGAGGGTAAGACACCAATCATTGCTGAAAAGGCTGGCTGGAAAAGGTGCACAAGCAATAGGGAAGACCGCAGCTTTGAGAGGATTGTCAAGAAAAGTCAATTCAAGAACTTGGGCGAGTTTCACAAGGACTGGACTGTTGTCAGTGCATCACGAGCCACCATGCACAGACATCTTCAGGAAAGGGATCTGTCACATTCCTAAACTAGATATCCTGAACCAGAGACAATGTCAGAAGCATCTTACCTGGAGAGAAAGAACTGGACTGTTGCTCAGTGGCTCCTCTTTTCAGATGAAAGTAAATTTTGCATTTCATTTGGAAATCAAGGTCCCAGAGTCTGGAGGAAGAGTGGAGAGGCACATAATTCAAGGGGTTTGAAGTCCAGTGTGAAGTTTCCACAGTCTGTGATGATTTGGGGTGCCATGTGATCTGCTGGTGTTGGTCCACTGTGTTTTATCCAGTAGGACTTAGCACCTGCACACAGTGACAGAACTACTACCAAATGGTTTCTGATGCTGATATTACTGTTCTTGATTGGCCAGCCGACTCACCTGACCTGAACCCCAGAGAGAATCTATGAGGTATTGTCAAGAGGAAGATGAGAAACAACCGACCCAAAAATACAGATGAGCTGAAGGCTGCGATCAAAACAACCTGGGCTTCAATACCACCTCAGCAGTGCCACAGGCTGATCACCTCCATGCCACGCCCCATTGATGCAGTAATTCATGGTAAAGAAGCCCCAACTAAGTGCTGAATGTATAAATGAACAGACTTTTCAGATGTTGGACATTTCTGTATTGTAAATCCTTTTAAATTGATCTTAAAAGATATTCTAATAATTATTGGAGATACTGGATTTCTGATTTCCACAAGCTATAAGCCATAATCATCAAAATGAAAACAAAAAAGCTTGAAATATTTCACTTTATGGATACTGAATACAGAATCTATGAAAGTTTACTTTTGTGAATTAAATTATGAATAAATAACTATCATGATCTTCTAATTGTTTGAGACACACTAGTGTATATTTTATATATCAATAACAATATGTAATTATAGCAGGCACGATCATCCTGTGATTATATTGAGCATGTCATTAGTGTGTGAGATTAGTGTGTAATTACAGTGAGCGCGTGTGTGTGTGTGTGTGTGTGTGTGTGTGAGAGAGAGAGAGAGAGCGAGCGAGATTATCACAAGTGTGTGACTATCCTGTGATTAGTGAGTGTGTGATTATACTGAGCAGGTCAGAGTGTGTGATTACAGCGAGTGTGTCGCACCTCATTTTCAGTTTTAGGTGGTGAGCAGTGTGTGATGTTTTCCTGTCCATTAGCAATGGTCTCAGAGAAGTTCTGCTCTTTCCTGTCCTCTATCTTCACTTCCTGTCGTTCCTCATCCAGGTTCCTCTGGCGTTCAGTGAAGGTGAGCTGCTGAAGACCGGGTCGACTCTGGGAGCGTCGGGTGTCTAACTGAACACTGGGCACTTTCACCAGTTCCTCATCTTTACAGAGCTCCACCTTGGTGTCCACGCCTGGCTTCAGGGACACCAACACTGGCCCTGTGGGGGAGGGGAGAGGATTCAACTTCTGAACTTTCACTCTGGAGATGGAAACACCAGTTACTGACCATGTGGGAACATCTAGAGTGTTGGTAGGTCCATGCTGTATGGTGCTCCAGGACGGGATGAACTGCACTGATTTGTTCACACGTTCTTTAGGGAACCAAAGTGTTTGAGGAATTATTTTACAATAAAAACAACTATTCAAATATTCGCTCATTATTTAAATGTTTATTGAACCAATATATTCATTTTCTCAAATAAATAGCACTCTGATAAAATCACGATGAGGAGTAATTTTCAGACTGACTTTATTTCTACCCAGTTCACCATTACGGCTTCGTGGTGGTTCCAGGGCATCGCTGTAAATAACCTTTTCTGGCATCTTCATCTTTAAAAGTCCACATTAACAGATTAATACAGGTTTCAGTGCGTCGATGACCTCATTAAACAGCTGCATTGAATGCAACGATGATGTCATTGCAGCACTGCATTTGTGGTCGTCATGGTGACGGTTTTACTTGGCTCGTAGAGATGTGCAATATGAACTTGAATCCTGTTGGTTTTCTTTTTGAGATACAAGTGTGTGTGTGTGTGTGTGTGTGTGTTAGAAGCTCAGACCTTTGTCCATGCCACTCAGCCACTGCTCAGCTGTCATTGCTGGTTCCTTCCCGGCCGTCATTGGGTAAATATCCTCCTGATAGGACTCGCTCTGTAACACACACACACACACACACTCTAATACAGATAAATATCAGCTTGTGCAAGCTTTACCTTTTAAATGATAAAAGTGGACTTTAATGTGCATCTGTGCAGGATGGTGCACTTTGGTTTCAGGATGGTGGAAAACTGCTCAGACTGAGGGAGTAATCAGGATCATAACTGGCTTCGGAAAAAGGAAACTGTAGTTACGTCCCACATCACGACTCGATTCTGGTTTAACTCACTTCACTCAAATGCATAAAGAAACGGCTCGGCTCTTAAAACGGGCACGAGAGGGTCGTCGGGGGCACGTTACAAACAGGACTGGAACAAGGGCAGAGAAACTGAAAGGAAACATGTTCGACTGGCGGAGAGCTCATTTCACTTATTCAGAGTTTAGTTCCGGGATCTGAAAAAAAAAATGCAGCAGGACTCCGGCGGGACACAAACAAAACAGAGGGGGAAGAAAAAGCAGAAAAAAATGAATTGCAGATTAAATGTAAATTGTACTTGTGGTCATGGAGTCGGACGATAACTTCAGATAAAAGTGAGTGAATTAAATTATTAACGTTCTGTCCCACGAAGCTGTGATTACAACACTGATAAAGTGGAATATTTTCCCCAGAACACATTCAAGAGCAGAAACGAAGACGCATGAAATACTGCTCTCTGATCACTAGAGGTCACTATTCCCACTAACACACACCATGCAATGTTTCGTGTGTGTGTGTGTGTGTGTGTGTGTGTGTGTGAGTTACCCTGCGTGGGACGATCATGGACAGCGGCTCGATGAGACTCTTTGTGGTCACGAGTCTGTAAAACCTGAAAACCTCACAGGAGCAAACGTCCAGCCCTCGCTTTGGCATCACACCTGGTCAACAATGATAATGATAATGATCAGAGACAGGAAAACACACGCTAATTGACAATATTTCGCGCTTTCCACCAGCAGGCAGATGTGGATAGATTGTACTTAAAGATCGCAGGGTGGATGAGGGTCGATGAGCATTAAGGAGTGTGTGGTCGTCAAAATTAGTAACCTGAGTAAATACATCAATGAAAGTGATGAGACGGGACTTAAAGCAGCTCGTCAAGAACAGGTTCTGAAAGAGGAACATGCTGGAATGCATGAGGATGCTTCCAGGGAAGAACGACAGCAGAGGTACTGAGCAAAGCCTCTTCACAGAGAATTTTTTAGAATGCTCTATGAATTCTAAAAAAGGACCAAGCAAGAGATGAAAGCTCATGGGTGTGGCTCAGAAAAGGAAAGCTGAAGAAGAGACCAAGGGGCTACTAAGAACAGCATGGGACCAGGCTCTAAGAACAAACCATGCAAAGAATTGAACAGACAAGCAAAACGTTTCCCCAGAAGAGACAGCGGCACAGAGTAACTGAATGCAAGGTTCTGGCCCAGAAGTATTACAAAAACTGGAGACACGACAAAGTCACCCAAGTAATCCACTGCCGGCTTTGTCAGAAATTGGGCTGCGAAAGAGAAGTGGTATAACCATACACCCACGCTGGTACTCGAATCCGGGAGGACTACGATACTTTGGGACCTTAAGATCCAAACAGACAAACCAATCGAAGCTAACAGACCAGATATTGTAGGACTTGACAAGGAGTCCAGAAAGTGTTGTATCACAGATGTGGCCACCCATTTGACACAAGAAATCTACAGTAAGGACAAGGAAAGACTGAAAAGTACCAAGACGTTAAGAGGGAGGTGAAGAGGGTCCGGAAGTTGAAAGATGTCAAGATTGTTCCAGTTATAATCGGCACTCTGGGAACCCTACTGAGAAGTTTAAAGAAATGGTTGGAAGAGATGGTGAAGGACACTGAGCTGATGCAGAAGTCAGTTTCGCTGGGATCCGCAAAAGTTCTAGATAATGTGACAAGGACAGAAGGACATGGGATGCGGCACCCAAGGCCACAGGAAGTGGCTTGATACCCATCCCAAGAATACCAGCTTGCGAGGTTTATTCTCATCTTGCTAGGAATTATCTTTTGCAACAACACAACAACAATTTTCAACGATGGATACATGAAAGCATGTCAAACTGGAAAATGATTTTGACATCTGATAATCAAAGTTTAGGAGACGTTAGAATCCAGCAAAGCAAATCCAGCAAAAATGGTTGGAAGAGATGGTGAAGGACACTGAGCTGATGCAGAAGTCAGTTTCGCTGGGATCCGCAAAAGTTGATGGCTCGTCCCCACTGCGGTTTGTCATCTGCTCAACACCTCTGTTGATAGTCCTGCGTCCTGCATTAGTCTAAAGACATATCAAGTGGGGAAAGACACAGAGTCCCAACCTCCTCCATCCTCAGTGGTTTGAAGAGTCCCTGAACCATCTATTATATAATGATGTGCTTAACTCTGACAACACTGAAGTACTTGTACTCGGACCACATACAGCTAGAAGTAAGTTTTCTGATTATATAGTAACTCTGGATGGCCTTTCTGTTTCTTCAC
>JAODVO010008746.1:0-10037 GCA_025400055.1 Notarius lentiginosus | reverse complement strand
TCATGTGAGGAAACCCACCAACATCCCAGAGTTGAAGCTGTTCTGTACGGAGGAACGGGCTAAAATTCCTCCAAGCCAGTGTGCAGGACTGATCAACAGTTACCGGAAATGTTTAGTTGCAGTTTTTGCTGCACAAGGGGCTCACACCAGATACTGAAAGCAAAGGTTCACATACTTTTGCTACTCACAGACATGTAATATTGGATCATTTAACTCAATAAGTGACCAAGTATAATATTTTTGTCTCATTTGTTTAACTGGGTTCTTTTTATCTACTTTTTTTAGGACTTGTGTGAAAATCTGATGATGTTTTAGGTCATATGAAGAAATATAGAACATTCTAAATGGTTCACAAACTTTCAAGCACCACTGTATGTGTGTGTGTGTTTATATTACATCTGCCACCTGACAATTTGTTTTCAAACATATTGCAAATATTTGGTTTAGGATGCTCATTTGGAAACTCATCATCACTACAACTGGTAAATCCTGAAATTAGCCTTCACTATTACATTGCAGACCTACAAATATACAAAAGTAGGTAAATGTAAAAGTCGGTAGCACCTGCAGCACTGGCTAGTCAAATAGTCAGCTTAGCTACTACTAATGCGCCATGTACCTACTTCTAATTTCTAAGCAGAGACACTGCCTGCAGTGAGGGCATCAGGGCTCCAAATCAGTGTCCTGAACCCAACTTAAATAAATTAATAAAAAAAATTAAAAAGGGCCACTGAAAGGCTTGCTTTGTACACCAACCTTGGTTCAAAATTAGCACAGTATGGTGTAAAACTGATAACCCTACTTGTGCCATGTTTTCCCAATGATGCACACTCCACGAAGGCAGGGCAATTAGCATATGAATAAAACAGTTTAGTTTTATTACATAAATATGTAATATTTATATTTACTATTTGTGCTTATAACATTTACATTTAACATTTAGGATTGTTTATTAAACTGTTATTTTACGAGTCATTATAATGCATCAGAATAGCCTAAGTGTTAAAAAAAAGTCAGCTTTAAAATATTCAGATTTTATATTTGGCACTCCATACTTCTAGGGTGGCACAGTAGTGCAGTCATTAGCACTGCTGCCTCACAGCAAGAAGGTTCTGGGTTCAAGTCCAGTGGCCAACAAGGGCCTTTCTATGTGGAGGTTGCATGTTCTCCCCGTGTCTGCATGAGTTTCCTCCAGGTACTCCAGTTTCCCTCATAGTCCAAAAGACATGCAGTTATTTAACTGGCTATTCTAAATTGCCCATAGCTGTGAATGCACAGAAGGGAACTGGCCACCCTACTGCTGCAATTCTGGCCAAGCCAACCAAACATGGCTTGCCTCAAGCCTGGATTGGGTTCTTTTTTCCACAGTGACGATGCTGACCCCATACTCTAGTTGTCTGGTAAGGGAAAAAAGAACATGAATAACCTACATGTACAATAATAGCATTTTTCTTATTTGAGTGTTCCTTCACCATTGACTTGTCACTTCTTCACATGCAAACCTTATATGGGTTGTATATGAATCAAGACTGAGTGTTTTTCATACTGTTTAATTTTCATCAATATATACCTGTTATTCAAAGAATATCTACCCAAATAACTAGTAACATCAACAATCACACCAAAACAGTAGCAAGCTCCAAAACAAAGCAACAACTGAAAAACTTATTTAGGTAGAGCTACACAATATGGCCTAAAGTTTGTGGTCACCTGACCATTATGCCCATATGTGCTTTGTGCTTTTTAATTGTCACATTCAAGACCTAGTTCCCCCTTTGCTGTTATAATAACCCCCACTCTTCTGGGAAGGCTTTCTTCCAGATTTTGGAGCATGGCTGTGGGTAACTGTCCATTCAGCCACAAGAGCATTAGCGAGGACAAGCACTGATGACAAGCGAGAAAGCCTTGAGCTAGGACTATTAAATATTAGATTACTTACACCGAAAGCATTTACTGATAATGAAACTATTACGGGTCAGAAGTTTAATGTACTGCATTTAACAGAATCATATAAATTAAACAAATTACAACCAATTAAACCAAATGAGTATGGAGCATTAAATGAACCTCGTCCTTCCAGATACAGTTATATGCATGTCATAAAAGGGGTTGTTGATGGATGTAATTGTGGGTAGATGCTTATTTACAGATGTGCACAAAACCATAAGGCAAACAGTAGATAACCGTGTGATACAAGGATAATAATAAACAAATAGAAATCAGAGTTGGTAACCAGTGTAACACATAACATAAAGCAAGGCTATGAAACGTGGGGTAGTAACATGAATACTTTGCAAAGTTTTAGTGACTGGAGGAATCCTTCTATGAGTGCACTGATTGCGCTCAAAACAGCAACAGGTGATTCCTATAATTGTTTTTTGCCATGAGCATGGTGCTCACACCAAATACAAATGTGCGTGGGTGCCAGCAACCGCTCAAGTTTCATCATGCTCAAGCATGGGCAGACGTGACAATATGGTTGTGGTCTGTTTACAGACACTCATCATGGACATGAATGTCATGGCAATATTGGGCTTTCAAGGATTTCTTTGAACTGCTCTTTGTCTGGGGAAGTATGATCATAAAATGTACATCTTTAATAGAAAAAAAAACATGGATTTACTGCACAAGTTTTAATTTATTTTTTGGTTTTCTGATATCAACATGGGTCAAAATTATACAAGCAGGGTGAAAAATATACATATAGCAGACCCAATATTTAGTTAAATGTACCTTACTTAGCTGTGCCTTGACCAGATGCTTTTGGTAGCTATCAACAAGCTTCTGGCAGAAGTTTGGCTGGATATTTGACCATATAGTCTTAGCAGGATTAGTAGAGTTTAAAGGCATGAAATGATTCACCCATTTTGTTTTAGATTAGATTAAACTTTGTCATTGTGCAGAGTACAGGTACAAAACCAAAGAAATGCACTTCTAATCAGAAGTGCAAAATACAATATTTTTTCCAGACAAGTGCCAGAAGTAAGTATTGCAGCATAGTGACATTATATGTTACAGTATATAGTGTGATGGACAGCGACAATATACGGATATGCTTGTAAATATTTAAATGCATATTTACAGTCGGAGAGTGCACAGGATTACAGAGTATACAAGACTGTATGTACAGTTAGTAGTAGTTAACCCATATGTACAATAAAGTGGCAATGTGTGCAGCAGCAGTATAAACACTTACAGTTGTTTATATGTACAGTAATATTGCATAAGTGGCATAGATTGTGCAACAATTTAAGTGGCCATTTTGTGCAAGAGAGTAATAATGCAAATGGCATGTTAAAAGTACTGAACAGTGCAGAATGAGTGAAAGATGAGGATGAGTGTAGTGATGCTTGCAGAGTGGTGGTGTGCAATTCAGCATGTGTACCACCTCAGGGAATAAGCTCCTCCTGAGCCTGCTGGTGTGGGAGCAGAAGCTTCAGTAACATCTACCAGATGGGAGGAGGGAGAAAAGTGCATGGTTAGGGTGGGTGGCATCCTTGATGTTATTTGCCCTGCCCAAGCATTGCTTATGATAAATGTTTCTCAGTGGAAGTTACTTGAGTGCCAGTAATTCTTTGGGCAGTTTCACCATCTGCTGGAGTATTTTATAGTCCAATACAGAGCAGATGCCATACCATACTGAGATGCAGTTCATGAGTATCCTCTCAGTGGTACAACAGTAGATGATAGAAGTCCACCAGTATCCTGGGACAGAGGTGAGCTTTTTTAAGGCTCCGTAGAAAGTAAAGATGCTGTTGCATCTTTTTTTAACCAGAACAGAGGAGTTTAGGGACAAGGTGAGCTCATTGGAGATGTGGACAACAAGGAACTTGAAGCTTGACACATGCTCCATGACCACTCCATTGAAGATGGGAATGTGTTCATGGCTCCTTACCCACCTGAAGTTCATGATGATCTCTTGGTCTTTTGTGTGTTAAGCACCAGGTTATTATTGTCACACGACATGACCAGATGCTAGACCTCATCCCTATAGGCTGACTCATTGTCATCTCTGATCCAACCCACCACCATGGTGTCATCTGCAAACTTGTTTATGCTCTTGCAGTCATGGGTGAACAAAGAGAACAGAAGAGGGCTCAGCATGCAGTCTTGTGGCATGTTAATGTTCAGGGTTACAGTGGTGGAGGAGAGATTGTCTAACTTAATAGGCTGGGGTCTGTTTGTCAAAAGTCCAGAGTCTAGTTGCAAAGGGAAGTGCTAAGACTGAGCTGGCTAAGCTTGGAGATCAGCTTGGAGAGGATCACAGTTTTAAATGCTGCACTGATATCAATGAACAGCATTCTGACGTATGAGTTGCGGCAGTCCAGGTCGGTCAGAGCAGAAAGGAGTGCCATGCAGCTGGCATCCTCTGTTGACCTGTTATGATGGTAAGCAAACAAATGTGGGTTCATTGTAGCAGGTAAACAGTATTTCAAGTGTGATGGAACCAGTCTCTCAAAGCACTTGACAATGATGGCAGTGAGTGTGACAGGATGGAAGTCACCAAGGGCTGTGGCAGTGGAGTGCTTCTGCACTGGCACAATGGAGGCAGTCCTGAAGGTGGTGGGGACAACTGTCTGGGCCAGGGACAGGTTTAAAATGTCTGTAAAGACCTCAGCCAACTCTAAGCCAGCTCTAAGCACATGTCCAGGTATTCCATCAGGACCAGCTACCTTCTGTACATTCACCCTGAGTAAACCTCCGAGGTGGAGAAAGTGAGAGGCTGGTCATAGGATGGTGGTTCTGCCTTGATGATGACCTCCTTATTTTCCCAATCAAACAAACAGAAGTATGTGAGCTCATCAGGGAGGGAGGCTGAGCTGGTTGGAGGTACAGTGCTGGATGGTTTGATGATGGTGATAGTCCATAACCCTTGAACTGGGGATCAGAGGAATTTAAATGCTCTTCAACTCTCTGTTTCTAGTTGTATTTAGTCTGGGAGATTCCCATTCTCAGGTTGGCCCTGGCTGAACAGTAAGTTTCCTGGGCACCAGACCTGAAGGCTGCATTTCTTGCTTTGAGCAGGAGACAAAGTTCTCCGTTCATCCAGGGCTTCTGATTAGGAAAGGTTTTCATTTCCTTATATATTGTCACTCTGTCCACACACTTGTTAATGTGGTCCAGAAAAAAGTTGGTGTAGGTGTCCATGTTAATCAGAGAGTCTGTGGTGGCTTGGGTAGCAAACACTCCAGTCTGTATGCTGGAATTGATGCTGGAGAGTGGTATCAATAGCCTCAAACCAGTCCTCGATAGTCCTTGTTGTGGGTTTCACACGTTTGATGACTGGTGTGGACTTTGGGGAGCAGGAGGAAAGAGAGATGATCAGACTCTCTGAGGTGGGGGGGGGGACTTTGTAAGCATTAGCCACATTGGTGTAAACATGATCCAAATGGGTTTGTTTTTGTTTTTTTTGTCCTCTTGTGGTGCAGGAGACATTCTAGGGAAACTTTGAAAGTACAGATCTCAAAGTGCAATGATTATTATGCCCAGCAACAATAAAGGCACCATCCAGGTGCATGGTTTGCAAATTGCTAATAGCAGCACAACGTTCTTTCATGGCCACTTTAGCATTAGCATTCAGAGGGACATGTATGCATGTCGGTTGTGAAGAAAATTTAACATTGTAACTCATATTAACTGTAATGTAAACTCTCATCGGAGGTAGAAGAGTCTGCACTTAACAATCAAGTACTCCAAATTGGCAGAGCAATGTGTATCAGTAATGACAGTCTGTGCACCATGCTCTGTTCACATAAATGCAGACACTGCCACCTTTTATTTTACCCGAGATGGCTGCTACTCTGTCAGCCCTAAAAATGGTGTGTTCCTCCAAATCCACCAGGCTATTTGGAACATTATTGCTAAACCATGTTTCCATGAAGAACATCAAACTACAGTCCATGACCCTTGAGTGCATTAAGGTCCAGCTCTTTAGTTCATCCAGCTTGTTTGCCAGGGACTGCATGTTAGTGAGGAAGATATTAGGTAGGACTGGTTGGTGTGGGTTTAGCCTTAGCTTAGCATGTAAACCTCTGCACTTACCCCAGTTTTGTTTATGGTCTCAATGCAGACGCTGGACACTTCCAGTTGGTATAAATGACTCATTTGGATTTGGTGTCCTTCTCAGCTCCGGTGGTAGCTGATTGAAGTCAAAAGGATGATCCAAAATGATACCTGTACAGCAATGATTGTCTAGTAGTGTTTGTCTATCATATATGAAGCTTGCATGAGTGAATCAAGCGAAAATGTAGGAAATGAGCAGGTAAATAAAACTATATTGCAAAAACCGGTAAGTTGCCAAGTCTTGTAATGCGAACATGCCACCATCTTGGCCAATTTCCATAAGAACAATTCATGATTCTATTTCATTCATGATATTGAGTTCCAATTTAATTTACCCACAATATATATATATTTTTAAAATATTACAACAGTAAATAAAAAATAGCAACATTCATGTTCCTATTCTTTATCAACTTAAATATCCCTTTTGTTAAATAAAAAAAATTCATTTTGTAAATAACCAACAATATTTACCTACCCACATTTGTAAAGTTTGGAGTAAAATGTAAAATATAATAGCCTATTAACTAAAATATTCCTTTTATTAAAAATGGGGGGGGGAAGTTAATCACAAACATATCTTTTCTTAATGAACATTAACATTTATGAACATTTCTACATTTCCGTATATGGAAAAATAGCTCCAATTTCTTGTTAAATCTCTTTGTATAGTCAATCGCACATCAGCCCTTTCCCATTTTAAATCTGCTTTTTTGTATGTTTTCGTGGCATTAGAGCTGTGTTACTTCTGCCTAGGGTGAGGTCACGTTCATTCCCACTGTTGTACATTATCATGTCCTTTGCTGTCTAAACAACACAATTCCAACTAGGAGAAAGTAAGAAATTACACAGCCTGATAGTAATTATGATTATTATTTTTTTATTTCATCGATTCAAAGAGTCATAAAATTGTATCCCAATTTATTGTCACATGATACATCATGACATCCCCAAAGTTCAAATAATTTGTCGGTTTCATTGCATGGACCCAACTTTTAAGCACAGTCCACATATTTTTGATATAGTTGAGGTAAATACTTTGGGAAGGCCATTCCAAAAACTTAATGTTAGCCTGCTTTATCCAGTCCACAACCAGCTTTGTTAATCCATGTGTTTGGGGTCACTGTCCTGTTGGAACAACACATTTGTGGCTAAACTTTGAAATGATACTCAATTGTTTCTCTCTTTTCCTCCTTCTGACACAAGTCTCTGTTTACATCTCTGCTTGCCTGCATGACATCCAGAGCTGGATGGACAACCATCACCTGGAGCTCAACCCAGGCATGATGGAAGTGATCTACATTCCTGCTCCATCCTCTTCACCCTGAACTTTGTCATCTCCCTGGGGGGACATCTCTATGTCACCTTCACCCAGTGCAAAAAACCTAGGGGTGATGTTCGGTGATAGCCTCTCTTCTTAACATTGCTGCAGTGATCCAGGCATGTAGATTTCTTATTTACAACATCTGAAGGATCCACCCCTTCCTCACCACCTACTCTACTCAGTTCCTGGTCTAAGCACTGATCCTCTCCCTCTTAGACGACTGCAACTCTCTCCTTGCCAGCCTTCCAGCATCTGCCACCAGACCAATGCAGCTCATCCAGAATACTGCAGCTCACCTGGTTTACAATCTTCTTCATTCCTCCCATGCTACCCCTCTGCTCATTGCCCTTCATTGGCTGCCTGTTACAGCTCACATTAAATTTAAGATACTGGTGCGAGCTTACCAGGCTGTTGAGGGATTAGGGCCAGCATACCTCCAGATTCTGATCCACCCCTACATGCCAGCCAGATCCATATGCTCTGCTGCTACTGATCGCCTGGCCCCTCCTCCTCTCCGCTCCTGCCCAGCCCACTCAAGACTGCTGTCTGCCCTGGCTCCGTGTTGGTGGAATGACTTTCCCATTGACGTCAGAACTGCTGACTCCCTGACCACGTTCAAGTGCAGACTGAAGACCCACCTCTTCAGGCTGCATCTCTCCCCTGCTTCCATGCCCACTATGTAATCACACAGCTGTCTTAGCTGTCTTGATCAACCCATGATGTGTACTGTCTATCCTGGTTATGATAGCTTAGTGTTAGCCATGTGGGCTTTATTCTTCTCTATTTCCTTGTACTTTGTCAGCTCATTTGTATGGTTGGCTTATTTTCTTTGGATGTTTGTTGATTGTTGGGTGGCCCAGTGGTGTAATGGTTAGCACTGTCACCTCATAGTAAGAAGGTTCTGGGTTTGAGCCCAACAGTCTATGGGGGCCTTTCTGTATGGCATTTGCATGTTCTCCCTGTGTCTGCTTGGGTTTCCTCCAGGAACTCCGGTTTCCCCCACAGTTCAAAGATATGTGGTTAGGTTAACATGGGGTGGCCTTGGGCTGAAGTGCCCTTGAGGAAGGCACCTAACCCTCAACTACTCCCTGGGCAGTGTAGTATAACTGCCCACTGCTCTGGGTATGTGTGTGCATGCGTGTGTTCGCTGCTTCAGATGGGTTAAATGCAGAGGATGAATTTCACTGTGCTTGAGTGTGCATGTGACAAAGGATTTTTCTTCTGTTGTTACTTCAGCAGAATATTACACTGGGTATTATTCTATCACTTGTTCATTTGGCACTAGAATATTCTTGTCTAGAAGCTCAACACTTCTTGTACCTGACTTTATTTGTTCTACATCACTCTGGATAAGAGCATCTGCTAAATGCCTATAATGTAATGCACTATAATATTATATTACATTACATTATTATTATTATTATTATTATTATTATTATTATTATTAGTTGTAGTAGTAGTAGAATATTATAGCACTTATCATTCATATATTCCATCGACAAAATACAGCTAAAACAGTTATAGTAAATAATCATACAAGAGAAACATGACTTGCTAACCCCAACTCTTAAACAATTTTATCACCAATATCAAGAACACACATTTACCATTATCCAAAGCTGAAATTGTACATTACTTTTATAGCTTTTTCTCTCCTTGACCTAGCTTGTAAAGCAGCAACTAAATTGTGGTGTTACAAATTTAGGTACAACCAATTGTTTAACAGCAACTATTCTTCCCCCATTCCTTTCCTGGAACTTTCTTCCTACACCCTGTCACTTTTTCACAAGCTGCAGATACCAAACACTTTATAAATGAGTTTTCAAGATGGCGCCACAGATGCTTACCTCAGAGTTTTGGTGCATTTGGTGTTGTCTTCTTTTGGTTGTAAATAGTGCTTTATGTAACCCTTCCCGGATTTCTTTCATGAGAGAAGAACTCCTGAACATCAGGGGAACAACTTCAGTGGACTTGTTTCCTACATTCATTTCACCATCCATGGATCTATTGTCCATTCTGATCAAAGGTGCCCTCACTTGCGCTGCTGCTGCTGCTAAAGTGAAACAACGGAAGAGAGGTAAATGAGCTAGAGCACTTGTGCACCTTCATCAGTGTGGACACCGCTGCCTGGAATATCTCTCTCCAATGTGTGCTCATTGAGCAATAAAATGGATGCTCTCCAGCTACTTTTGGGGAAAAAACAGAGACTTTTCTTCGTCGGCAGTTCTGTGCTTTATGGAGACATGGCTGTGTGAATCGATACCAGACTTGGCGCTGCAGCTGGCAGGCTTCCAACTCTTCAGAGCAGATCGTAACACGTAACTCCCAAGCAAAATTAAAGGTGGAGGAATCTGTTTTTACACAAAAAGTGGCTGGTGTAACAACGTGACTGTGACCCATCAACACTGCTCTCCTGATCTGTAATCTTTGTTCATTAACTGCAAACCCTTTTACTTCCCCCGCAAGTTTGCTTCATTCATTCTGGTCGGTGTTTACATTCCACCGCAAGCTAATGTGCAGAAGGCACAGCGCTTACTCTCTGACTAGATACTGCATGTGGAGCAGGCCAACCCGGACTCTTTAGTTATTGTCCTTGGCAACTTTAACAAAGGTAATCTCTCCCATGAACTCCCTAAATACAAACAGTTTA
>JAODVO010008659.1:0-10045 GCA_025400055.1 Notarius lentiginosus | reverse complement strand
TTCTGTAAAGCTGCTTTGTGACAATGTCTTTTGTTAAAAGCGCTATACAAATAAACTTGACTTGACTTGACTTGACATTCATCAATAACTGTTTCTATACAGAAATATCAGTACTGAAATCTCAAAATGTAATCAATGTGCACATTCACAATAAAAAAAATTATCAAAAGAGTCATGTTTGTCATGTTTACATACTGTATTCCTTTTATTTCTTCTATTTCTTCTATAATTGCATTGTATTACTGCATTTAGTTGTATTATTATTAATTTATTATATTCTTATTATTAATTACAATAATCACAAAAAATTACTGAGAATTCTAGGAGTAAACATTGCTTCATATTTTCTGTTTTTACAAGAAACAGTGAAAATATTTCAAGTCCCCACAAAAAAGCCTTTATCTGGGGTTTACTACAGTGCCTGCAACAATTATTGGCACCCCTTGTAAAGTTTGTACAAAGTATTAAATGCAGGGGTGCCAATAATTGTGGCATGTGTTTTTGTTGAAATTGAAAATAATTATTTCTTGATGAGGAATTTGTTTTTCTCTAAATAAATTTATTTCAGAGGTTATTTAAAGGTTGGATTTTTCATTTTTTCATTTTTTCAGTGCAAGATGAAGCTCATTTTGGAAGTTTCAGCACCTCTGAATTAATAATCTAAGTGAGCGAATGTAAATTTATGACCCTGTTTGTATCATTTTGACCCTGTGTTGATTTCAGAAAACCCAAAGAAAATGACCAAATTTGAGTTTTGTTTTGTTTTTAATTAAAGATGTATGCTGGACAATCATTCTGCCACAGAAAAAGAAGAGTTCAAAGAAATTACTGAAAGCCCAAATATTGCCATGACATTCATTTCCAAGATGACATTCATGTCAGTGTATGTAAACTTCTGACAACAACTGTATGTGCACAGAGCGCGTTGTGCATGCCCTTGGGATTGATTCATTGTGGGATCCACCTGTTGCTGATTTGAGCACAATCAGTGTGCTCATAAAAGGATGCTGGCAACAAAGACTGTGAAGTATTATCACTGTCACCATAGTTATTTATCTTGTCACGTTTGTTTCTAGCTATGTTAATGACTCTGGTTAATGACTCTGTTTAATGATTCTTGTTTCAGTTTCATTTATTTTTGTTACTCTGATCTTGCATCATGTTTCTGTAAATATCATGTCTGTAAATAAACACCTTTCTGCACTTAGATCTGTCTAAGATCTGGGCATGCTCCGCCCCGGACATCCACTCTGGAGATTATGGATCTCTCACGCCAGCGCCGATCCAGATCCAGGACAAGAATTCCTTCTCCCCTGAACTCACTTCCTGGTTTTCACTGCTGTCTATAAATAGGCTGTTCTCAGACTCTGTTTTTGCGAGAACATCTCGTTTGTTTTCCCTCGCTGTTTCTATGCCTTAATGCTTTTTCATGTTTTTTTCTCCCCAGTGTTTTTCCCTTGTTCATGTTTTTTTTGCACGAGCTTTTTCTTATTTATGGCTTTTTGCACGAGCATTTTTTTTCTTGTCCTTGTCTGCCTTGTTTGTTTTGTCAAGTTTTTGTCTCCTTTTTTACATGGACTATTTTTGCTACTTTTCCCTGGATTAAAACCACCTCATTTATTGGATTACTGTCTGAGTCATATTCTGCTTTTGGATCCTATTTCACCACACCTCCACCACCCCAACACTTCCTCCTCTTGCTCAGGAAAGAGATGTGACTGGTACCCAAGACAACACTGGAACAGGATCAATCCAATAGAGGATGACAGGAGGCCATTGTGTGTGTACTCAATCCAAGGCAGGGCCTGGCTCCACGAAGATGTGTTGCCTGAGATCAAGCATCATAGAGCAATCTCTAAGCTCTGATTAGTGTGTTCAGTCTGACCATTAGTATGAGGATGGCAACCTGAGGAAAGATTAGGGGTGGCTCCAATGAGTTTACAGAACTCCTTCCAAAAGTGAGAAGAAAACTAAGGACCTCTGTTAGACACGATGTCCAGTGGCAGGCCGTGAATCCTGAAAGCATGGTTAATAAGGAGTTCAGCAGTCTCTTTAGCAGATGGAAGCTTGGGGAGAGGGACAAAATGAGCCACTTTAGAGAAATGATCAACAATAGTCAGAATATAGGTGTTACCTTTGGAACTGGGGAGGCCAGTGATAAAATCCATGGCAGTGTGGGACCAGGGATGATGAGGTACAGGTAGCAGTCTTAATAGTCTGGCCATGGGCTGGTTACCAGTCTTGCTTTTGGAACATGTCATAGGCTACCACAAAAATCTTGATGTCCTGCCACACTGTTGGCCACCAGAAGCATTGCCTGATAACAAAGAGAGTTCAGGCCACCCCAGGGTGACAAGCGAGAAGAGAACTGTGTCCCCACTGAAGCACCTGGGAACATACACAAAGGGGCACAAACAACATTAGGTGGTCTGTTACCTGGACCCGGATCACTAGCCAGAGCCTCCTGGACAACCTTCTCGATGTCAAACTGGGCAGTGGCCACAAGGCAGTGGGTGGGAAGGATAGGTTCTGTGGCATCTTGCTGAAAGTCAGTGAACTGTCTGGAGTGAGCATCTGGCTTGGCTTTCTTGGAGCCTGGTCTGAAGGAAAGCACAAAGTTAGTGTGAAAAGAATAAGGACCACCTGGCTTGGCATGAGTTATGTCACTTAGCAGATTTAATATACTCAAGATTCTTATGGTCAGTCCATATGATAAAAGGGGTCTCAGTCCCCTCTAACCAATGTCTCCACTCTTCCAGGGCCAACTTAGTGGCCAACAGTTCCCGATCACCTATACTATAGTTGTGCTCAGCTGGAGTCAAGCAGTGTGAGAACAATGCACAGGGGTGCATCTTGTCATCTTTTGATGATCTCTGGGATAGGACTACCCTTATTCCCATGTCAGAGGCATCCACCTCAAGTACAAACTGAGCTATAGGGTCTGGGATGATAAGGATGGGTGCAGTGGAAAACTTGGTCTTGAGGAATGTGAATGCATTCTCAGCATGGTTGTTCTAGAGAAAGGGGCGCTTGGAGGGTGTGAATTCTGTAAGAGGGGCAACAATGGCACTATAATTCCTAATAAACCTTTGATAAAAATTAGCAAACCCCAAGAAGCATTTCAGCTCTCTGTGAGAGGAGGGAATGGGCCAGTCTGAGACTGCCTTGATCTTGTCCAGGTCCACTTGGACCTTACCTGGGGAGATGATGAAACCCAGAAATGAGATTGTGTGCTTATGGAACTCATATTTCTCAGCCTTTGTGAAAAATTAATTTTCTAGTAACCGCTGCAGAATGTGTCTGATGTGGGACCAGTGAGTTTCAAGCATGGGAGAAAAGATCAAGATGTCTTTGAGGTATATGAAGAGAAACTGGTTGATAAAATCTTGTAAGATGTTGTTGACCAGTGCTTGGAAGACAGCTGGTGTGTTAGTGAACCCAAATGGTAAGACCAAGTATTCGTAGTGTCCAGTAGGTATAATGAAGGCTGTCTTCCACTCATCTCCTTCCCCAGTGCATACCAGGTGAAAGGCATTGCAGAGACCCAGCTTGGAGAAAAATTGGGCCCACTGCAGCAGCTCAAAAGCCATGGACATGAGAAGTAGTGGGTAGCAGTTGTTAATGGTGACCTCATTTAAGCCTCAATAGTCAATGCATAGCCTGAGAGACTTGTCTTTCTTGACCACAAAAAAAAGAAACCTGTTGCTGCCAGAGATGACGAGGGACGAATGATGCCAGCCACAAGAGACTCTGATATATACTTGTCCATGACCTCTCTCTCTCTGGTGGAGAGAGAATAAATGTGACCCCTAGGGGGAGTAGTACCAGGAAGCAGATCAATAGCACAATTGTAAGGTCGATGAGGAGGGAGAGAGGTGCCCTAGGCCTTACTGAACACCTGACTAAGGTCCCAGTATTCCGCAGGGTCATTGGAAAGGTCGATGGACTCATCAGGACTGGAGACTTGGAAGATGAGGGGAGTCTTGGCAAAGGACAGGCAGGTGGCCAAGCAGCAGGTGCTCCAAGAGAGGACTATACTGTTGCTCCAATTCAGATGTGGATTATGCAGGTGCAACCAAGGAAGACCAAGAACAATAGACTCATGAGAGATATTAATGGCGAAGAAAGAAATAGATTCCATGTGGTTCCCTGAGACTTTTAAGAGTGAGCGGCTCTGTGATGTGGGAGACAGGACTGAGTTTGGTGCTGCTGAGTGCCCTGGTGGCAAGAAGGTAGTCTAACTTCTGTAGGCTGACCCCCAGCTTCTCTGCAAAGGAGTTTCTGGTGAAGCTTTGGTCTGTCCTAGAGTCAATGAGCACCTTAACCAGGTAATACCTGTTCTGAAAGATGATCTTAGCGCGAAGCATTGGTCCCTCAGCAGGGGAAAACTGTGTCAGTCCACCTACCCATATCCCTGCTGCTACTAGTGGGCAGGCCCTTTTAATGAGCAATGAGAGATGAAATGTCTGGGTTTGCCACAGTAAAAGCAGGACCTGGTCTCATGGTGGCACCTTTTCTTCTCGGGGTGACCCAAGTTCTAACTGCATGGGCTCCAGTTCAGGGGAAGCAGCAGCCTCAGACAAGGAAATGGTGACCTTAGGTTCAAACCTGAGGCTCCTTCTCAGGTTCCATTGGTGTAACTGGGTATCCACCCAATCAGCTAGGTCTACGAGGCCATCCAGAGTCTTGAGGAGGTTGTGAGGGATGATTTCATCCAGTACAGAGCTGTTTAGTCCATGAAAAAATGTGTTGTACAGAGCACTGGCATTCCACCCCACAGTTGCAGCCAAGGTACAAAACTCAATGGCATAGTTGTAAACTGGCTGGCTTCCTTGCTTGAGCCTCATTAGTTGCCTAGCTGCCTCCTTGCCCTTGGGTGACCAGTCAAAAACCTTTTGCATCTCTTCAGAAAATTCCTTGTAACTTGAACAGCAGGGGGCCCCAGCATTCCAGACTGCTGTTCCCTACTCCTGAGCCCTTCCAATCAGAAGTGTGATAACATGGGCAACTTGAGACCTTTTAGAAAGGAAAGTGGAGGCCTGGAGATCCATCACCAAGGAGCACTGGGAAAGGAAAGAGTGGCAGGTCCCAGGCTCCCCATCATAAGGCTGCAGGGCAGGCAGTCATGGCACTCAGTGGGGTTGTGAAGCCGTAACAACTGTTGGAGCAATGGGTGAGCTGACTGGTGCCGGTTGACTGGAGATTGCATTCTGGAGGCTTTCCATCTGAGAGGAGAGTTTCTGTAATGTGTCTGTGATGGCCATCATGCTCTGGTGGACAGCCACAATCTCCTGCTGATGGTAACCCAGAATAGAGCCTTGTTTGGTCAATACTGGTCTGACTGTTTCCAAGTCTGTTGGGTCCATTCCTCTCAGCAAGATTGTTCTGTCATGGGCCAAATGACTGTAGGTTCTGATTAGACCCAAAAGCAGACACACATGCATAGGAGTGGAGTAGAAAATGTTTTAATCCTTGAAGCATGAGGCACAGGAAAAGGACAGCAGCATCCAGGGAAAAGTCCAGAACAGAAAATTAGGGAAATGGGAGCTAGTGCAAAACAGGAAGAGTGGAAGTCCAAGATGAGCACAGAAGCAGGGAAAAAAGTCACTGAGTCCTGAATGCAACCCTGCAGTGGAAAAAAGAGCTTGCGGCACAAAACAAAAGTAAAGAGTCCAGAATACTCCTGCAGCAGGAGAAATGTGCTTACAGTCCCAAAAAACAAACAGGAAAAGTCATACAAACAAGAGGGAATGGAGTAATCCCAAAGTGCACAGCAAAATAGCAAAGTAACAGAGTCCGAAGCAAAACTGGGGGGGATGGAAAAAACAGGTGAAATAACGTGGCATGAGGCAAAGACAATCCTATGCCGAGTGACTCTCCGAGCAGTATAATATACAGCTGTGGATGAGCTGATGAGAGACAGGTGTGATAGCTGCAGCATGGAGAAGGCTCAGGGAAATCCAGGGAGTGGAGTAAAAGATTGGATCAGGACCTAGATGTTCCTGGCTGGCTCATGACAAGGTGTTCTAGGTGCCATGCCCAAGCATGTAGACAGAGGATTTTGTCCATGAGCTGCTGGAATATTGTGGGAGCGCCAAATAACCCAAAAGGAAAAATGACATTGGTGTAAGCCAAACACTGTGGAAAAAGCTGTTTTTTCTTGGGATAGAGAAGTCAAGGGGATCTGCTAATATCCCTTTGTCAAGTCTAGTGTCGAATAAAAGTGAGCAATGCCTAATCAATCAAGCAACTCATCAATGCGAGGCATTGGGTATGCGTCAAATTTAGACACTGTGTTGACTTTTCCATAGTCCACACAGAACCAAACTGACCTGTAGGTTTTGGGGACCAAGACCACCGGGCTGCTCCAATCACTGTGGGACTCCTTGATTATTCCCATTTCAAGCATGGCCTTGAGTTTGTCCCAAACCACTGCTTTCTTGTGTTTGGACAAGAGGTATGGGCAGCTACACACTACCATCCCTGGGGGCATCTCAATATGGTATTCTGTGAGGTGTGTGCAGCCAGGAAGGGGCAGGAAAACATCGGAAAACTCTGCTTGCAACTTGGCAACCTCCATGAGTTGGGCCGGTGAGAGGTGGTCTCCACAGGGGACTGGAGTGGCTTGAGTGGTTACCTTAGTTTTTACCTCTGGCCCCAGCTCCACCCTCTCCAGAACTATCAATACCAATGCTACAGGGACCCCCCTCATTCCAAGGTTTGAGTAGGTTGAGGTGATATATCTGTAGCACCCTGCCCCTATCCATTTGCCTCACCTTATAGTCAATGTCCCTAATTCACCATGTGACCTCAAAGGGCCCTTGCCACTTAGTAAGTAATTTTGAGTTTGCAGTGGGTAATAATATGATCAATTTATCTCCCGATGTGAATTCTCTAAGGCACACACCCCTGTTGTACAGCCAGGATTGACATTCTTGCACCTGCCGCAAATTCTCCTGGGTTAAGTGATTGGGTGTGTGGAGCTTTGTGTACAGGTCAAGAATGTATTGAATTTAATTTTTACTGTTTGAAGGTCCTACCTCCCAATTTCCCCACAACAGATCCAAAATGCTGCAAGGCTTACACCCATATAATAATTAGAACAGAGAGAACCCCATGGAAGCTTGCAGGACCTCTCATACTGCGAACAACAGGGGTTTAAGCCATTTATTCCAATTACATGCATCTTCGCTCACAAACTTATGAATCAAGTTTTTAAGAGTTTGGTTAAACTGTTCAACCAAGCTGTCTGTTTGTGGGTTATAAATGTTGGTACAGATGGATTTAGTCCCCAATAACTCAAAGTTCGCGAAGTGTGCATGACATGAATGTAGTGCCTTGGTCAGTCAGGATTTCTTTGGGAGTCCCAACTCAGGAAATAATTTTAAACAATGCCTCTGCCACATTGTGTGCAGAAATGCTACACAGTGGGATTGCTTCTGGGTATCTCATTGTATAGTCCACTCAGACTAAAATAAAGCAATATCCTCATGCCGACCGATCTAATGGCCCAACGAGATCCATACCAATTCTTTCAAAGGGGGTCTCGATCAGGGTAGAGGGTGCAAGGGTGCTTTTGGAGTGGCTGCTGGATTCACCAGCTGGCATTCACAGCATGCCGCACACCATCTACAGACATCTCCGTGAATCCCTGGCCAATAGAACCAGGCCATTATTTGGGCTAGTGTCTTATCCTGACCTCAGTGTCCAGCCATAGGCTTAAAGTGAGCCACATGGAAGACAAGTTCCCTATGGTTCTTTGGGATTAACAACTTGGTTATTTGATCATGGGTCTAGGTGTCCTGCATCACTCGGTATAACCTATCTTTAATAATTGCAAAATATGGGAAGGAGAGTGTTGCATTTGCTTGGAAAGTCTGACCATCAACTACTCTCACTTGGTTAAAAGTATGATGCAGAGTCTTGTCTTATGTTTGTACTAAAGGGAAATCCTCAAGGGAATCCCCAAGAAAGCGAGGAGGGGTGGGCCTCTCCACCCTTTCCATATCACTCTGACATGGTGCTCATGTGGAAGGCTCTGAGACAGCTACCCCAGAATATGCCTCACTGGAATGCCCCCGTGACGTGCTACCACAAGACCCGCCCATAACTACATGCTCCATTAAACATTTAAACTCCGACTTCCAGGAAAATGGCGGAAAGAGTAAAAGCATAGTTAATTAGCACACTCAAGTCAGTTAAATAAATCCCCCAAAATAATGGTAACTTGACAGACAAATTGAGGAATGAGTGAGGTAAGCAAACAAAGAAGCCAGAAAAGCAACAAAAAGCAAGATAAAGCGGAAGACCAACCTGAATTGGAAGAAATCTTTGAACACAAGGTCAGCAAAAGCGAGGAAGACACAACCAGGAAAATAGACCAACAAGACCACACTGAGATGCTACAAGCTGGGTTAGTCACTATTACAAAGACATTAGAGAACTTAAACAGGAATTAAGACACGAGCTAACCAACTTCAAAGATGAGCTGAAAAGAGAGATGAAGGAAGAAATCACTAGCCTGCAACAAGAAATAAAATGTAAGTTCACAGAATATAGCAACAAATAACAAGCACAGAAAGAGAGCATCACCGAAGCATAGACACACATCACTGAACTGGAAGAGTGGCAGACAGAGGCAAATGACACATTAAGGGAGATGTGGGAGCAGACCCAATGGATGCAAGGAAAAATAGCCAACCTCGAAGGAAGATCAAGGAAAAACAATATCAGAATCTTTGGCCTACCAGAGGACAGCAAGGGAAGCTCCATTATCAAATATCTGGAACAACTCCTTAAAACTGAACTTGAGCTACTTGAAGAAACCGATCTTCAGATTCAGCGAGCACACAGAGCCCTCACTCAAAAACCAAACCTGACACCTACTCCTAGATCGAGTGTGATAAACTTCCTACAGTTTGAAATAAAATGAACTATTTTGAAGGAAGCATGGCAAAAGAAAATACAGGTAGGGGGTAAACGACTCTTCTTTGATAATGATTACCCTGCCAAAATTGCCCAGAAATGAAAGTCATATGCAGCCATTAAAAAATATTGAAAGAAAAAGGAATACACTTTCAAACATCGCTTATGAAAATATGGATACACTGGATCAACAGAGTAAAGACATATGAAAGTGCCAGGGAAGCAGCAGGAGACATGAAGGAAAGAGGCTACAAGGTGGATGTACCTGGCGGGTACACTGATCCTACAGGAGGGGGGAGCATGTGCGGGGTGATGGAGTGGCAGAAAGTGAGGAGGAAAGAAGGGAGACGGGAAACCACATACAGAGCAAGAGAAAGACTATAGGATTACCGATGGAGATCATAAAAGTGTTGCTTAACAAAGGAGATACCACTGTGGAATAAGGGGGAAAATTACATATATGGACAATAGGACTAGGTGGAAAAAGCAGAACTAGAGGATAAAACTGGACAGCTGAGACAAGGAAATGTGAGTACTGAATGAACCTGTCCATGTATTAAACTGAAATGACTGGGATGCAAGTGAACTGATCCACAGAGAGAACATTTGAAAATTTCCAGACTTCTTTAGTTTATACAAAGCAGCAAGAACCGACTGAGTGAGGTCAAGGTATTTCAGTTGGACATGTCTAGACACTGTGAAACCACACAAGATGTCTGTAGTCTTAGGTTTAGATAGGGGCCCTCAGAATAGATGAGGATTTCCCCTATACCCACCAACGGGAATCTGGGGCAGAAAAAAACAATTACCCTGTATCTGGAAGTTTGTGTTATACCAGGTTTGTGTTGAGTTGTTAAATGATCATGTTTGTAGTGTTCAGCACTGTTTTGGGAGCACATTTTTGAGGAGTAACAAAATTTAAAAAATGACTAACATTAACATGACATAACACTCATTTCAGGATTGCAACGTACGCATTTTAGCCAGAGAGGATCATTGGTATGAGCAAGGGGTTAAAGAAGCCATTTTTGTCAACCTGGAATGACCATCACTGAACAGAGGTGGGGGTCTAAGACATCATTTGTCAGCCACATACAATGCAGTTCTTGGCACACTACCC
>JAODVO010008469.1:0-10061 GCA_025400055.1 Notarius lentiginosus | reverse complement strand
CATTTTAATCCAATGGCCGGACACCACTTAGGACAAGATAAGACACTAGCCCAAATAATGACCTGGTTCTATTGGCCAGGGATTCACGGGGATGTTCGTCAGTGGTGTGCGGCATGCTGTGAATGCCAACTAGTAAATCTCGTGGCCACTCCAAAAGCGCTTTTGCACCCTCTCCCTCTAATTGAGATCCCCTTCGAGAGAATTGGTATGGATCTCGTCGGGCCATTAGATTGGTCAGCACGAGGATATGGCTTTATTTTAGTTCTGGTGGACTATGCAACATGATATCCAAAATATTTCAGCATGCAGTATTGTGGAGGTGCTCTTCTGCATTATCTCCCAAGTCAGGATTCTGAAAGAAAACCTGACTGACCAAGGCACTACCTTTATGTCACAAACACTTCGAGAGCTTTATGGGCTATTGGGAATTAAATCTATCTGCACCAGCATCTATCACCCACAAAGAGATGGGTTGGTGGAGAGGTTTAATCAAACACTTAAAAATATAATTCAAATGTTTGTAAGCAAGGATGCATGAAATTGGGATAAATGGTTCGAGCCCCTGTTATTTGCAGTATGAGAGGTCTTGCAAGCCCCCATGGGGTTCTTACCATTCAAATTATTATATGGGTGAAAGCCTCGCAGCATTTTGGACTTGCTGCAGGAAAATTGGGTGGAGGGACCTTCAACAAGTAAAAATGAAATTCAATAGTACATTCTCAACCTGTGCACAAAGCTCCACACTCTCACCCACTTAACCCAGGAGGATTTGTGGCAGGCACAAGAATGTCAAGCCCAGCTGTACAACAGGGGCAAGCGCCTTAGACAGTTCACCCTGGGTGTTACTGTTGCCACTATGGAGGTTGCATGCTTGCGTGATGTTTCTGTGGGAATGGGTTTGTGAGTCAGAATGTGTTTTGAACAATGTTCTGCATTTTTGTTTGGTGCTATTGTGAAGATATCTTTTATTTTGACACCTCCGTTGAGATGCAGGCTGATTTGGCCAGTGCAGGTGGAATTGGGAGATGGTGTTGTATGTAAAGTTAGAGATGGGCTGTGGACTGCCTTTGGAACAAGTTAACGTAATGTTTACTGGTATATGCGAAGATAAGAAGACCTTAAGATGATTTCCTTTCCTAGCATGCAGCCAATGAGGTTTTTTTTGAAAGTTTGTGCTTTATTTTTATTTTCTATTGTTTGCTATCATGTATGTTAACATGTTATCAGCTAACATGGTGTCCTTATGTTTAATACTGTGTATTATTAGTTTTCATGGTTTGATGTACAGACAAGACTTCAGTAAAAACCCTTAAAGGAAACCACTTTCTTCTGATCATGCTTTGGGAGGGAATCATAGTGAAAACTTGAACTGTCCATTGACACCAGTGGCCAATGAAGCAAGTAAAAGACTAGGGAGCTAATCTGGTGTGTAACCATGTGGTGCCTCGCAATGGTGCATCGGACGTTCGTCCAGGACAGATGAGTGATAATCATGAACATGCACACATGTGAACTGTATGAGCAACATTTTCAAGTCAAAGCCATTAAGAACATGGACACTGATAAGAGTGGGTTAAGAAGAGAGCTTTATGAGAGTTTCCTAAAGGGTTTATGTGGATGCTTAAGACCTGTGATGTGTGTAATGAATGCAACTTATTTCCTAAGTTAAAGTGAACTGAATCTTGCCATTAATGGTATTACAGTAAGCTTTGAAGTTAATGATTTAAATTAAAGGGTGACTTTTCACATTGCATTTGAAGTGCCAATTTAAGGTGCGTGTTTTGATAATATTAAGTGAAGGTTACATGCCATTTGATATTTTGGTTAAGAATAAGTGTTCCACGGGAACCAAGGTTTATTTACATTTTCAAGGTGAATTTTGAGTTTAAGCCTATTGATAATTATAGCTTATGATAGTTTTGTTTAAACTGATATACACATTTAAGAAAAACTTTTAAAGGATATTTTGAAGTAATACTGATTTTACTAGTTTTACCTATTACAGCTTATGACAATAATTTTGAGTGAACATTCACACTTATAAGAGATGTTTAAACATATACACTTAGAAACACAGTAATTCATACAGAGACTTATTCACACTTAAGATCTATTTACAATTCATATTTAGTTAATTCAGAGCAATTCATTGATAATAGCAGAGCCAAGTGAGTCTACACCCAAGGTAAGGGACAATGTTAGGGACAGTGAAAGTAACAACCTGCTGGAAGATCAAGTTGAAGAAGATGCTGATGTCCCACAAGAAGAGCAGCAAGAGGAAGTGCCACAACCAAGACGTGGTGAATGAATCCGCACACTAACAGAGAAGGGCAAAGAAATGCAAGACAACAAAATTAAGGCACTCCAGCAATGATTCAACTACATTTGTCAAAAATGGAAAACACAAGTTAAATTCGCCAAGAAGCCATTGTCACAGTCTTCAGAACCGTTATCTGAAAATCTTCTGAATTATATCATGGGCGATGTCAGAGGCCTTTGTGCTGACATCCAGCACATTTATGAAGAGCTACGCAGAATCACAGCTCCAGACCAAGACACACGCTGGAAAGTAGATCGGTGTGTAGAGATTTCAAGCTTCACTGTATCCAGAGCATCAAGTCATCTGAACGGAAACATTCCAGAGGGAGAAGAGCAAGACTGGCCAGCTCTCTTTGGAACTTGAATAAGAGTGAATTTGGAACTATCACTTCTATCCTGAAGGACGCTTCAGAGCATTCAAGCAGGTCTTCTGTGAAATGTCAAGAAGCTGCCACTGCTGCAAGCCAAGCTGTTCTGAAAGTGTTACAAGAACAAGAAAGAGAACAATTGGAAATGCAGTGTCTGGAGGCAGAAGCTAAAAGGAGTCTCGCTGCTCAGGAGGCAGCTGCCATGAAGCATCGTCTAGAGCAAGAAGCTGAAGAGGTGAAGAGGAGAATAAAGAGACAAGAAGACAAAACTGAAATGAAAGTTAGATTTGAGGAAGAGCACAACACTCTACAAAGGACTCTGGAGGAAAAATGGAGACGGTTACAGCATTTGGAGACAGTGAAGAAGCTAAGTGCAGCATGGGTAAGAATGCAAGTGTATGATCGAGAACTGGATGGAAATAAAGATCCTCCTAACTCAAAGGACATCCTAACTCATGAGTTGAGTGCCACAAAGCATTTATGCCAGCCTGTGTTTCTTGCCCTTCAAGCTTTGATAACCTCCATGAATCAAAGCACAACTGAGCTAGTCAAAGTCTTGGCAGATGCTTTAAGTGCCAACAGAATCCCAGTTCCTGAGCCATCAGTATTCAGTGGGGATCCATTGAGGTACAGTGATTGGAAGCTTTCTTTTCAAACACTTATCAATCAGAAAAATATTCAAGACAAAGAGAAGATATACTACCTCCATAGATATGTGGGTGGTCAAGCTAAGACTGCACTTGATGGATACTTTCTGCTCGGATCTGAATCTGCTTATACTTCAGCATGGGAGATCTTGGAAGAGAGATATGGAAATCCATTCACAGTTGCAAAGGCATACAGAGACAAACTCCAAACATGGCCAAGGATCAGTGCCAAAGATAACTTTGAGCTCAGAGAGTTTGTTGACTTTCTCCAGAGTTGTGAAGCTGCCATGGTCCACATTAAAGCACTGGAGATTCTAAATGACTGTAATGAAAACAGAAAAATCCTGTCAAAGTTACCAGACTGGCTTACTGCGAGATGGAATAGGAAAGTCCTTGAAGTTGAAGAAAAGGGCAGCAAGTTCCCCTCCTTCATCCAGTTTGTTGAATGTATGACAAGAGAAGCAAAAATTGCCTGTAACCCAGTGACATCATTGCAATCACTAAAGCATGGTGAAACTGAAAAGCCAAAATTACAAAGACATCAAAATGCCAAAGCAAGAACAATAACAACAAGTTCCAATGAAGAGACTATGAAGACAGGTACTTTCTGCAAGAAGACTGGGCACACTTTGCACAAATGCAGTAAGTTCCTAGAAAGGGCAGTCTATGACAGAATAAAGTTTGTCCAAGCCAAAAAGCTGTGCTTCGGATGCCTCAAGTCAGGTCACGTCTCCAAGAGCTGCAACAGTATGAGTATTTGCGACACCTGCAACAAGTGGCACCCTACTTGTTTGCATGAAGACAGAGACAAGGAACAACAAAGACAACCACAAGCTAAATGAAATCCAAGCCAAGAAAAGAATAGAGAAAAGCATCAAGAAATGCAGTCCAAAGACACAACCGCAGTTGCTACTTCAAACAAAGTAATCCTTGAAGAAGCCCACACACAGACCTCTGCAATGCTTCCTGTCTGGCTGTCATCAGTCACACAGCCAGCACAAGAGGTGCTTGTATATGCCCTGTTGGACACTCAAAGTGATACAACCTTTGTTTTGGGAGAAGTGGTTGAAGCTCTAGAAGCCAACAAAGAACAAGTCAAGTTTAAGCTCTCTACTATGACCTCGAGAACCACAGTAGTACTGTAAGCTCTCAAAGAATAAAAGACCTACAAGTCTGTGGCCTTTACTCTGGCAAGAAGATCTCTTTACCACCAGTCTACACACGTGACTTTATCCCAGCCAACAGAACTCACATCCCAACTGGTGAAACTGCTAAAACCTGGCCCCATCTACAGCACCTCCAAGATGATGTGGTACCTTTACAAGACTGTGAAGTGGGTCTGCTCATTGGGTACAACTGCTCACAAGCCTTACTCCCATGATAAGTTGTCCCTGGCAAAGAAAATGAGCCCTACGCACAGCGCACAGACCTGGGGTGCAGTATAGTCAGCCATGGGAACCTCTGTGTAGACTATGGAGATGTCTTCAGGATCAGTCATCATGTCATGGTGAGGCAAGTGACTCCATATGTTGAGCCCTCCATCAACCTGCAAACAGAAGTGCACAATGTGAACAGATCGAAGAAAGACCGAAACTGCCAAACAACAAGATTTGTGTAATACGCCATGTAAATTGTCTTGAAAAAAGACTAAGGAAGAATGAAACACACTTCAAAGACTATGGGAACTTTATAGATGACATAATCTCACATGGTGACACAGAGAAAGTCCCTGAGCAAGAAACTGACAACAGTCCCGCATGGTATATACCACATCATGGAGTTTATCATCCACAGAAACCAGGGAAAATATGAGTAGTATTCGACTGTTCTGCCAAGTTTCAAGAAATGTCTCTCAACGACCATCTGCTTACCAGGCCCAACCTCACAAACATGTTGGTGGGAGTCCTGTGCAGATTCCAAAAAGACCTAATCGCTGTGACTTGTGACATCGAAAGGATGTTTCACCAGTTTCATGTGAAAAGGGAAGATCAGGATTACTTACAATTCTTATGGTGGGAGTACAGCGATCTGGAAACCACACTCAACTTACAGAATGAAAGTACACCTGTTTGGAGCAGCTTCATCTCCTGGTTGTGCCAACTTTGACCTGAAACATCTGGCAGCACAAGGGCAAGGTCAGTATGGCAAAGACACCATGCGCTTCATTCAGAGAAATTTCTATGTAGATGATGGTCTAGCAAGTGTTCACACTGAGAAGGAAGCCATTCAGCTCATTAAGGAATCAAGGGAACTTTGCTCCATCGGAAAGCTAAGGCCCCACAAGTTTGTCTCCAATAACGAGAATGTGATGGCATCCACTTCAAAGGAAGAACGTGCTACCATTAAGGATCAAGACATGGCCTTGAGCTTACCTCATATGGAGAAAGCGCTTGGTGTAGAGTGGTGCATGACCTCTGATTTGCTCAAGTTCAGAGGGCAAGTGAAGACCAATCCACTCACAAGAAGAGGTGTGCTCTCCACAGTTGCCTCTGTGTATGATCCATTAGGATTCATGGTGCCTTTTGTACTTCTTGGAAAGCAAGTTCTTCAGCAAATGTGTAGAGAAAGAATTGGCTGGGACGAAGAACTTCCAGAGAATCTAAGACCTCAATGGGAGTCCTGGATTAGAAACCTTCCTAAGCTATCTGAAATGGAAATTAAAAGATGTTACTTGCCTTCAAGTTTTCACAACGTCAAGAGGTATGAGCTTCACCATTTTTCTGATGTAAGCACCTCCGGATATGGTGAATGCAATTACCTGCGAGTTGTCAGTGAGTCTGAAGAAGTCCATTGCTGTCTTGTGATGGGAAAATCAAGAGTCATCAACAAAGGTGGCAACAATTCCAAGACTGGAGCTCACTGTGGCAGTACAGTAGTTGCAGTTCGAACCAGTGACATGTCCTGCAATGAATTAGAAATTCAAGATTTGCAAGAATACTTTTGGATGGATTCTACAGTCATTCTTGGTTACATAAACAATGATGCCAGAAGGTTTCAAGTGTTTGTAGCAAACTGAATCCAAAGAATCAAGTCAAGCACAAAGCCTGAACAATGGGCTGATCTTGCATCTGAGGGAAATCCAGCAGATTACGCCTCTTGAGGATTAACAGCAGAGCAACTCAAGACCTCCAGTTGGTTCACTGGACCGAGGTTGCTCTGGCAAAAGGAACTGCCTGACAGACAGCGTAAAGCAGGAGAAGTTAAGGAGGATGACCCTTAACTTTGCAAGGCTCATGTGTTCAACACTAAGGCGACTGAGGACAGATCATTATTGGACCGCCTTGAGAAGTTCTCTGACTGGTCAAGAGTCGTGTGAACAGTGGCCAGATTGAAACAATGAATCAAAGAACACAAATGTGAGAAGCAAAGAACCAATGAAAGTACAAGCTTGGAAGAAAGAAAAGAAGCAGAAAGTGCTATTGTCAAGTTAGTCCAGGAAAGGGTGTTTCCAGATGAAATGAACCTGAAAGCAAATAAGGTCATCACCAAGTCACACAGTAAGCTGTACAAGGTAAGTCCATTTTTGGATGAAGAAGGGATTCTGAGAGTCAGAGGACGTCTAAGTCAACCCTCTTTACACCCACATGTGAAACATCCAGCAATACTTCCATAAGGTAGTCACATATCCAGCTTACTTGTTAAGCACTTCCATGAGAGAGTATATCATCAGGGATGTGGAATGACGGTCAATGAACTGCGAGCTAATGGATGGTAGATTCTGGGATGCAGCAGTGCAGTATCGTCGCACATATTCAAATGTGTCACGTGTCGGAAGTACAGAAGACGTACTGAAGGCCAGAAAATGGGCAATTTACCTGAAGACAGAATGGAAATGACTACTCCATTCATATACACTGGCATAGACTGCTTTGGCCCGATCTATGTAAAAGAAGGAAGAAAAGATGTCAAAAGATATGGACTTTTACTTACCTGTCTGTGTTCAAGAGCTGTACACATTGAAATGCTCGATGACATGACATCTAATGCATTCATCAATGCCCTAAGAGCATTCATTGCCATAAGAGGGAATGTGCATCAGCTTAGAAGTGACCAAGGAACCAATTTCATTGGTGCAAGGCAAGAGTTCGCAGAACTTATGCAAGGAATGACTGGAGAAAGAGTGAAGGCTTTAGGATGCGAGTTTCTAATGAATCCTCCAGCAGCAAGTCATATGGCTAGCATCTGGGAGAGACAAATCAGAACCATAAGGAGTGTTCTCACTGCTATTCTTGACCAGTTAGCGTAAAGACTTGATAGCTCATCCCTGAGAACTTTCCTTTATGAAGTGATGGCAATCATCAATAGCAGACCACTTACTGCTGAACTTCTTAACGGCCCATCTGCGCCTGAACCTTTGACTCTGAATCATATTCTTACGATGAAGTCCACCATAATCTTACCTCCACCCAGACAGTTTATCAAAGAGGACCTTTATCTTCAGAAGAGGTGGCAGCAAGTGCGGTATTTAGCCAATGAGTTTTGGATTCGATGGAAAAAGGAATATCTATCGAGTTTAAAAACCAAGACAAAAATGTCAGAAGAACAGAAGAAACCTGAAAGTGAATGACATTGTGTTGTTACAAGATTACCAAGAAAAGATGTCAAAAGATTATTCAGGCCAGCTTCCATGCAATGAATGGAAGCTGGCCTGAATAACAGAAGTATACCCTGGTTCAGATGATGGAGTGAGAAACGTCAGATTGATGGTTGGTGACACCACATTTGATAAGGATAGATCCACTATGAAAATGGTATTACTAGAGAAACCTGTGCATAAACTAATTACTTTACTTGAAGCAAATCAAGATGCTTAATGTTTTTCTTGACATTCTATTCTGAATGTTTCATAATGTTTTTCTTAGCATTTTATGCAAGACATTTAATGTTTACAGTGACATCTTGTGTAATAGTCACTAAGGTAATGTTTAAAGTTTGAAAGGGTTTAAGCTTAACAGTCAATAAGCATTGAGAAATCCCACAGTAAGGCTGTGAGATTTGGTGGGAGTGTTACTGTTGCCAATATGGAGGTTGCATGCTTGTGTGATGTTTCTGTGGGAATGGGTTTGTGAGTCAGAATGTGTTTTGAACAGTGTTCTGCATTTTTGTTTGATGCTATTGTGATGAATGGGAGATGTCTTTTATTTTGACACCTCCATTGAGATGCAGGCTGATTTGGCCAGGGCTGGTTGAATTGGGAGATGGTGTTATGTGTAAAGTTAGAGATGGGCTGTGGACTGCCTTTGGAACAAGTTAACATAATGTTTACTGGTATATGTGAAGACAAGAAGACCCTAAGATGATTTCCTTTCCTAGCATGCAGCCAACGAGGTGTTTTTTTAAAGTTTGTGCTTTATTTTTATTTTCTATTGTTTGCTATCATGTGTTAACATGTTATCAGCTAACATGGTCTCCTTATGTTTAATACTGTGTATTATTAGTTTTCATGGTTTGATGTATAGAGAAGACTTCAGTAAAACCCATTGAAGGAAACCACTTGCGTCTGATTATGCTTTGGGAGGGAATCACACTGGGAGATAAAGTACTCACATTATTGCCCACTTCAAGCTCCAAATTAGTCACCAAGTGGCAAGGGCCCTTCGAGGTCACATGGTGAATCGGGAATTTTGACTATGATGTGAGGTGAATAGATAGGGGAGGGGCACTGCAAATATACCACCTCAACCTGCTAAAACATTGAAACAAGAGGGTCCCTGTGGCATTGGCATCAGTAGTTCCACAGAAGGCAGAGCTGGGGCCAGAGGTCAAAAAATAACTACTCAAACCACTCCGGTCCCCTGTGGCCCAACCTCTCACTGGCCCAACTTGCAGAGGTTGCAAGAGGAATTTTCCGACATGTTCTCGCCCCTTCCCAGTCACACCCACCTCATAGAACCCACCTCATAGAACAACATTGAAATGCCCCCAGGGGTGGTGATGTGTACCCACCCCTACTGCTTACCCAAACGCATGAAAAAGGTGGTTCAGGATGAACTCAAGGCCATGCTCAAAATGGGTATAATTGAGGAGTCCCACAGTGACTGGAGCAGCTCAGCAGTCCTGGTTCCCAAGGCCAACGGGTTGGTCCAGTTCTGTGTGGACTAAAGAAAAGTCAATGTGGTGTCTAAATTGGACACATACCCAATCCCTTGCATTGATGAGTTGCTTGATCAGTAAGGCACTGGTCAATTTTATTCGACACTAGATTTGACAATGGGATATTGGCAGATTCCCTTGACTCCTCCATCCCAAGGGAAAACAGCCTTTTCCACACTATTCGGATTGCACCAATTTGTCACACTTCCTTTTGGGCTATTTGGGGCTCCCACTACATTCCAGCAGCTCATGGACAAGATCCTCCACCCCCATGCTGCCTATGCGGCAGCCTACCTTGATGACATCATCATATATAATGACTGCCATGGCACATAGAACACCTTAGGGCCATCCTAGAGTCACTGAGACATGTGGGTCTCACAGCTAACTCAAAAAAGTGTGCAATTGGACAGGTGGAAGTACGGTATCTGGGTTTCCACTTGGGTCATGGGCAGGTGCGTCCCAAAATTGAAAAGACAGCAGTGATTGTGGCCTGCCTGAGGCCCAAGACCAAAAAGGGGCAGAGACAGTTCCTGGGCCTGGCTGGCTACTATCGCAGGTTCATACCTAATTATTTGGATGTCACCAGCCCGCTGACTGATCTCACTAAAAAGGGAGCACCAGATCTGGTCCA
>JAODVO010008462.1:0-10061 GCA_025400055.1 Notarius lentiginosus | reverse complement strand
CAGGAGTTAAGTGTAGTTGTCTTCTTGACACTGGATCTTAAGTGGCGACAGTGTCCAATTCTTTCTACAGCACCTATCTGTCCAAACATCCCATTCAACCAATTGGTGGTCTTGATGTTGAAGGTACTTGTGGTGCCACAGTTCCTTACTTGGGTTATATTCCCCTTGTCCTTAAGTTTCCAAAGAACTTTGTCGAAACTGAACCTGAAGTATTTACTTCAGCATTGGTCGTTCCAGATACATGCACCAACTGTGAACTTCCTGTACTAATAGGTACAAATGCACTTGATATCATGTATGATGAGCATTGTCATGAGAAAAATCCAAATGACCTTTCACCTGTTTATGGCTTTCGACAAATCCTTCGCACTCTGAAGCTCAGGAAGGAGGTAAGTTCCACTGGGAAAGTCAGCTTGATGACTCTGAAAGGCAAAGAACAGAGGGTGATACCTGCACAAGGGAGAGTGTTTCTAGGGGGTTATGCTAAGATTAACACCACAGATGAATGTGTCCTTGTTGAACATCCTAGCATGGCCACATTACCTGGTGGCATCTTTGTAGAGTGTTGTCTTGTCCGCATGCCCAAGGAACATCCCTTCAAGTTACCTGTGTGGGTAAGAAATGAAAACGAACATGACGTAACACTTCCTTGTAGTTGTGTTATTGCTGAACTTCATGCTCCTGCATCAGTTCATGACAACTTACCTGCTTCTCATGAGAACACTAACATTAAGTGTTGTGCTGTTTCTCCTCAGTCAACTTCTGAATCCACCAAGTCAGGTCTAGCCTTTGACTTTGGCGAGTCCCCTCTTCCACAAGAGTGGAAGGAGAGGATAACACAGAGCTTGAACACTTATGCTGATGTTTTCGCTCAGCATGAGCTAGATTTCAGACACACATCCAAGGTCAAACATCACATACACCTGAGAGACGAAACACCTTTCAAACAGAAATCTAGACCAATACACCCTAACGATTATGAAGCAGTAAGGGAACATCTACAAGCGCTTCTGGCGGTAGGAGTGATTCACGGATCGGAATTTACCCTACTCTTCGCCAGTCGTCATGGTTCGGAAAAAAAATGGCGATGTCCAACTTTGCATCGACTATCGAAAGTTGAACTCCTTGATGATCTGAGATGCTTATGCACTTCCACATCTTGAAGAGTCTTTCTCAGCGCTTGCCGGATCCAAATGGTTCTCGGTAATGGACTTAAAACCTGGGTATTACCAGGTAGAAATGAAAGAATGTGACAAACCAAAAACTGCTTTTGTGTGCCCTCTGGGTTTTTAGGAGTTCAATCATATGCCCTAGGGTATCACTAATGCCCCCAGCACCTTTCAGCGCTTAATGGAGCGGTGTATGGGTAGCCTTAATCTGAAAGAAGTGCTGGTTTTCTTGGTTGATGTCGTCATTGTTTTCGGACACCAAAGAGGAACATGAAAGACGACTTTTGCATGTTCTCCAGCAACTGCGGGAATATGGCTTGAAACTGTCTCCATCTAAGTGTTGTTTTTTCCAGAACTCTGTGCGCTACTTAGAGCACATTGTCTTGAGCAAGGGTGTTGAGACCGACCCTGAGAAGGTGAGTGCCCTTCGCACTTGGCCATGGCCAAACACCTTTACTGAGCTCAAATCATTCCTTGGTTTTGCAGGATATTACCACCAGTTTGTCAAGGACTATTCCAGGATAATAAGGCTCTTGAATGACCTTACTGGTGGTTATCCACCATGTAAGAAGGGCAAAAAGGCAACTCCTTCCTCCGCCAGATACTTGAACATCAAAGAGCCCTTTGCCAATCGATGGACGACGGCTTGTCAAGAAGCATTTCAGACCATCATAGACAAGCACACTTCTGCACCAGTCCTTGGATTCGCAAATCCAAAACTTCCATATGTTCTTCACACCGATGCGAGTAATTCTGAGCTAGGTGCCACTCTTTACCAAGAGCAAGATGGTGAACTGCGCATTATAGCTTATGCCAATAGAGGGCTCTCTTCCAGTGAGAAACGCTATCCAGCCTACAAATTAGAGTTTTTGGCTTTAAAGTGTTCTGTGGTAGAAAAATTTCATGACTATCTTTATGGGAATGTGTTCACGGTTGTAACAGACAACAACCCATTGACGTATATCTTGAAGTCTGCCAAACTTGATGCCGCTAGCTAATCGCTGATTGGCTGCTCTTTCCACTTTTGACTATAACATCAGGTATAGGGCTGGGAAGAGCAGCCAAGATGCAGACGGTCTCTCCAGATGTCCTCATGACAATCTGCCAGACGACGATGCGTTCCTTGAAGAGACAGAGTGAATGAAACAGTTTGCTTCGCATCATCTTTCTTCTTCTCCTGAACATCTTGACTTGCCACCTGACGCTGTTACTGCTTTGTGCATTCGTCACCTTGTTGAGACCGAGGGTAACTTACCTTCTGTCCCTTTGGTAGAGTCCCTGGCTTTACATGCCAATGCAGTACCAGACGCCTATGGAGAAATGGAGGCACTAGGTTGTTCCATCATACCTACATTCAGGGAAGCAGATCTCCAACATCATCAGAGATCTGATCCAGTCCTTGGGAAGGTCATCAACCTGCTTGAATCTGGAAATGGGATAAATCCCAAATCCATCCCTGATTCAATAGAGCTTAAGCTAATGCTTAAAGAATGGAAGCGGTTTGAACTGAAAAGTAACCTTCTTTACAGAGCCCACCAGTCGGATGGTGACATCACTTACCAGTTTGTGGTTCCTATGTCTCTTCAGTCCCCCATTCTTTCTTGGCTCCACGAAGATATGGGACACCTTGGCCTAGACAGAACTCTTGACCTTATTCGTTCAAGGTTTTATTGGCCAAAGATGGCTAAGGATGTAGAGAACAAGATCAAATCTTGTGGACGTTGTGTAAGGAGGAAAACACCACCTGAGAAATCTGCACCTCTTGTAAGTATTCAAACAATGCGTCCCATGGAACTAGTCTGCATAGACAATCTGTCCTTGGAACCCAACAGTAAAAACACCAAAGACATCTTAGTTATAACTGATCATTTCACAAAATGCGCTGTTACACTACCAACGAAGGATCAGAAAGCAACAATAGTGGCTAAGTGTCTTTGGGAGCAGTTTCTGATTACGGGTTTCCAAAGTGAATCTTGAGTGACCAGGGCAGAGACTTTGAGTCCCAGCTGATCCATGAACTCTGTGCTCTTGTTGGTATCAAAAAGGTACATACAAGTCCTTACCACCCCCATGGGAATCCTGTTGAAAGGTTCAACAGAACTCTCTTCAGCATGTTAGGAACCTTGAAAGAAAAAGACCAGAGTCACTGGTGTGACTTTGTCAAGTTGCTAACTCATGCGTACAACTGTACGAAAAATGACGTAACGGGTTTTAGTCCCTATGAGTTGATGTTTAGGCGCCGACCCAGGTTACCTGTAGATATTGCGTTTGGTTTACCTGTCCAGGGTGGAGCTCCCAAAAGTCACTCTCAATATGTGAAGAACCTGAAAGCACGTCTTGAAGAGAGCTACCAGATTGTAGTCAAAAGTTCCACCAAGGTCGCTGAATGGAACAAATCCAGGTTTGATAAGGTAGTGAGAGAATCAACACTCCAGGAAGGTGATCATGTGCTTGTACGGAACCTGTGGATAAGGAACAAACACAAGCTCGCAGACAAGTGGGAGTCAGCTGGATACAAAGTCTTGAACAGAAAGGGAGACTTACCAGTTTATACAGTGCAGCCCATCAATGGAGAGGGTCCCACTCGAACGCTGCACAGGGATCACCTGCTGTCTTGTGGTAATCTAGTAGATAACAAAGAGCCTGAGCAGGTCACTCCAAAGGTACGCCACCCCAGAACAAGGAGCCTAGAGTCTCAGTCTCAAGAGGATAACTCAGTCTGAAGGTGACTCATGCGATTGTCCTGTTCAATTGTCTGTCATTCCTGAGAAAAGGTTCATTCAGGTCTACAAGCTTCCCAAGGGACAACATCTCCCTGTGAACCCAGCTCCGCAGGGTGGCTGTTCAACAGCCAACTCCACAAATTCCGAACCTCAGGATGAACTTGCTGTTGGCAACTTACCTGTACCACCTGCAGAGACAGGTGAAGTGCTTCCCAATTTGGCCTTGCAGGAGCCGGAGGTTGCAGTTGAGCAAGCCATTGAACCAGACCTGAACAAAAGAAACATGGTTACTGCTGACAGTGACACAAGTTTTGTATGTCAAGAGGAACTTGAACATGGTGAACTTATTGGGGAAAGTCAATCAAAACCAACCGGAGACGTTGTTGACACAGACATCGACACAGACATTGTTAACCAAGACCAGAATGACAAAGACAGACAATTGACCAACACAGACATTGTTGACCAAGACAAGAATGAGAAACATGGACAGTTAACTGATACAGACATTGATGACCCAGACTTGACCACACGTAGATCTGAAAGGTTGAGAAGACCCCCCAAACGCTTTCATTATGATGAGTTAGGGAAACCTTTAATTTCCTTCACCAAGAGTCTCTTAGAGAGTTTCAATAGAGCCCTTGATACTATAGGAGATGACAGTTCCCTGGTAGTCCAGAGAACTAAGCATGAAGGGACTCATGCTGATTTGAGAAGGGAGGATGTAAACAGCATGAAAAATCAGGGCACTAATCCTATATTTGTCATTTAGACACTTATGGTAAACATCCAGTAAGGGGCAGTGTTCCCCCCACTAGTGTTGTTTTCCCCGTGAACCTAGGTCAGGTATCGCGTGAAGTCTGCACCTGCAAGCAGATGCCATTTTTCTCTAAGACAAGAGGCAGACAGCACCAGAGCAGACCGTACCGAGAGAGTCGGTAGCAGAAGAAAAAAAAGAAAACACAAGGCAAAGTGTAGCAGACAGCCGCGGATAAAGGCAGAGAAGTCTGCAGGCAGATCCGGTGGTCACAGGCGAATCCAGGTTTCATCCTGATAAGCTGCGAGCCGAGGAGAAAAAGCCCCTTTGTGAGAGTAAATGCTTGAGACTCCGTTTTTTTTTTTTTTGCTAGTCTGATCTACTGTCCGAGAAATAGAGATAAACGATTAAGATGGCAAGCCCAGCCCAGCAATTCTGAGAGGGGGAGAGAGAGAGAGAGAGAGAGAGAGAGAGTTGGAGATGCAGTGTGGCCAGCTGCAGAACCTACCCTGACAACTCCAGATCATCTGAATCTCACACTCTGAGAACAGAAGACACACACACTCCTCACCTACCCGGGTAGTAGTTTATAGGAATTGAAGACAAAGAAACTGAATAGACATTGATACACTGAACACACACACACACATTGGATCTTTCTTCTTGAACTGAACCTACCAGAATATCGAGCAGGAGTGCTCGAGTTCTGTGGACTCTGTTTTGTTTTGTTTTATTTTGTGGCGCCTTATTTTGGTAAATAAAAATACAGCCAAGCTGTTGATGATTATTATTTGTTTTGCACTTATATTAAAATATCACCTGTTCAAATGCCAACACCCACTCCTTTTTGTGAGTCACTTCCTGGTGCAACTCCTACCGGACCTAGAGCGATGCGAGTTTAACCTCAAAGTTAGGACTAAAGGTGCTACACAAAAACTTGGCAAGCCAGCCAGGAGGAGTTGATGGTTGAACAGTTGACATTTTATTTTACTTTTACTGAAAAAAAGTGAACTTCATATTTAGAAAACTGTATTTGTTGTAAATGACATTATGGATGTTATTACTGCTGAAAATGTGAAAGTACCCAATGCTGTCTTAGTAGATGGTTTAACTGGTGAAGCAATAGACAATGAGGTCATCGATTATCCTTTCAATAGGACCACAGTGCCCCAAGTAATCAAAGTAACCAGTTCAGAAGTGTGGTTTAAAGACAACTATTGTAGAGTTCAAGTCAGGTGAGTCCATTCAGTTCCTGCAGAGCACTTTGCCCTGCAGCTGACGCAAACATTACAAACCACTCTCTAACCTTTATGCAGCTGACAAAAGGTTCAACCTTGACACACACATTTAGCTGAACTGCGAGATGTTGCCAAGCAAAGTGGTGCTGACTGAGAAGGTTTTGCTGGACGAGTTAACCAGAATTCATGAGTCTACCAAACCCCAGACAGCTGAAACAGGTATATCTAAAACCGGCCATGAACCTCAGTTGACCAGTGATGTAACCTCAGCGGAAGTAGTGACTAACCCAACCAAAACTCCTGTTAAAGTGGTCACTGACGTAACTCATTCCTAAGAACATGACTCCCTTTCACTCATTGTAGGTGCAGAGGCAGTACCCTCACCTAAGAAACCAGGCTTTTACCTACCTTCTGAACAACTCGCCTCTCCCGAAGTCCAAAAGGTGGTAGTCGAGCATGTCATTAAGAATAGCGACATGGTTTCCCAATATCATGGCTCCACTAAGCTAAGGTCTTTTTCTGGGAAAACTCCCTGTCCCAACTTTGAGTCTGACTACGATACATGGCGTAGTAATGTTGATTTTTATCTTGCTGATCCTTCCATGTCTGACAAACTCACTGTGAGGAGAATAGTAGAGAGCCTTCTTCCACCTGCTGCCAGTATTAAACATCTTGGGCCTAGCTCCAACCTCCATGACTAGCTCAGTCTTCTCAATTCAGCAGATGGCATCATGGATGATGGAGACGAGCTTTTTGCTAAGTTTCTGAACATAAATCAAAACTCAGGTGAGAAACCTTCCAGCTACCTGCAGCGGCTGCAGGCAGCTTTGGGTTAAGTGAGGTGGCATTGCTGCTGTTGACTCTGAATGCCAGCTCCTCAAATAATTTTGTAGGGGTTGTTGGAACAACAGTTTAATCACGAGTTTACAGTTGGAGCAAAAGAAAACCAACCCCCCCCCCATTCTCAGAGCTGCTCCTTCTGTTACGCACAGACGAAGACCGCCAAGCTGCTAAGTCAAACTGAATGAAACACTTGGTTTTCCAAAACCAAAGTCCAGTCAAACCCCCTTTCTGTTAATGACTGTACCCCTGATGATACTGACATGGCAGCTACAGCATCTGTGACCCCTCCCGTTGACATGAATAAATTAGAGCAGCAAATTGCAAAACTACAAGCTTCTCTCAAAACATCTTTGAGTAGCAACCCAGCTCAGTCTTCCCCTAAGCCAAATAAGAAAACAAAACCCAAACCAAAAGACCCCAGCTGAACCAAAATCCCCACCCCCAGATGAATCTACCCCTGAAAAGAGACCCCGGCCAGGCTATTGCTTCAGGTGTGGGCAAGATGGCCATATTGCATCCTCTTGCAACAATGAGCCAGACCCTGAACAAGTTGAACTAAAATGGAAAGAGTTCAGGCAGAAACAAGCCTGGGAACAACAAAACAGACATCATTTAAACTAACCTCAGTTCCTGTTGAGGGACTAACAGGAACTGAAACCAAGCATGCATGTCCCAAAACTGATCCTTCCAACCTAGCAACCATTCATTCTCAAAACCTGCAACACCACATCAAGCTTCCAAGAGGACTTGTTGGGAATAAATGTACTGCTAACATCACAGGTGACAAGAGTTGAGTGTAGTTGTCTTGACACTGGATCTGAAGTGTCCAATTCTTTCTACAGCACCTATCTGTCTGAACATCCCATTCAACCAATTGATGGTATTGATGTTGAAGGTGCTAGTGGTGCCACAGTTCCTTACTTGGGTTTTATTGTCCTTAAGTTTCCAAAGAACTTTGTCAAAACCGAACCTGAAGTATCTACTTTAGCATTGGTCATTCCAGATATGCACCAACTGCGAACTTCCTGTACCAATAGGTACAAATGTACTTGATGTCATGTATGACGAGCATCGTCATGAGAAAAATCCAAATGACCTTTCACTTGTTTATGGCTTTATCCAAATGACCTTTATGCCATTTGATCTGTTCAATTATGTCATTCCTGAGAAAAGGTTCATTCAGGTCTATGAGCTTCCCAGGGGACAGCATCTCCCTGTGAACCCAGCTCTGCAGGGTGGCTGTTCAGCAGCCAACTCCACAAATTCCGAACCTCATGATGAACTTGTTGCTGGCGACTTACCTGTACCACCTGCAGAAACAGGTGAAGTGCTTCCCAATTTGGCCTTGCAGGAGCCGGAGGTTGCAGTTGAGCAAGCCATTGAACCAGACCAGAACAAAGGAAACATGGTTACTGCTGACAGTGACAAGTTTTGTATGTCAAGAGGAGCTTGAACATGGTGAACTTATTGGTGAAAGTTAATCGAAACCAACCAGAGACGTTGTTGACACAGACATTGTTAACCAAGACCAGAATGACAAAGACAGACAATTGACCAACACAGACGTTGTCATTCTGGTCTTGGTTAACAAAAACAGACAAGTGACCGACCAAGACAAGAATGAGAAACATGGACAGTTGACTGATAGACATTGATGACCCAGACTTGACCATATGTAGATCTGAAAAATTTAAGACCCCCCCCCCCAAAAAAAAACGCTTTCATTATGATGAGTTAGGGAAACCTTTAATTTCCTTTGCCAAGAGTCTCTTAGAGAGTTTCAATAGAGCCCTTGATACTATAGATGAAAGTTCCCTGGTAGTCCAGGGAACTAAGCATGAAGGGACTCATGCTGATTTGAGAAGGGAGGGTGTAACCAGCATGAAAAATCAGGTCACGAATCCTATGTGTCATTTAGACAGTTACAGTAAACCTCCAGTAGGGGACAGTGTTCCCCCTGCTAGTGTTTTCCCCGTGAACCTAGGTCAGGTATCACGTGAAGTCTGCACCTGCGAGCAGATGCCATTTTTTCTCTCAGACATGAGGCAGACAGCAGCAGAGCAGACTGTACCGAGATATTTGGTAGCAGAAAAAATAAAAATAAAAAAAGAGGCAAAGTGTAGCAGACAGCCTTGGATAAAGGCAGAGAAGTCCACAGGCAGACCTGGTGGTCACAGGCGAACCCAGGTTTCATCCTGATAAGCTGTGAGCTGGGGGGGGAACTTGAGTAAATGCTTGAGACTCCGGTGAGTTAGCACACAGTAGCTGGTCATTCGATAGCTGCTCAGAAGGGAAAAAAAATGCATTTATTGTGCTATTAACTTGGTTTAAGTTGGTCTATGGTGCTTAAAATATGCCATAAGATGCTTTCCAATCTTTTTTCTGTGACTTTTGTGCATTTTATACCATAGCTTATTGTTTGAAAAAAGATCGCTAGTTAATGTTAATAGCGACTGCAATATGCTAATCGCTAGGCCGAAATGCTAATTCTCTATTGTTTATGCTTAGCTCATGCTAATCGCTAAGCTAAAACTAAGTTACATGCATTTTTCATTGGGAAGATGCAGTTTATTTTTTTTGTGTGTCATTTGAACTGCTCATTTTGTGTTATTAGCCATTGCAATGGGTAACAGTACTATTTAAGGTGTGATACATTTCATTTTAGCATATAAAACTAATTCATCTGATAAAGAGTCAAATATTAAAAAGGTGAATTAAAAGAGTTAAAAATTGACAAGATAAAGGTTAAAAAGGATGCATGCATTGTGTCTGTTAAATAGTATTTTGTTGTGATAATTATTCATGAATAATTGAGTACATTTATCATTAAAACTAAGTTTTAATTCATAATCATTCATTTGTGTGTTTATGTATTTCCTTGATTTTTGGTGATATATTTCATGCTTTGAACTGAGAAAATGATCTCATAAGAAAATCATCAGAAGTTGATAAGAAGCTGAGACAGAATCAGATGAAGTTCCTTACAACTATGCACCTTCTGTGTACAGATGGAGCCATTCCCCCCCGCGTTTCCATGACTGGCCCTCTGCAGGCCCTTGGCTGGCCCCTGACTGTCTGCCCATTGGTCCGTGCAGACAATTTATCCCCCGCAATGACGTGGTCAATGCAGTCCTGACTGGTGATGCCCCCAAGCAGCTTGTGTAAAAGCCAGCTGCTATCCCTCATTTTTCCATGGGGAGACGCAGTGACTGTCCGTTTCACAAAGCAGGTTTATCAAACGCTGTGTCTAACCCGAGCTCTGGGTTGATCTCCTCTGATAAAGGAAACCCTGGGTTTTCGGTTCCAGAACAAACAGCTGATTTCAGTTAGT
>JAODVO010008432.1:0-10063 GCA_025400055.1 Notarius lentiginosus | reverse complement strand
TTTTCTTTTTATTATATCGACACATTCACAAACAAAAAGTCCCCAAATTTATCAAAACAATTCATCGATTTCCTCACGAGTGACAGATAGAGATTTATGTCACAGTTTTGGTTCTCCGTGTCCCGGATGGAGCTCGGATGAAAAATGCAAGCGGTGTATTTCCCAGTAAAACACTTGTGTGTGTATATAATATAATACAATCTTTATCAACATGTCAGTTCAGATGGGGTTATTTCTGCGGCTTGTTTTACAGAAGGTCAAATATGGTGTAATCTTTCCAAACACATACACAGATGGTCCGTAAAAAAAAAGGTTGATGCAATGAATTCAGACGGGACTAAAATCCCAGAGATACTCTAGTAATGATTTCATTACTCCACCATACGATGTAAAACTAATCCAATTCAAATAATGCTTATGATTAAATTTCTTCACTAAGATGTGGACGTGAGGGGTTTGAGAGAGGAGCAGGATGGATAAAGGTCTGAGGAGGGTCAGCAGTGTGATTGATGATGGTGGCCCTCTTCAGTTTTGTCACACACACAAAAACTGCATAAATTGGAAGGGCACTCAGTAGACTTCATACTCTACTGCGCCAAAGCCAAAGATTTGCATCAAGATCTAATCAGTTGTTCCTTGGCCCATGGAACACCATTACTCAAAATCCGTTCACTACTTTTTGAGTTAGGTTGGGAAGAGACAAACAAACAAACGGAGGAGAAAACATAACCTCCTGGAGGTAATGGCAAGAAACTGCGACATGACGTCTCATGCTGAGATCAGACTACACAAACTCAGACTGATTTTGACACGATTTCCAGCATCAGGACCGAATATGAACGTCAGGAACGATGAATGAGCCTTGTGACATAATCAAAGGACTGGGACGTCTCACGACACCCTGACGAAAAGTCTAGCATGTCAGAATTGTTTGTATTTTCCCTCCTAGTTCAACAACTCCTACGACATGTTCCTTGACGTTCCTTCTGTCACACTGATTGACATTTTCTTGACCCTCCTCCCCAACAACATGCAAGGACGTGAACGATGATTGGTGGGAGTCAAACTTGTAGTGTTTCCCATCTCTCGACCACACTGCAAAAAATGTAAAACTGAATTTGAGGAGAAAATTACTTAATACTAGTGAAATTATCCTGCTGCATGGACAGATATTTTTACTTGCTAAGACATCTTAGGATAAATCGGTTGCAATCTAGAACTGGGATTAATAATCTCAGAATCGGTGTCTTGTATTCTTCTAATAGGGAATGCTGGATCGTTTCAAGATATTTTCACTTGCTAAGACATCATTTTCTACAGTGCGAGACATGGGAAGAATGTATGGCCCTGTGATTGTCTAATCTGACATCGTGACCATCATGAAAGACAAAAATATCATATCGTGCTGTCTGATCTCAGCATTAGCAGTGTCCTGATGGTTGCTCAGCATGATATGGCTACATTCAGCACTATTTTCAGAGCAAGACATATCAAGTAAATGGAACAACAGTGTCAATGCAGCCATGTGAAAGTGGAACTCTTAAAAAGAAGTTCACCATGACACCGACATGAGAAAATATGGATGTACAGGTGGTTTCGAGTGATTTGAGTCGAAGGGATGGTTGCCGGAGGCAGGCTGCTATCGAACCGGCTGACAAAGAGACATTTTGGGTCGATTGCTCCCTGCTTGGAGGCTGATAGGGTTGGGATGCTATTAAGATAAGGAAGATTAGCCGGACACAGACAAATGAGAACACACAGTAGATGAGCAGGCTTACAGAGTCGCGAGAGCTTCAAAAATGACATGAATTTCACACGTGATCATATGTTTTTCACACGAACATTTAAACATACTGTGCCCAGGAATTGCATGTTAACTCAAATGAGATCATGTGAATAAAATAGGATAAAGAAAATGTGAAGGAAATCATGCGTGAATAAGTCAATAATGTGAAACCATTGTGTGTAAATCAATGAATTGTGTATTTTTAAAAAAAAGAGTGTAATAAAAATTAATTGTGGAAGAATAAAATCGTCTCGGTGAGGCTGGAGCTCATACCGGCTACTGTTATTGCGTGTGAGTTTGAAATCTGATCAGTCCTGCAGGAGGAGTAGCGATTTTTGTGAAATTGCATGTGACCCCTGTGTAGCTGCATCCATGGCAGGTGGCGCCACCTGGTGAACAATTCTTGTTGGAATGTGTCTTTAGAGTCTTCTGGGTGAGTTTCAGTGAAAACATCCCAGCAGTTTACAAAGGGTAGCGTTTAATATGATGAGTCACCCAAAAATTTCAGACGCCCATAAAGTTGTAAATATGACAGGTGGCGCCACCATCTCGACAACTTTTATGTACACTTCCACCTGAGTTTTATCGAAATCTGATCAATCCTGTAGGAGGAGTAGCGATTTTTGTAAATTGTGGACGGACGACACGTGATCGCATAAACTCATCCGGCCTGGCCCACAGCCAGATGAGCTAAAACTTGTGTATTTAAAAAAATCCTATGTTAAAAAAATGAATCGTATAAGGGGGAATAAAAATACCTGCACAACTTGTGAAACTGTCTGGAACATCACATATCGACTGTCTGAAAGCCTCGTGCGATCATTCTCACGTGAAGTTTGTGTGACTTTTCTGTAAGCTGATATTCTGATGACTTCACTCCAATACTAACGCAAACATTAAAACTAAATCTCATCCAAGTTCTGAGGAAAAATGTCTTCTTAGTAGGTGTTTCCTGAAGAGAGGTCAACTCGCAGTCCAGACGATTCACAGCCACATCTCCATATTGCCTTGGTAACAAAAACGGTAATGATAGGTTTCTGTGTATTAAGAAAAACAGAGACAGAGTTCGTTCGAAACACAACAGTGGCACGTCTCTTCAGGACAGTAACACGTGACGGAAAAGGGAGAAACTCTCTCCTCTCTGTTCAAACGCTGACCTTTCGGAGGTTTGTTCCTGACCTTAGATTACATCACCGTATCTGCCTGAGCACGGAACAGAGTAGCACCTTCTTTGGAGATGATGATTTATCGTGGATTCGGAAGCTTCTCATACATTATCGTTTCTACGGCAACAGCTCTTTCGCAGGAGATGTTTGAAATAAATTGATTAAAAACGTGCATGATTGTTGATGTGGTGAAGTTTGCTACGTATAAGGAGACGTTCATGTAACAGTTAAGGAAGGAGTCTTCAGTGTCAGAGGGAAAGCTGTAAGTGTTCTGATATCTTCAGGTCAGATGAGTTTACACTTTTTGCGGTTTCTTGGTAACATGACAAGCTCTGTTTTGTTTTTTTTTGTCCTTTGAGTGAGGAAAAAGAAAAAATGATGAGAGAATGACCGTAAGTGAGAACAGGAACTTATTTCATGGATGTTCCACAACATTCAGTGTAACTATAAATGGATAAATATAGCCACCAGCACCAAGGAAGGGCCCGAGCACCTCCGGTACACCAAATCTGGCATGAATCTACTGTAACAAACTGCCTCAGAGGAGAACGTCAAAATGTAACGCATGTCAAAACACACAAAACCAAAACAATAACTCCCTTCCTGTTGAGTATGGCTAATGCAATGTACCGTGCAGTTTTGTTTGTCTTGGGCCACCACACACACCTACCAAGTTTGGCACGGATAGGTGAAACTATATACCGAGCGAAAGTCTCAATGACATGTGGGGGCGCTATTGAGGCCCCCGGACACACCTGGGGCCAAGCCTCTATCCCTGAGTAGCAGTGGCCAGGACTGATGTGTACACCAATGTTCATGAGTTTTCACCCATGGGAACCACCTCAAAAATGGCCAAGTCTTGAGGAAAAAGAATAATAATAATAAGAAGCAGAAGAGGAATCCTTAGGAAAACAACAGGGCCTTGCACCTCGATGCAGCGCCCTCCAATGGACACCAGAGGCCACATGCACCTCTGGTGCTCAGGCTCTAAAAAAACCAAAAGTATGACATTCTTGAATTCATGCATAAATTTGTAAACACTGGCCAATGGTGTGGTATAAGAGGAGAAACACTCCACAGACTGGACGAGCTGTATAGTAATTATAATCAAGTTCAGGGTGATAACAGTAACTCTGCTTCACCACCACCACCACCACGTTGATTATTTTCCTGTAACACTGTGACACTGTTTTATTTCTGACATAAACGATGATTGACGTTCTGGTGGTTAGAGACTAATCCAAAGGCTGGCAGACCGAGACAGAGAGACCGTAGCTTCTCCTTTCTCATTTTCTACTGGCTCACAAAACCTCGCTTTGCAAATCCAGAACTCAAATTTGAGAGTTTTATCGTTTTGACTGCTGCTTTAGCTAAAAGAAGAGCAGAAGCGTGTAGTTTTCAGCGAGCTGCAGGATCGAGTAAATTGAAGCTCTAAAAGATTCCTTAGAACAGTTGGATGCTTTAATTATTTCCATAAAACAGAGTTAGATTTTCTTTATTTATTTATTTATAAAAGATGAAATGAAGATGGAAGTCCATCTGAAGAGGCTGTCGATGTGTTTACGGTTTGGCTCGGTGATGATGCAGGTCTTGAATAATCAGATAGCAATCTTTCTCCCCAAGTCTGACTGGGGAAATGATCTGTCAGGGAAAACACACCGAGCAAAACAACCCTCGAGAATAATGATTAATAAACTCGTTTATAAAGGGCTCTCAGACTCGCGGCTCTTCTGAGAACATTTAATCTTCTGTAACAATCATAATATGGGCTTTTAGCAAAACGGCACAAACTTACCCTTTAACAATGACGTTCCAGTTGAATAGCTTAATTTAAAAAAGCTTTTACAGCTTGTTTTCACTGAGGCACTAATTCAAAGTGTATACGCCAGTCAGACAAAACACAGCGAATAAATCTCTAATCGTTTATTTTTATTTTGGGAACAAATTAAACATGCTCTCGTTTAAACTCTGCCTTTCTTTTGTCTGTTAATGAGGCACAGCACATGTTTCATGTTTGCGTTGTGTAGAAAAATAATCAAGTGTTTTACTCGTCTTGTATCACAGCAATTTGCCGACAACGACAATGTTTTAATTTAATAAAGAATCAGGTTCTTTTTATCCATTTACAGTTATGTTCTGGAATGTCTGCAAAACAAGGTAGTTCCTGTTCTTGCGTACGTTACAGAAGCTATAAACAGTCGTTCCCTCACCAACCTCTCTTTCTTTCTCTCTCGATGGTAAGACAAAAAAAACACAGCTTGTCGTGTTACCAACAAACCACAAAAGTGTAAGCTCTTCTGTCCTGAAGACGTCGGAAAAATCTCAAACTTTCACCATATCAAACGTGCTTTTAACCTGTTTATGCAGATCGCTCACCATGCATGTCCCTGTTGCTATAGAAACAATAACGTTACCAGAACGAACGCATAAATATAAACCTGTGCCGTAAAATTAATCAACACCTTCTGACCAGTCAGAATGCAGAATTCAACAGCTCTGTGCTTGAAAAACAGAACAAATGTGTCCTTTGGCAGTGCTTTTGGGGTTATTACGGTCTCTTTTATTATCTGGCACAAGCTACTTCCGGTAAAATCATGCGCTCTGATTGGTTCCTTGGCGGGCAGTATTTTCCTGTCATGCCCGTGGGCGATTCTTTCCAAGGCGGTGGCTTTCAATGTTGCAAAAAACAAACAAACAAAACGACAAAAAGAAAAGGTTCATTGGAAATCAAAAATGGCCGAAAGGCAAACAAGAGTCAGCAAGTTATTCAAGAAATGAGCAACGAAGAGCGTTCAGAAACCGCTAACCGCTAAGAGAAATTCAGTTTTGAAACCGCTAGCTGTTTATTCTGCATGCGCGACTCAACTACGTTACAAATGATGTGACTGAAAGCAGCGTCACGTCTCATTATAATGCGTCTATTTTAATCTTAGAAATTAAAAAAAGACATATAATAAACTCCTTATTAACCTCGCTAGCTCCGTCTTTATGAGAAAATATCAGACTGAGGTCTTTTTGTATGAATCTCGGTCTGATATATTGCCATAAAGACCTCACGCTCAGTTAATAAGTAGTTAATAATTTCTCCGAAAATGGTGATTATACTTTGACACACATTGAAGAAGTTTTTAAAAAGCGTTTTATTCTGTAAATCTGAATTGATGTGCTGAGGATTGTGTTTGAACTCATAACTTCAGTCATAATCATACAGTACGTGCCTGAGCTTTTATACACATCAGTCTGGTGAAAATGTTTTTTTAATGCACTCGGACGATTAGCAGTCGTTGAACCACATACCCTATTGTTCTCTTTCTATTTTAGTCGGTAGCATTTATCTGCTTCAGTGTGTGTTATGATGGACTAAGTGATCTGGACAGCTGGGCTGTGAAACGGCAGTTCTGCATCACTGCTGATCACCTGGCTTGGCCCCGCACTGTCAGCTCCGGCTTCGTCTAATATCCGTTAATTACAGCAGTTAATCAGACTGGGAATGAGCCTGGGCATGATGCCATTTCAATTTGACACCGGTGCGAGTGAGGTTTACACCCCCGCCAAGCCGAGACCTCTTCCTGCCAATCCTCGCTCCACCTGGCGAGGTTTACGAGGCCAACACAGATTAACCTGGAGCTGCACATTCGCCGAGAGGTGAGGAAAGTAATCAACGGAGCGCACTGGATTCTCGTTCTCAGAGAAGAGTAATGAGCCAATGCGAGAAAGACTTCACTCCATTTGCAGTATTTTAGCGCTTTGTACATATGACACACTGAGGGGAGGCTCTCATGACTTATCGCACAGAGGCTTCGCCAGCATCCCTCCCTCCCTCTCTTCCTCCCTCCCTCCCTCTCTCTTCCTCTCTCCATCACTCCATCTTTCCCTCACTTTCTGCTCCCTCCCTCAGAGGAACACACAGTCCCACCGGCATCCAGCCGTCTGCATGCTGCTTCATTTCTCCACACACCAGCTCTGGGTGAAAACCTAGAAGGGGTGTTGGAGAAATTGAAAGGCGTCCAGAGAGGGTCAGCCAAAAAAAAAAAAAACAGAGGTAAGAACACTTCTGATTTTAGTTTGCGAACATTTTTTTCCCCTCGGATGATTGAAGTAGATGTGATTTATCATCATGCTGAGGGGCATCGTGGTGCTCAAACGGAATAACCTGTTACTCGTACTCATGAGAGGATTCTCTCTCTCTCTCTCGCTCTCAGGGAGAAAATATTTCACTGATAATATATTTGACATAATTATTGTGTAATGAACAGAAATACCCAATGTATGTTTTTCCTTCTGTCATTTTTAATGCTTAGTACAGATGTTAATGTTTGTCGTATAGATTTACATCCTCTAACTGACTGACGAGGTCATGGTGCTATTTTTAAACCGAATGTAGTCTTTGTAAGTTCATTTTGATTTAAATATTTTACACAATTTATTCGACCTTTACATCTTGCTTTAAGTATTTTTGTCAGCATGGAATGCCAATTAACACATTTCAAATGAACATCAATGAACATCTTTTCTCCTACAGAACCCGTAGAACTCCTATTGAACCGTATTTTTCCTATAGAACCTGTAGAACTCCTATTGAACCGTCTTTTGTCCTACAGAACCCGTAGAACTCCTACAGAACTGTATTTTCTCCTACAGAACCCATAGAACTCCTACAGAACCGTGTTTGCTCCTATAGAACCCATAGAACTCCTATCAAACCATATTTTCTCCTACAGAACCCGTAGAACTCCTACAGAGCTGTGTTTGCTCCTATAGAACCCATAGAACTCCTATCAAACCATATTTTCTCCTACAGAACCTGTAGAACTCCTACAGAACTATGTTTGCTCCTACAGAACCTGTAGAACTCCTATCGAACCGTATTTTCTCCTACAGAACCTGTAGAACTCCTATCAAACCGTATTTTGTCCTACAGAACTCATAGAACTCCTACAGAACCATGTTTGCTCCGATAGAACCCATAGAACTCCTATCGAACCATATTTTCTCCTACAGAACCCGTAGAACTCCTACAGAACCATGTTCTCTTCTATAGAACCTGCAGAACTTCTATAGACCCATGTTTTCTCCCATCGCTTATTATAAATCAAGATCAGTGCTATATAGCGCATGGGTCAGTATGTATGTTTTCAGCTTGATGTTGAGAGTTATGTAACTTTCTTGATAAATGAACTCTTTCTTCCTCATCCTTTACATTTGAGTCAGTAGAAGACACACACACACACACACACACACACACAAGACAAATTGCTAGATGTCACATTCTGGCTCGAGACCAATTCCTGCACTGTGTTTATCAGCTGGCTGGTGTTGGCATCTTCTAGCAGTCGTCCACACACACACACATCCATCACACAGTTGGCATAAGTATGTCCATGAGTATTCATCAGCATGGGTTAACGATAGCTGATGGCATGCACACACACCGCTTGATTTATCACCCAACACCAGCGAGCCGTAAGCACACCGCTTCTCCATTTATTTCACAGATAAAATGCTCCGAGCCTCCATTACACCGCTGAAAACGCTACGGTTAAGAAGTAAATATGTCTCGTTTGAATATCACGAAAAAATACTCGTGTCTGATATATTGGTGTCAATTTACACAACAAGCTCCACACACTAGTGCTCATTAATCTCTCTGGATTTGATTCATGAATCATTGACACAGGAAGCATGGTGTTCGTGAGAATCCTGCTCGTTGGGAAAAACTTTTGCATCTCACGCTTTGCTCCTGAGTTTACGCTGTCAATTTTAAAATCACTTCTTTATGTCGATTCCACTCCAATCCAGTCTGAAATAAAGCATGAAATAGGATATGACTTGACAATACATTAGGACAAAAGTAATGGCACCCTATAAAAGGAGGAAGTGTTCATATGTCTATAGGAGTCGACACGCTGCAATGGCTGAGCTGCATTACTGGAAGATTTTGTGCACATCATACTTCCGAGGCATGTTTTCACCCTTTAGTTGCCATTTCGTCAGCTCTATTTGTCTTTTATCCTTTTATGGAGTTTTCTAGGTGTGGCTAAATTTAACTCAGCTATGCTGCAAACTTATGGCTGTTTTGGTACTTATGGACATGTACTGTAAGCATGAAGAGAATCAGAGAAACTTTTGTAAGCCAAACTGAACTCAAAATGTCTGTCAATTACCGATTTTCTGTTTAAACTAAAAAATAAAATAAAAAACCTCAATGAGACTGTAACTCATACCGGCCAAGACGCCCATAAAATCGTAAATATGATAGGTGGCACCACCATCTTGACAACTTTTATGCACACCCACCTGGGGAACATAGTATGTGAGTTTGATCAAAATCTGATCAATCCTATAGGAGGAGTAACAATTTTTGTAAATTGTGGACGGACGATAGACAACACGTGATCGCATAAGCTGATCCAGCCTGGTCAACATTTCTCCTTTAAGATCATTTAGTTGACTGGTCTATGTCCCAACTAAACGTGAATGAATTCATGCTTATAGCAACAGGGTTTGGTTTGTGGATGGTTTGAAAACTGTGACATCTATTCCACCTCCACAAAACGGTAAACAACAGAGACACGTGAACAAACAAGTCAAGTGAAAGTAGATCACACTGGCTACATCCCAAACAACACTTAACACTCAAGAACTAAGACCCTACCTCAGACCTACCGAGCCTGTGTACGCAACATACTGCTTCAGAAAGGCCAAGAATATCGTTATCATTAAGGACTCCTCCCACCCTGCCAACACACCACATTGCCATAAAGTACCGGTGTGTCCATTAAAATTCAAGAACAGTTCTTCCCCAAGCCGTATGCATTCTGAATAAATAATGTGAATAAAACCGTCTCAGATGCACTTTAACTATTTTAAGCTATGTATTTACTGTCTTAGAAAAAATAGTTGATGCAATCAGTGTTTTATATGAAGACACAGTAGCTCTGTCACCTGATGGAGACACGGAATTCTTCGAGATACTCGGAGTATTGCAAGGAGATACCTTAGCTCCTCTTCCTCTTTACGGTATGTAATGAGAATCGCTAGTGGCAAACCGGTGGCACGGTGGTGTAGTGGTTAGCACTGTTGCCTCACAGCAAGAAGGTCCTGGGTTCGA
>JAODVO010007496.1:0-10176 GCA_025400055.1 Notarius lentiginosus | reverse complement strand
CCAGCTGACTACGGGTGAAAGGCAGGGTACACCCTGGACAAGTTGCCAGGTCATCACAGGGCTGACACATAGACACACAACCATTTACACTCACATTCACACCTATGGTCAATTTAGAGTCATCAATTAACCTAACCTGCATGTCTTTGGGGGAAACCGGAGCACCCGGAGGAAACCCAAGCGGACATGGGGAGAACATGCAAACTCCGCACAGAAAGGCCCTCGTCAGCCATGGGGCTCGAACCCCATGGATAGTAAGATATCAATAATATTTGTAAGTTTGAATGCCTAAAGTAGTTCTATTGGAGTCCCTATTTAGCACACCCCTGAATGGCCATATGATGTTTTCTTGGTGCCTTGTGCGCTAATCAGGTCGAATATAATAATTATGTACTGTATGTATGTATGTATGTATGTATGTATGTATACAGCTCTGGAAAAATTAAGAGACCACTTCAATTTTTCTTTTAAATCAGCATCTAGTCAAGTTTATTTGTATAGTGCTTTTAACATCAAACATTGTCATAAAGCAGCTTTACAGAAAATGTAATGATTTAAACATGAGCTAATTTTATCCCTAATTGATCCCTCATGAGCCACATCAGATGTGGTGACCGTTGCACAGAAAAACTCCCTCAGTCGACATGAAGAAACCTTGAGAGGAACCAGACTCAAAAGGGAACCCGTCCTCATTTGGGTGATAACAGACATGATTATAAATTCCTATATAGTCACGAAGTACAACTGAGTAACCAGGAAATTCATTATAGTTTTAGCATGAAGTCTATTTTGTTGAACTTATCAACTGTTCACTAGTGGAAACTTGAGTGCAAAACTGTTCATTACAACTGCAGTCCTAAAGTTATCATGTCAATTGTAGTCCTCAGCCATCATAGTGTAACACCCCTTTACCTCCAAGTTCGTTCAAGGCAAAGGCCTGAGTTCTTTGAAAGGTGGCTGTCTCCTTATTTTCGTCAATACTTTTGAAAGCACAGTTAAATAAGTTACACTAATAGTATGCTACCCATTAATTAATAAAGATTCCTTCAACAAAGACAAAGGCTATTTTTGGAATACAAATGGCTGATTATTTATTGTATTGGCAAAGGTAAGGGAAGTTGAAGTAGAGGAAATAACAATAAACATGTAAATATAGAATAAACAATAAATATATAAATAAATATGCAAATAGGATATATAAATAACTAAGAGTGGCAGTTAGTTACTTTCTTATATTAGATCTCTCTTGCCATTCAAATTACCCCAAAGAATAAATAAACTGGATTCTTCAAATGTGTCAAGTTACAAAACAGATCAATTCAAGTAACAAGTATATAATCTCAATCAATATAATTTCATATATAAAACAGCTACTATATCAGTACCCTCAGAATCAATTCAAAGTTATTTTTAAAAATTCTACGCTCCAAACAGGAGAAAACAGATCACACTATGTCAATCAATATAACTTCACTTCAGCAAAATACTACAAAATGTAAATAAATAAATATTAGCTTAAACCTTTTAGACAAATCCAATCAGTAACCCAGCAAGCTATCATGCTTGGCAGTACTGAAATAAACAGCATTAGTATCAGAATACTGAAACATGCAGATTAACACTTATGTTACCTAAGGGACAGTTTAAACCAATAGTACAACTATTACATTCTTAAAAATCACACAGGACAAAGAAAGATGTGGGTCCAATCGCACGTGCGTGTACACACACACACACACACACACACACACACACACACACACACACACACCAGAGGAGTCCACTTAACGTCACAGGCCTGTGTCATTGCTTGTGCTTGGTGAGGCTACAAACAAGCTAGCTGCTTCTCCCATCAAAGCCTAAAAACAAAAGGGAAATGTTAACTCCAGTGGCTTGTGGTGGCAATGGGGCTAAGCAAACCCTGGGCAATGACAGTCCAGTGGCAGGGTGTCAGTGGAGCAAGTGAGAAAGAGAGACATCTAGCGTCACCAGAGGTGGCATTAGGCAGCCCTGGTAGCTTAAACCGCTATCTGCTTCTCCTTCAGCGTCCAAAGATGATGAACACGACTGAGCAAACGTTAGTTGTTACCACTTAACTAAGGCTGTAGCTAGCCGAGTTAGCTTGCTAGCTACGCAACAGGTTAAGGCCACACACCAATAAATGCTCACAAGTCTTCAGTATCTATACTATTATAAAAGTAAACAAAGTCACTATAAACAGTTCTTGAGCAGACAACTGATCAAATCAAACAAAAAATGTTTATATACAACATTTTGTAAGTGACTTTGTGTTAATGTCTCAACCTATTCATCTGATTTGACTCCTCTCCAGCACTCTTTTTTTTCACCATTCTCTCAGTCATGCACCTCTGCCCCAAACCCCAAGAGATCCCTGTGTCAACTGTGATTGGCTATAATTCATTCATAGCATTAATGAGTTAAAAGGCCTAAATGTAGAGCTTTGGTATTCTCTACAAACTAATTAAGTTGACAAATAAAACTAATGAAGTTTAAAAGCTCCATTACATATAAATAGGATAGTATTTATTTAATGTTTGTTTTACGAAGTATTTATTTTCCCTCTGGGTTACACCCTCATGGGGACATCCAGACCCTTCTGAAGGTCTGGATGTCTCCTTCAGACTCTAATAACTGATAGTGAGAACTGCTTTTTTTCTGTAGCCTAATCTTTAACAATTAAGGCATTGCCTCAGCCTATGACCCTTTGCCAAGTCTTTTTTTTCTGAAGTCTGACTAATTTGGATAACCATACCCCTATGGATAATGCTTAATGACTTGTCTGAAGGCATACCCAGTATATTATAACTCAGCTGGATCACTGGCTTAACTGCGTGCTTGGATGCACATTCACTCAGAACCTCATCATTGGAAGCACCAGAGGTAAGGACATCTCCCCCTTCTGGATCTGTGTCTGCCACAGCATCAAGAGTGGACTGTTGAATGTCTTCAGAATCTGGTTTGACAAGAGAATAGTTTTCCTTGTCCTCACTGAAAGACAAATGATCACCCTCACGCTCATCCATGTCTTGGGATTTCACTTCTCTCATACCCTATTCATAGTCTGCAGCGCCTTCCCCAGCAGCAGTTGGATCATATTGGAAAAGCCTCTGATCCAGATGTACAGGCACATCGAGGTAGGTTGGGTCATTGTAGTCAGAACTGGTTTCATCAGAGCTGGATGCCTGCACAGGATCAGATGAGGGTCTCAGTGGCTTGTCTGGTCTCTTTCTTCTCCGCTTTCTGTATGTCCGCATACCTGGTCTCTGGGATGCGGTATCATGCTCCTGAGACCAGGGCATGTGGACCAAGTGCCCAATCAGTAACAGATGGTCACAGTGCAGAGTCTTCATGGCACCAACACCTTTCTCTGGCTTGACATGGTAAACAGAAAGGTTGGGCATCCAACCACAAACTACATAGGGTGTGGATTTCCAACAGTTTTCAATTTTATGCTTTCCAGGAAGCTCAAAGTTTGTGTACGAGCACTCTGTCACCTATTTCTAGGGGTTGATCTTTCACTCTCTGATCAAGCTGAGCTTTGTTCTGCTGATGACTCTTGTCAGCTGCACCAGTGGCAAGCTGATATGCATGCTGTAAGCTCTCGATCATCTGAGCAACATAGTAAGGGTAACTAACTTCCTCTTGTTCCTCGGATATGGTGCCAAAGCACAGATCCACCGGTAAACGTGCCTTCCTACTAAACGTTAGAAAATGGGGTGAATAACAAGTAGCACAATTCTGAGTGCAATTATAGGCATGTACCAAGTGGCTGATATATTGGCTCCATTTCCTTTTCTGTGATGGGTCAAGGGTCCCAAGCATGGATAAAAGAGTTTGATTGAAGTGTTCTGGTTGGGGATCACCTTGTGGGTGATCGGGTGATGTTTGTGACTTCCTTATGCCTAACATGGATAGGAGCTCTCTATTCAGTTGACTACCAAAGTCACACCTTTGATCCGAGTGTATTCTGGTGGGTAGACCGTAATTAACAAAGTACTGTTCACACAGAACTTTTGCTACTGTGGTGGCTTTTTGGTCTTTTGTAGGATATGCATGGGCATAGCGGGAAAAATGATCTGTAATCATTAAAACATTGGCTATGCCTTTTGAGTCAGGTTCAACTGATAAAGTCAATACAAACAAGGTCTAAGGGGCCAGTGCTGGTGAACTGATTCAAAGGGGCAGCTCTTTGAAAATGGCTTTTCCTGGAAATGCATCTTCCACATGTCTTTACATATTGTTCTTCATCTGACAACATCTTCAGCCAGTAGAATCAACTTTTGATTGGCTCTGCAGTTTGTTCTACCCCAAGGTGTCTAGACTCATCATGGAGGGGGTTCAGCACCATAGACTGATACACTTCAGGTAACGCAAGCTGACTAATGGCCTTCCCTGAAGAAAGAGCTGTCATTTGTTGCAGCAGGCCTTCTTTCAGTACTAACTTGGCACTCTCTCTCTCAACAGCAAAGCAACACCGGGGTTACTCCTGGAAACTGAATGCAAGTTGTCCTGTTCAAATCCATGTTTAACTAGACCAACAGTGGGGCCACCATCTTGGGCTGACTACAACGGTTCTTTACCCACTTGCTGTAATGGAGCAGCAGTGAACTGGATGGGGAAAGTGTGTACATCAGGACTGGCCATATTCCCATTGAGACGGACTTCAGACACACCATCTGGCTGATCATCAGGGCCATTGGAGAAGTGACATGCACTGGCAGAATTGCAGAAGGCTTTCATACTGCACTGAGGTATGTTTCTCCATTCCTCTACTGTCTCTGTTGGGTGGTGCCTTGATAGTAGGTCAGCGTCAGTGTTGCGCTTTCTGGGCCTGTACTGAATGTTGAAATCATATGTGGCAAGGGCAACAAGCCAGCAGTGATCAGTGGCATTGAGCTTGGCAGTGGTCAGCACATAGGTCAGTGGATTGTTGTCGGTCCTGACAGTGAAACGTGTCATACAGGTAGTCATGGAATTTATCTACGACTGCCCATTTGAGTCCAGAAACTCCAACTGATGAACATGATATCATTGTTCAGAAGAGCTAAACTTCTTGCTTGTGAAGGCAACTGGCTTCATTCCCTCTGAATTTTGCTAGTATAGGACAGCCCTCACTCCACTCATGCTTGCATCAACATGTAGGATGTATGGTTTGTTAGAGTCTGCAAAGGCCAACACCGGTGGATGGGCAAGGCAATGAATGATTTTCTGGAAAGCTGCAGAGCAAGAAGAGGTCCATTGATCACCAAATGTTTCCGACACTTTGAAATATGGCTGGGTCTCACCTATTGGTCTTTTCTTGGAATGTTGGGCTGGTGGACATCCTTTCCTGAGTTGGGTTAGAGGCCTCACTAGAGCAGAGTAATTGGCAATGAACCCACAAAATTCAATAAATTGGAAATTGTGGTAGTACCCACAATTCAATAAATTATCTGAGAGACTTAAGATCAGTGGGCTGCTTCCACTGCTTAACAGCCTTCACCTTCTCTGGATCTGTTGCTATGCTGCCCTCAGAAATTATATGACCCACATATTTGACCTGTGGCTGACAGAACTGACACTTGGCAATGGAGATCTCAAGGCCAACTTCTTTAAGCTGATCAAGAATTTTCATTAGGAATTCCTGATGCTCTTCAAGGGCCCTGCCAAAGACTTATGTCATCCAGGTACACAACAACTTGAAGATACATATCTCCAACTACTTTTTTCATCTGTCGCTGGAATGTTGTTCGGGCTCCAATTATTCCCTGCAGCATTCGTTGGAACTCATAGAACCCAAGAAGAAAATTAAAGCTGTTTTTTTTTCCCTTTATCCTTTTCAGCCATAGCTATCTGATAATAGCCGCTGCAAAGTTCCAAGACTGAAAACCATCAACTTCCTGACATGCAATCCAGTGCATGGTATATTGGTCAGGGACAGTATGGATGTTCAGTGTGAGATAATCAATGCACATCCTGATGTTTCCATTCTTTTTCCTGGCAATGACAATTGGAGAGGCATAAGGACTCCGATTAAACCAGCAGCTAAAAGCTCTTTTAGGTGTCGGCACACATCAATGTCAACAGGAGCTAAATGGCAGGACCTCTCTCTGAATGGTCGAAAGTTGCTCAGACAGATATGGTGTTCAACTCCCTTGGCCAATCCCATGTCCCATTCATTGAAAGAGAAGACATTCCTTTTCACTGCTAACTTGTGCTTTAATCTCTCTTTCCAGGTTTCTGGGATGGGGGATGCACCAAAGTCAGAGGTTAGGGTCCAAGGCTGATTGGTAATGACCAGCTTGCTGTGGAACTGTCACAGTGTCAGCTGTGTATAGGTGAGCAACTACTGTGCCTGCAGGTATTGTTTCTCTTTGACTCATTGTGCAGGAGCATTTTGAAGCTGCTAACATTAAGGTGTGAGGCAGTGAGTATAACAGGTTCCACAAGCACACCAGCAAGAAGGGTAAGCATTTCTGTTGCTTCAGCTAGCAGTACATCTTCGAACCCAAAGTTTGGTTTTTCTACTTTGCAGGGAGCCTACTGATCACCCTTAGGATCAATGGTAAGTGGACCTGGACCTAGCCATTTTACTTCTCCCACTGTATCAATGGTAGGGGTCAACACAGGTGTAGACTTCACTTGAGTAAGAATCTACATAGACTGAGGGGACTGGGTCTCAATGGTCTTGTCGCACAAGTCTGCTAAACATCTAAAGAGGTTGGCATTTGTGCCCATGATGAAGGGGACCCGAGATGGACTTCAGAGCTCAGGGCAGACAAGGGCCAGAACAGAAACAGGTCCTTCTACGTCTGAAAGACTCTTGGGGAACTCAATGTCAAGGATGACATAGCCCTTATATGGATAACTGGACTCACTCAAGCCCCATACCAATAAACCTGAAATGGGATGGATCAGAATGTGGCGCAAATGCTGTGAGAACCAGTTTTCAAAGACAATGGTGACTTGTGATCCACTGTTGAGCAAAGCAGGACAGGAGTGCCCACAAATTGTAACTGGCAGGGTGGATGAGAAGCCTACCAACCCATCTGGAATGGAGTTGTCTTGCCTTTTGCTTTCCACAGCACATCACTGTCTTGCAGGTATGAACAGCTGTTTCCAATGCACTCTTGTTCCTCTGAGATTCTTCACTGTTCAAACCACCTTAGACAGATTATTGTGCTCTGTACAGTTGGGTGCTTTGTGGCCATCTTCCCCACATCAATAGCAGAAGAATGGGTCAAAACATATAACAGGGTGCTACGTGTCTGCACCTGGTCAGCGATGGGTTGCTTCACTTCTCTGAGATGGCTGCCACCTGCCCCTTCAAGCTGGAGCATTTGTCTGGTTCACAGACAGAACATTTAACTGGGACTGCAATGCTTGCACTTGGCTCTTCAGATAACTCACTTCACCTCTCATATCCATGTGGGTGTTCTGTTTCACGACTCTGGCACACTCCGTTGCATCAGGTACTGGTGTATGCTTAGGGATGCACTCACTTAACTTGGACTTAAACTCTTTAAAATCCTCTCTCAGCTCTCACCCCTCTGCTTTCAGACATACTATCATCTTCAGTACATGCAGTGCAGACATGTGGTCAATCCACAGAAGGGTTCAGTTTCTGTTTTGTGGCTTCATACTCCTCTTTTCTAAGCTCATTAAGGAATCGTAATAAGGAGGGAGGATTCTTCTCTTAAACGAAGATGAGGAATCATGACATCAGATTCAGTTGAGCTCCTGATGAGCTGCTCTACTCTAGCTTCGTCTACTGAGCTAGCAGGAAGACACCCTCTCCATCACTTTAGTCAGTGCCCTCTCAATTCTCCTAAGGAACTCCAATAATCACTCTCCAGACTGTTGGCATAATAATCAAAAGTTAAACTAAAAGATCTTCACCTGGGACAGCAGTTCCAAATGAACACTAAGGCTTGAATGTACTCCATAGCCTCAGCCTCTGGATGATTTAGCCTAACAGCTTGGATGGTCTCCAAAACTGGACCTTTAAGACTTTCAATAATCCTCTTCTCTTTATCAGAACAACCACATTCCTCTACCATTATAGTATCCTGCTCTATCCAGTTTTCTAGGGTTTCTTCAGCTTCTGGAGTAGGGCTAACACCAGAGGAAGTTCGGAGACACCTACAAGCATTTTCACTTGAAGGCCTGTTAGTTTTTTTTTTTTTATATCAGATCTCCACCTTCTCTGATGATGGATGCTATGCTATGTCCTGTGATGTGCTCTGTGTACTTAAAGCTTGGATATCATTGAGAGACTTTCCTTCTTGTTGAAGTAATCTAAACAGTTTCTCAGCAAAACTTCCTGGACTGTTTGTCTCCTCTTCTGCAAAGACCATCTTCCATGTACTAGTTTCTCCCATTAGGAGTCTGACGTCTGGGGGAATTACATGAAGCTTAATCTTTTCTCTGCATTCATACAAGACCATCAGGCTTCCTAGGTGAGGGTTAAACATTTTACCTCTGATGCAAATGCGCCCAAGGGCCTTTATAGCAGACATGCTCTCAATGTCTTCTATTTCGGTGTTCTCGAACACAAGGAATATGAATGCATGTGATGGGTCAATGCCTTCTCCCTTACATCAATTTAAGAGGTCCTGAGACCATGAGCTGCTAACTGTTTCAACTATATTGCCATTTATTGTATTAAAGATTTTAGACTGATTACATACAGCAATGAATATATTTATATTAAGAATATAAGCTCATAAAAGTTGAAATTTTAACAACTATTCCAGCAGTGCCTCCAATTATGTAATGCCCCTTTACCTCCAAGTTCGTTCAAGGCAAAGGCCTGAGTTCTTTGAAAGGTGGATGTCTCATTATCTTGTCAATACTTTTGAGAGCAGAGTTAAGTAAATAACTAACACTAAAAGTTACTGAATGTGTGTATTAATTATTAATTAGTATGCTACCCACTAATTAATAAAGACTCCAACAAAGAATTTTAGGAATGTAAATGGTTGATTATTGTATTGGCAAGGGTAATGGAAGCTGGAAGTTGAGTAAATAACAATAAAATGTTAAATAAATATATAAATATGCAAACAAGAGATATAAATAACTCTAATAAGAGTGACCAGTTAGTTACTCTTATATTAGCCCTCTCTTGCCATTCAAATTACCCCAAATAATAAATAAACTGGATTCTTCAATTGTGTCAAGTTACAAAACTGATCAATTCAAGTAACCAGCATATTATACCTCAATCAGTTTAATTTCATACATAAACTACTACATCAGTACCCTCAGAATCAGTTCAAAGTTATTATAAAAATTCTATACTCCAAGCAGGAGAAAACAGATCACACTATGTCACTCAATATAACTTCAGCAAAATACTGCAATATATAAATAAATCAGTTTAAACCTTTTAGACAAATCCAAACAGTAACCCAGCCAGCTATCATGCTTGACAGTACTGAAATAAACAGCAAGGCTATCAGAATACCAAAACATGGAGATTAACACTTTGGTTACCTAAGGCACAGTGTAAACCACTTTCAATAGTATGACTATTACATTCTTAAAACACAAATCACACAGGACAGATAAAGACAATGTGGGCCCACTCTCTGTCACACACACACAGGAGTCTCCTTAATGTAGCATGCCTGTATTGTTGCTTGTGCTCAATAAGGTTACAAACAAGCTAGCCGCTTTGCCCATCATAGCCTGAAAACAAAAGGTAAAGTGGTCTCCAGTGACTCGCCGTGGTAATGGGGCTAAGCAAACCCTGGGCAGTGACAGTCCAGCAGCAGGGTGTCAGTGGAGCGAGTGACATGGAGGGAGAGAGAGAGAGATCCAACTTTGCCAGAGGTGATATTAGGCAGCACTGGTAGCCTAAACTGCTATCTGCTTCTCCTTCAGCGTCCAAGGATGAAGATGAACATGACTGAGCAAACATTAGCTGTTACCAGTGAACTAAGGCTGTAGATAGCTAGCTGAGTTAGCTTGTTAGCTATGCAACAGGTTAAGTCCACACACCAATAAATGCTCACAAGCCTTCATTATCTATACCAGGGCTTTTCAAAGTGTGGGGCACACCTCCCCTAGGGGGTGCCAGAGTTCTTCCGGGGGGGGGAGCGCAACGTGAGGAAAAATAAACCAGAATAAGTTACTATTGCGGACATTTAGCGAACTTCAGCTAGCCTTTGC
>JAODVO010007331.1:0-10197 GCA_025400055.1 Notarius lentiginosus | reverse complement strand
ACCCCCATGTATCTGTGTGTTTATTTATTTACACACACAAATGTAGATTCATACACGTGTGTGTATACAGTATCTATGTATTTATATACACACGCATTTGTGTGTTTATATTTATCTACACACGTGTATATTTATTTACACTTACGTGTGTGTATTTATATGCTTGTGTGTGTTTATATCCACATCTGCTTGTGTGTATATTTATAAACACATGAGTCTATTTATATACTGTACACAGACGTGTGTGTGCGTGCATATATTTATATACACCTGTGTGTGTTTTTGCGCTTGTGCGCATATATTTATATACCCACACATGTGGGTATATTTATATACACGTGTGTGTCTCTTTATATACATACACGTGTTTATTTATTTACATGTGTATATTTCTATATCCACACGTGTGTTTATTTTTATCCCCACATGTGTGTATTTATACACGTGTGTATTTGTGTGCGCGCTTGTATGTTTGTGTGTATATTTATATACACACACGTGTTTGTTTATCTTTATATATACGTGTGTGTGTGTATTTATATACGCAAGTCTTTGTGTGTATCTTTATATCGACATGTGTGTTTTTGCGTATATTTATATACACACGTGCGTTTACTTTTATATCCACACGTTTGTTTATATTTATATACACCCATGTTTGTGTGTTTATATTTATATACACATGTATGTGTATATTTATGTACACACACGTGTGCGTGTGTATATTTATATAAACCCATGTGCGTATATTTATAGCCATATGTGTGTCTGTGTGTATATTTATCTACACACATGTGTATGTTTTTGTCAGTCAAACCATTAGACCAAGTTCAGCAGCTGGTAAGTGCTGGTAGAAAGGAAACACATGTGTGGCAAAGCTGGCAAAGAGAGTTTAAAAGCTTGACCCAGCTTAATCTGTTTTGGCAGCTCAGCAGGGAAATTGCTCTCCAGCTTTCAGGAGTGCTTTACCCAATCAACTTCTAAATTGGGTAATGATAAAGTCATGAAAAGTGTTGCTGAGTTTTGTGTTTCAAACTCTTATGTTGAGTGCTTCATGCCTTCTGCTCCCATGACGTGTGTGTGTGTGGGGGGGGGGGGTTAAAACAGACTTCTGAACATAATTCACAGAAAACACAAAGTGCAGTATGGGATGTGTCATTTTTGTTATCTACAGTATACTTTAGACAGGTAAACATAGAGATGTGAGGTGGTAACACCACCCCCTATGCCACCCTTCAGTGACCTTCAGTAGTGGGCACAGGATCACTGAAACTCGACAGCTGTGGAATGGAAACATATATCGCCTCATCTTTTGCCAATCTTCAACTATCAAACTGTTGGGGAATGGGAAATGTAAAAACTGGTATTTTTATTCTGGTATAGTTTCAACAGTATTGAAAGCACAACAGTCAAGTCCAGTCATCTGGAGCTTGAATCTTGATGTCACAAGTGAGCTAAATTGGCCATGCTCTCTCTATCACAGCAACAATAACCAATCATGGGCATCTGTGAGCTCATGCATGTAGGAGGGGTCTGATAGCTTTCTTCCAAGTGTGTTGTGCCACCTGTCTTATTATCTGTCACACTGTTATGTTGTATGAGCAGCAGTTTGAAAAGGTACAGTTGACTGGCTTCATGTTCCTCAGAGAAAGTACATGATGGTCTTCATCTTCCCCAGTTAGTAGATGTTGGGCGATGAAGAGAGATGCCCAATGGGGGTGAATTTAAGAAATAATTTAGGGAGAAAATACTTCTTTAGCATTCTGTCTGAAGGTAGGTCTGTTAAAGTTTCAAGGGAAGAATTACAGTCATGATTTCCTATTGCCTTCTACTGGATTATTATTGAAGTTTTCTCCTCTCAACCATTTTCATGCACATTCACACCTAGGGCAATTTAGAGTAGCCAGTTAGCCTAACCACATGTCTTTGGACTGTGGGTGGAAACTGGAGCACCCAGAAACCTACACAGACATGGGGAGAACATGCAAAGTCCCACACAGAAAGGCCCCCATCAGCCACTGGGCTCGATTCCAGAACCTTCTTGCTGTGAGATGATAGTGCTGCCCCGGGAGAATTCGGGAGGGGAAATATTTTTGTATTACTGACCAAAACTGCAAAGCATTTGCATTTCTTTTCCTTTCATTATAAATTGTCCAAAGTAAACTTTTATTTTGAGACATTTATATCTCACTCACTTTCAGTGACCTCTTTATCCTGATCAGACTTGCCGTGTACCTGGAGCCCATTCTTGAACACTAGGCTTGAGGAGGGAATACACCCTTTGGCTGGGACAGTAGTCCATTGCAATTATTCCAATCCAAAATTCCAGAATTCACTATGAAATTTATGGTAAAACAACCTAGAAATCATGATTTTTAAAATATTCAGCCACAATTCCTGTTTATATGTACATACCACCATCCCTCAATGTGTTTTTCTTTGGTTTATGACGTTACTTGAAACAACATGCAATAACATTGTGAGCCAGTTCGCTAGCCAGTAACTTGGGTCCTTTCAAAATAAATATGAATACAATGGATCACAGTAAAATCTAGTTGCAGACAAAGGTCACATGACACCTATTGCAAATTCTCAACAAAAAGCGGTTCTAACAGTTTCTGATCCAGACCTAAATGTGGCCCAACTATAACAGAACCACCCTGGGTATTCTGTTACACAATCAATCAATCAATCAATCAATCACTTTATTGATGACTGTGAACATTGGTGAAGTAGTCAAGTCAAGTTTATTTGTATAGTGCTTTTAACAATAAACATTATCGCAAAGCAGGTTTCCAGAATTTGAACGACTTAAAACATGGGCTAATTTTATCCCTCATCTATCCCCAATGAGCAATCCTGAGAAGTACATTTGCCAAGTTTTAAGGTAAAAGAGCAAGCACCTTGTTTTGAATTAAAGTAGCCTTTAGCCATGCAGAAGGCCTACCTCTAAATGCCTGGACTTTCATGTTGCTCATTTTATATAATTTAAGTCCTAATCTGTTATGATTTGTTATCCTGTCCTGTGTCGGGAAAAGTGTCGGCGTGTCGCTGTCATGTAATAGTGACATCTAGTGGATCATATAAGTAATAGCAGAATGTCTTTCCACAAACGTACAACCTTATTTCACAATATATCAACCTTCATTAGTTTATAACAACGCAACATGGATGTCTTTTCATATGAGTTTAATTTTTAACAGAAATTATGAATAACTAACGTGTTGATATTGTGTATCTCTTTTCTCTCCTTTTCACAGACCAGAGAACAATTGTGTTTCCCAAATCAACAATTATTTCCAATCATAACCTTGATGATTATGAACCCAAAATTCAAAATAAAATATATTGCATTTCCATTCAATTCAGAGTTCAGTTGCACATGTGGCACTCGGACACGGAGTTCTTGTCTTTAGGAAAGCAGTCTGTGGGTTTGGTCATCTATGCGCACACACCAGAAGAATCCTTTCTAACTCCAACTTTGAACAGGAAAAAAAAATCTGATCTGTACGACAGGTCATAAGAGTAATAAAGCATCACACCAATATACAGTGCTGTGAAAAAGTATTTGCCCTTTGCTGATTTGTTCCATTTTTGCTTCTTTGTCACACTTAAATGTTTTAGGTCATCCAACTAAGTCTAATATAAGCTAAAGATGATGTAAGTAAACACAAAATGCAGCTTTTAAATGATCAAAGTATGTTTAAATGATTAAAAGTAAAGGGTTAATCAAAAGGGTTTATCACCCATGTGAAAAAGTAATTGCCCCCTTAAACCCTTGGTGGCAGCAACTGCGATTAAATGTTTGCAATAACTTTCAGTGAGTCTTTTATATCACTATGGAGGAATTTTTGCCCACTCTTTGCAGAATTGTTTAAATTCAGCCACATTGGAGGGTTTTTGACCATGAACTGCCTGTTCTTGCCACAGCATTTCAATTGGATTCAAATCAGGACTTTCACTAGGCCACTCAAAGCCTTAATTTTATTTCTTTTGAGCCATTCAGACGTGGACTTGCTTGTGTGCTTCAGATCATTGTCCTGCTGCATAACCCAGCTGCAAATGATTGAAAGTTTAGCTTTAGGTCACAAACTAATGGGCGGATATTCTGCTTCAGAATTTTCTGGCAGAGAGCAGAATTCATGGTTCGATCAATTATGGCAAGTCATCCAGGTCCTGAAGCAGAAAAGCAGCCCCAGGCCATCACACTATCACCACCATGTTTGACTGTTGGCATGATGTTCTTATTTTAGAATGCTGTGTTAGCCTTTTGCCAGATGTACTGGGACCCATGTCTTCCAAAAAGTTGCATTTTTGACTCATCAGTCCACAGAATATTATCCCAAAAGTCTTGGGGGTCATCAGGATGCTTTTTGGCAAATGTGAGACAAGCCTTTATATTCTTTTTGGTCAGCAGTGTTTTGTGCCTTGCAACTATCCCATGGATGCCATTTTTGCCTTCCTTATTATAGAATCATAAACACAGACATTAAGTGAGGCCTGCAGTTTTTTATATGTTCATCATGGTTCTTTTGTGACCTCCTGGATCAGTCATCGAAGCGCTCTTGGTTGAATTTTGGAAGGCTAGCCATTCCTGGGAAGGTTCGCCACTGTTTCAAGTTTTTTCAATTTGTAGATCATGGGCTTCACATGAGATCACATCTCATTGTGGTTCGCTGGAGTCCCAGAGCCTTGCCAATAGCTTTATAACCCTTTCCAGACTGATAGATTTAAATTATTTTGTTGTGCATCTGTTCTTGTAACTCTTTACTTCGTGGCATTTTTTAAAGATCTATTAACCTACTTCACATTGCCTGATTCTCCATCCATTCATCCATTATCTGGAACTGCTTATCCTGTGCAGGGTTGCGGACAAGCTGGAGCCTATCCCAGCTAACTATGAGTGAGAGGACAGGTACACCCTGGACAACCAGTCGCAGGGCTGACACATAGAGACAAACAACCATTCTCACACTCATTCACACCTACGGTCAATTTAGGGCCACCAATTAGCCTAACCTGCATGTCTTTGTACTGTGGGCGATACTGGAGCATCCAGAGAAAACCTACACAGACATGGGGAGAACATGCAAAGTCCCACACAGAAAGGCTCCCATCAGTCACTGGGCTCAAACCCAGAACCTTCTTGCTGTGAGGTGACAGTGGTAACCACTACACCACCATGCCACCCTCAGCCTGATTCTATTTGTGATATTTAGATTGAACAGGTCTGGCAGTAAGCATGCCTGGTGTGGCTAGTGAAATTGAACCCAATTATCAATTAAATTTGGTCAATTTTTTGATTGAGGATAATGGGTTGAGGAGGTAATTACTTTTTTGCATAGAGCTAGGTAGGGTTGGGTAACTTTTTTCTGTTCAAAGCCCTATTTTTTTGGCATGTTTTTTTCCCTTCTTATTATTAGGGCCTGAGCACCAGAGGTGCAAGGCCCTATTGTTTCTGCTCCAATTCCTCTTATTATTATTATTATTTGGGCAAGAGCACCAGAGGTGCATGGCCCTATTGTTTTCATTCTGATTCTTATTGTTAAGGCCCAAGCACCAAGGTGTAGGCCTATGGCCTGCACCATAGATGCAAAGCCCTATTGTTTTTGGGCCTGTTTTTTCTTAATAGGGCCCGAGCACGAGGTATAAAGCCCTATTGTTTTCGGCCTGTTTTTTAGGGCCTGAGCACTGAGGTGCAGGCCTAGGTGCAAAGCCCTATTGTTTTCAGCATGTTTTTTCTTATTTATTATTATTATTATGGCCTGAGCACCGAGGTGCAAAGCCCTATTGTTTATGTAATGATCCATTGTTTTCTTATTATTATAAGGGCCCGAGCACCAAGGTGCAACGTGGGTGCAAAGCCCTATTGTTTTCGGCCTGTTTTTTCTTATTAGGGCCTGAGCACTGCACTGTAGGTGTAAAGCCCTATTGTTTTCGGCCTGTTTTTTAGGGCCTGAGCACCGAGGTGCAAAGCCCTATTGTTTTCATCCTGTTGTCATCATCGTCGTCTTCTTCTTATTATTATTAAACTCACTTTTGAGACACTTGCAATGCTCAAAAACTCACGAATTTTGGCACACTGATCAAATGTGCATAAAATCACAAATTTACTTTGAGCAATGGACTGGGAGTGGTCCCAGTGCTCTATAGTGCCACGAAGGACAGGCTATGGTTGAGATGAAGTTGCTCGGATTGGCGTGAAATTTGGTGTGATCCATACTCTTGTGATACAGGACAAATTTCACTTGGTTGTATTTGACTCGGCCCAACAGGAAGTCATGTTGGATGAAATGTGGAATTTTTAAATTTTCCCGTGCTGTTTTTGAGGGGCTTACTATGGCTAAAACTCATGAAACTTTGCACATACAAAGATGATACAATTTGAGTTGATATCGTAAATTAGTCTAGGTGGGCTTCATTAACTCCATAGCACCACCTACTTCAAAAATACAGATTTGACACCCTGTACATATTCAAAAACTCATGAAGTTTGGTACACACACCAGTCATGTACACTGATACTCAGCCATAGGGGTTTGACCCCAGGGGTGTCTAGGGGACTCCATAGTGCCTCCATATGTTATTGAGAGTCTTGCCCCGTATATACTCTAACCAATCTGTGTCAAATTTGGTATGTGTGTAAAGTACGTGGAGCTGAACAAAATTGCCTCTACATTGCATCAGCCATGCTCAACAGGAAGTGAGATATTTTTAGTTTTGTGCATTTTGATATGTGTTACATTTTAATGAACTCCTCCTAAGTGATATAGCGCCACAATGTGGACATGGACAGAACTATCTATGGTTGAGATGAAGTTGCTCGGACTGGCACAAGATTTGGTGTGATCAATACTCGTGATACAGGACAGAGGTCATTTGGTTGTATCTGATGCCACCCAACAGGAAGTCAGCCATGCTGGATGGAATGTTGGATTTTGAAATTCTCCCGCAATGCTTTGAGGGGCTTACAATGGCTAAAAACTCATGAAACTTTGCCCATATATTTGGCATCTGATATAATTTGAGTTGATATGCTAAATCAGTCTAGGTGGGCTTCAATAACTCAATAGTGGCCCCCAAATGTCATTGAGAGTCCTGCTTACACCTATCCATGTCAAATTTGATGCGTGTGTGAAGTATGCCGAGCAGAAAAAAATTGCCTATACATTGCATCAGCCATGCTCAATAGAAAGTGAGACTTTTGGTTTTGTGTGTTTTGACATTGACATTGACATTTGACATTGCGTGTTACGTTTTAACGGATTCCTCCCAGGCGGTTTGTTGGATCCATGCCATATTTGGTATAGCTCATGTCAAGATGTTGTTGATGTTAAATTGCAAAGGGATTTGCGATACAGCACAAGATGTTGAAATGACAAACCAATAAATTTATATGTTACACCATGCAAAAAGGAAGCGAGTCATAAATTCATCATGCATTGCCTGGGACAGCATAGTGCTGAAGATATCCACATGCCCAAAGACACCCTCTCGTATAGCACCACCATGTGGACATGGACAGTAATGTCTCCATTGCCAAAACGTGTTCTATTTTGATGCACTCTTCCAAGGTGGTTTGTCGGATTCATGCCATATTTGGCACAACTATGGCAGGTCAATATCTAGATGTTGCTGATTTTAAATTGTGAAGGGATTGGGCCATATTCTTTTCAGCATTATTATTATTATTATTAAATAATTTTTTATAATTACAGATTTGACACCTTGTAAATATTCGAAAACTCATGAAATTTGGTACACACCTCAGTCATGCACACCGCTACTCAACGATAAGGGCTTGACCCCAGGTGTGTCCAGGGGACTCCATCATGCCCCCATATGTCATTGAGACTCCTACCCAGTATATAGTTTCACCTATATGTGTCAAATTTGGTAGGTGTGTGGAGTGCCCCTAGACAAATAAAGCTGCATGCCACATTGTATCAGCCATACTCAACAGTATGTGAGATAATTTTGGTTTTGTACATTTTGGCACGTGTTATGTTTCAAAGGAACTCTTCCTAGAAGGTTTGTTGGATCCATGCTATATTTGGTTTATATCATGTCAAGATGTTGCTGATTTTAAATTACAAAGGGATTGGGCCATTTTGGTTTTGACATGTTTTTTTATTCTTATTTTTCTAGAATTACAGATTTGAGACCTTGGAAATATTTGAAAAGTCAGGAAGTTTCATCCACTTGTGAAAATAGGGCAAAAGTTTATTATTCTTAGGTTAGGTGCCTTGTGTGAGGCTAGAAGACATCATAGTCTTATGATGGGACAATGATTTGACCTGGTAGTCTTATGACGGGATTTGCGATATGTTGCAAGATGTTGAAATGGTGACCCAAGTGACAGAGGTCATTTGGGTCACCATTTCTTCTGTGTTACACCAAATTGTCCTCACTATGGCAGACAAGTTGGCAAACAGAGGGGAAAAAAATGGCAAAAATAATCCGCCTCGAGTGTGAGGCCAATTCATCACCACTTGTGGCTTTATTTCTACTTTTTCCTCAACACTTTGTCATTTTGAAGGTGGTTCCCACAGGCGAAAACTCAGGAAATTTGGTCCACACATCAGACATGCCCACCGCTACTCAGCATTGGGGGCTTGACCCCAAGTGTCTCCAGGGGACTCCATACGTCATTGAGACTCCTCCCTTTCACCTTTCAATGTCAAATTTGGTAGGTCTGTTGGGTGCCCCTGGACAAACACAATTACAATATACATTGCATCAGCCATACTCAACAGAAAGTGAGAGATTTTTTTTGCGTTTTGACACGTTACATTTTAATGTGCTCCTCCTTGGCACTTTATTGGATTTATGCCATATTGGATACATATGGGTACGTGATGTCAAGATGTTGCTGATGTTAAATTGCAAAGGGATTTGCGATATGTTGCAAGATGTTGAAATGGTGAACCAATAAATTTATGTTACGCCACGCAAACAGGAAGTGTGTCATAAATTCTCCATTCATTGACTCATATAGCTTAAACTTGAAAGGTTATAGGATATAATGGTTCTGATGATCCACATGCCCAATTTGACCCTCTGCTATCACGCCACCATTTGGCACTGGACAGTAATGACTCCATTGCCAAAAAAGTCTAATTCATAAAATTTGTTACACATCAGTCTTGGCCACTCAGGGATAGACGCTTGACTCCAGGTGTGTCCAGAGGACTCCATAGCACCCCCACATGTCATTGAGACTTCTGTGAAGTATATAGTTTTACCTATCCATGTCAAAACTGGTAGGTGTCTGGGGTGCCTCAAGATAAACAAAACTGAAATGTACATTGTTTTAGACTTGCGACAGGGTTTGCAATATCTTGCATGATGTTGAAATGGCGAACCAATACATTTGAATGTTTCGCCATGCAAACAAGAAGTGTGTCATAAATTCACCATACGTTGCCTGATGAGGCTAAAACTTCATACGTTCTAAGCCATAATGGCACCCACATGGCCAAAGTGACCCTCTGGTATAGTGCCACCATTTGGACCAGGACAGTAATGACTCCATTGGCAAAAAATTAAACTCATGAAATTTGGTACACACACCAGTCCTGTCCACTACTGCTCAGGGATAGAGTTGTGGCACTGGGTGTGTCTGTTTGACTCCATAGCAATCCCACATGGCATTGAGACTTCTGACTGGTATATAGTTTCACCTATTGGTGTCAAATTTTGTAGGTGTGTGGTGAGCCCCAAGATGAACAAAATTGCAACATACATTTCATTACCCATAGTCTATAGGAAGTGAGTAATTTTTGTTTTTTTGTGTTTGACATGTTACATTTTGACATACTCCTCCGAGGCGGTTTGATGGATCCATGCCATATTTGATATACATGATGTCAAGATATTGCTTACTGTGAATTGTAGAGATTTGCGACAACTTGCAAGCTGTTGAAATGGCAAAACAATAAATTTGTTATGCCATGTAAACAGGAAGTGTGCCATAAATTCACAGTGCATTGCCTGATATGGCTAAAACTAAACAGGTTATAGGATATAATGGTTTTGATTACTTCCACATTCCCAATTTGACCCTCTGTTATAGTGCCACCTTTTGGACCTGAACAATAATGACTCCATTGTCGAAAAACTCATCTCATCTCATCATCTCTAGCTGCTTTATCCTGTTCTACAGGGTCGCAGGCAAGCTGGAGCCTATCCCAGCTG
>JAODVO010006445.1:0-10299 GCA_025400055.1 Notarius lentiginosus | reverse complement strand
TTTTCAAGACATTGAATCAATTTTACTCATTTTCCAGACATTTTCAAGTCTTAAATCATGTTTCTCAAATTCCAGACATGCGTACAGACCATGATCAAACATACAGTACAAGAAAACAGTGTCCAAAGAATATAAATGGAGGAAGTCCGTTATTTTCTGATCTTAACTGTACCTGGTTGTAGTTGTGCTCCACCTGCTGGTGCACGCTCGCCTCTGTCTGCAGTCGGACTTCTGCCTGCTCCAGCTGTGCCTGCACCTGGCATGAGAGGTCAAAGGTCAGACAAAAGTAACCTTATTCCTGTCCCTTGACTTATGTAATGCAGCACAGACGCAGGAATCCAAGTGAAGAGGTTAGATGTACATGTACACACACCTTCGGCGTTCAAAATCCAACACAGCATGCACTCAGGTTAGACATGTGCCGATGTTATTTTCACTGGAAATGAGCCAATCACCTAAACTTGTACTGCAGTTTACAAGATCACCACAAAATTTCTAGTCTGCCGTCCTGAAAACGGATCATCTCCCCGATAGCACACCCCAGCGTGTTTATTCTTCTTATCGTGTTGTGAGTCACGGTGTAGCTGATATTCGGCACATGCCTATCCACAGAGTTCTCTTCCATCATTAGAGTCATATAGCGACAGAAGACACGTCACATAAAGGCAAGCAAAAACACCCGACAGACTCAAGCTTAAAAATAACTAGCATTCACAAAAAAAAAGTGTCACGGTCAACTTTCTTTCAGTCACAACACACACAGCTGTGCAGCCACATTCCCCAGCCTGACCTGGCCGGGCTGCGCGTCCTTATTTCTCTGCACATGCTCAGTCACCGCCTGCAGTTGCTGCCCGACCTGTAATGCACAGCAATCACTCAAAACGCATGCTCCACTTCCTCCGACCCTGAACACACCCACATACACAGCTCTCTTCTCATGTATTAGCACAAGAGCTCAGGAGCTGTACTGAGATCAGGGAGTCACTTTTTCTTAGAGCAGGTAATTCAAGAGCTTGAGGATGAAACGATGTACGTGCTAGCACGAGGCTTACCGCTGAGAGTTCGGCACAGTGTTTCTGAGCGTCTGATTGGGCCGCCTCCAGCTGACTCTGAGTGGCTGTTAAGAAAGTCTTTAGCTGGATGAGTGGGGGAAAAAAAAAAACTTATTAAATAAATAAATCTTAAACATTGACTTTAAATTTGCAAGTCAAACACCTCCTGTGGGGAGTGCGAGTGTTGCAGTGTGTTGAGCATCACCTGTTCCACTTCCTCAGCACAGCTCTGGCTGAAGCTGACAGACTCCAACTGTTTCTCCAGCTGTGCTTCTAGCAGCATCACCTGCCCTTTTAGCTATGAAGAAAAGAAGAATTGTGTCAGTATCACTGCCATACACCAACTTATTGCTTCAAGTTCTAAGCCAATGAATACGAATGATACGGAAATGATGGAGCTCCACCTGTTCTGTGCTCTGGTCCCCTGTCCTTAGTGCCTCTACAGTCTCCTCCAACTCCTTCACTTGAACCAGGGCCTGGAAAAAAAAATTTTAAACAAAAAGGTCCCAACTTCAAACATAAGAGTGCTCCGAGAGCACAATATCCCCCACTGGCAACTCTGGTAAAATGCGACTGAATTGAACGAAACTGCAATTTGCGTATTATCAACATATAACAAAGAATCCTGCCAAGTTTCGTGAAATTCCTCCAAAAATTCTGAGAGGAGTTGATTTCAGAAGGCGAGTACCCTTCCTGGGACGGACATAATCCCCCTTCGGGCCTTTCAGCCAGTGGGGGATAAAAACTTTTTGCCAAATTACATGAAATTCCTTCAAAAATTGTGAGCGAAGTTGATTTCAGAAAGCAAGCGCACCTTGATGAACTTGCCAAAGTTTGTTAATAAATCAAGCGCATAACTCGGGTAAAATTTTCCCAAATTAAATGAAATTTCAATCTGCGTATAACTGTCATATCACAAAGCCTGTTGCCAAGTTTGGTGAAATTCCTCCACAAATTGTAAGAGTGTTGACTTCAGAAGAACGTACACCCTCAGGAAATTGTCAAAGTTTGACTCAAGGGTCAAAACTCTGGGGAAATTTTTCACAAATGAACTTAAAATCGCAATACGAGTATTACCGTTATATAACAAGGCCTTTCACCAAGCTTTGAGAAATTCATCCGAAAGTTGTGAGAGGAGCTGATGTCAGAAGGCGAGCACACCTTCATGAAATTGTGAAAGTACAAGGCTGTTAATCAAGGGACACAACTCTGGTCAAATGTGACCCCAATTTAATGAAATTACAATATGCTCATTACCGACATACAACAACGCCTCTTGTCAAGTTTCGTGAAATTCCTCCAAAAATTGTGAGAGGAGCCCATTCCAGAAGGTGAGCATCCTTCCCTGGGATGGACGGACAGACGGAAAAATCACCACAACATAATCCCCCTTCCAGCCTTTTGGCAAGCGGGGGATAAAAATTAGGGTCCCCCCAAAAAAAAAAAAAAAAAAAAAATTATTGCAGGCATGAGTGCGCGCGCTTATTTGCTTTAAGGTGATCAATTTCTTTTAAAATTGACTGTGGTCTTCTCAAACTTTGTTCTGACTAGCCTAGTGTTCGTGTGGGTTTACCGCTTGCCGCTGTTCCTCGACTTCAGAGATCTTGGCCTTCCATGCAGCCTCTCCATCCTGCACGCTGTTCTGTAGATCCTTCAGTATGCCCTCCGTTTCACTAACCATGGTTCTGTATTGCTCGCATTGTGCATGCAGTGCTGTCTGACTCCCCTCAGCTTCCTTTAATTTCTGTAGAGCCTCCGTTAGTGCTGCGTCTTTTTCTTCAGATGCTTCCTGATGGCTGTGTCTGAGCGTCTCCTGTGCTTGGAGCGTGAACAGTTCTAACCAGGTACTCTGTTCTGTGTCTGTGGTGATGTGAGGAAAGAGGTTTTGGAGAAAGTTCTTGGTCTCCACCTGGAGAGCGTGGAGCTTCTGTTTGACTTCATTCTGAGCGTTCATTGCTTGGTTCAGTCTCTCTTCAGTCAGTCGCTCGGCTGCAGCCAGAGCCTCAGCAGCAGCGCTGTTCTTCTCCTGAAGCTCCTTGCTCTCAGCCTTCATCTGCTCCACTTGCACTCTGAGCTGCTGGAGCTCCTCCTCCAGAGTAATCAGACAAGCGTCTTTCTCCAAGTTCTCAAACGGCTGTTCTGCTTCTACATTCTCAGCCGCTTCCTTCTGCTGCTTTATCTCTTCTCTCAGCTGCTTCAGTTCCTCCTCCAGTGCTGAGACTTTGTTCTCTCGCTCCGCAAGGCTGCCCTGCAGCTGCTTCACTGAGCTCTCCGTCGTAGATTTCTGCTGCTCCAGCTGTTCCCTCATCTGCTTCAGCTCCTCCTCCAGCATTGAGACCTTGCTCTCTCGCTGTGTGAGACTGACCTGGAGTTGCTGCATCAAGCTCTCCGTCTCTATTGCAGTTACTTTCATCTTCTCTAGCTGTTGTTCTAGCGATGCCACCAAACCCTCCTTCTCCTTTATAGTGCTCTTCAACTGCAGCAGTTCCTTAGAGTTCTCCACCTGCGGTGCAGTAGACTGCAGCGGGGCCTGGACTTCCACGAGGACTTGCTCCTGTGCCTCCTACTGAACCTGAGCGAGCTGAGCTTTTAAGGTCTCCACCTCTGCACACTTATCCTTCAGTTCCAAGTCTGTACCACGCACACGCTCCTGCAGCTCGCTGAGCTGGTGGCCTTCCTGTTGTGCTTGCTGCAGCTGGGCCTGCAAGGTGGAGCTGTTGTTCTGCGCTTGACACAACTTGGCCTTGACCTTCTCCAACGTCTGCTGCAGAGCCTGCTCAGCCTCCGCGTGCCCTGACTTGACTTGGGCCAGCTGCTCCTCGGTGACAGCCATCTTGGATTCCAGCGCTTTCCTACGCTCCTCCTCGGCTTGTTGGGAGTCTATGCGTTTGCTCAGCTCGCGGCTCAGACGCACAACGTCCTGGCGCAGCTTTACCAGCTCTGCATTTTGCATGCTCTCTGCATGGCTGGAGGCTTTGTTCAGAGTATCTCTCAGGATGGTGTTTTCTTGCTGCAGGCGGGCCAGCTGTGCAGCAGGACTGTTCTCCAGATAATCCTGAAGGCTCTGGATCTTGCTGTTGAGCTTCTGAGTCTGGTTTGTGTGTTCATTGTAGGAAGCCTTCATGCGGGTGTGCAGCGCAGCGATCTCCTGCTTGCGAGCATCCAGCTCTGAGCTCAGCTTCGTTTCCACAGAAGCCATCTTGCTCTTCTCAGTGCTCAGCTCTTTCATGAGCTCGCGGATGCACGCCTTGGATGCTGCGGCGCTCTCCTGCTCAGCAGACAGGAGCTTGTCCTTCTCCTCCAGCTGCTTCTTCAGAGCTGCCATGGGGTCACCCCTCTGAGATGCCAACTGCCAGGTGTCCGTTCCCGCCTTGGCACTGATGAGCTCCAAAAGCTTCTGTGTCTCCGAGTCGCTGAAACTGGAGCTGCTCAGGGTGGAGACCAGAGTTTTAAATGGCAACAGTAGGGGTACATCTGCAACATCCACAGCAACTGCTGGCTCCGCCTTCTTTTTTTCCTTCTTGGAAGAGGTTTCAGGTTTGGGTGGCTCAGCTTTTGGTGGAATGATGGTCACCAGGGCAACCTCAGCAACATTTGGTTGTTTAGCATCCTTTGGAGCTGGTTCCTTCGCAATTTTAACACTAGACTCTTTCACGGACTTGGCACCTGATTCTTTGGAAGCCTTTGCAGCCAATTCTTTAACGACAGTTTCTTTGACTGCCTTAGCAGCTGGTTCCTTAGGAACAGGCTCCTTGGCAACTTTTGTGGCTGATTCCTTAGCAGCAGGTTCTTTAGAAACCTTACCAGTCTGCTGCTTGGCAACAGGTTCCTGGGTACCCTTGGGACTTGGTTCCTTTGCAACCTTTATGGCTTGTTCTTTAGCAATGGTTTCCTTTGCCACCTTAGGAGCTGCTTCTTTAGAAACAGGTTCCTTGGCACCCTTCGGAGCTGCTTCCTTGGCACCCTTTGGAGCTGCTTCCTTGGCACCCTTCGGAGCTGCTTCCTTGGCAACAGGTTCCTTAGCACCCTTTGGAGCTGCTTCCTTGGCAACAAGTTCCTTGGCAACAAGTTCCTTGGCACCCTTCAGAGCTGCTTCCTTGGCAACAGGTTCCTTGGCACCCTTTGGAGCTGCTTCCTTGGCACCCTTCAGAGCTGCTTCCTTGGCCACAGGCTCCTTGGCACCCTTCGGAGCTGCTTCCTTGGCCACAGGCTCCTTGGCACCCTTCGGAGCTGCTTCCTTGGCCACAGGCTCCTTAGCACCCTTAGGAGCTACTTCCTTGGCACCAGAGTCCTTGGCATTCTTAGGTGTCAGCTCTTTGGTGATGGTCTTTGGAGCAATTTCTACAGGTTTGGCAGGGGCTGGCTCCACCTTCGCAACCTTCCTCTTCTTCTTATCTTTTGGGGAAAGTGCAGGTGGGGCTGCTGCTACAGCAGGCTTCACCACTGCCACCTCAATTTTGGACTCTGGGATCACTGGAACAACTGTGGAGACAGGTATAGGAACAGGTGCAACAGTGACCTCTGGTTCAGATTCAGGTTCTGGTTCACTGGTTTCTGAAGCAGGTTCATGGCTCGAGTCATGCTGTGCTTCCTGTTCAGGAAGTTTCCCATTTGGCTTCTCCTCCTTCTTCTTGGCTTTGCTTTTCTTCTCTGCTGCCTTCTTTTTCTTGTCCACACGTTGGGGCTGAGTCTTGGCCAATTCCCGGCGCTGGTTAGCCAGGGCTTCCTCATAAGAGGTTTCCTTCATGGAAAGGGTAGAAACCAGGGCGATTCCAATAGCTGAAACCACCATGAAGCCACCAAACACCATGATGCCGAGGGTCTGAGGGTCGTACACGTCCATCTTTGCTCAGTCTTGTTCCACCAATGATTCTGTTTCTGCAACAGGAGGAACACTCTATTAAGTCTACTGGACATTCATGATGTGACAAATATTGTTTCATTATTAGGCTCGAGCCACACACATATTTATGAAAACTTGGTGGATTTTCCCCTCTTCATCCACACCAAAATTCCAGAAGAGAGATCGTTGAGCCTGAAAGGTGGTGGGAGAATGTTGAGAACGTCAGCTCTCGTCTGGGGGGGGGAGGGGAGTTGCGTATACACTAAGTACTAAAGTGTACACAAATCTTTTTCAAATGTTTCCATGTGGACAGAGTTATTTTTCACATGTATGGATGACAAGTTTTCTGAAAATGTGGTTGCGACCTTAGTGCCAATAAAATTCTGCTGGTCATTATGCAATTTCATCTGTTGGTAAATTCAGTAATGAGCCACTATTCACACCATGTGCTCATTCAAATACAGCTGCTAGGTGGGAAATATTTTCGCATTTTCAGGTGTTGTGCGAGCGAGAACTTCATTCTACCCACCTGCATTTATCAAATCATGTTTACTTTGTGTTCTTATATGGTCAAGCAAACTATGAAGCTATCTACTCAGGTCAAGAAACCAAGGTCAAGAGACCCAGACAGTCTATAGCCTCCTCCTTTTACTCCCTACCAGTCTCAAAGGCCTTTTCATCAAAACATGGCAACTTCCCAAGTCTCAGCCACTGGAGACAAGGTTATGCAATGCTGTCATACTCCACTCCAAATGACTCTCCAGTTTCCACGTAATCGGTGTGGAGTAGCAGAAATACACAATACTAACCTTCCCCCATTTGTTCAAGCTGGAATTCCTCTGAATATCTTCAGGCCTGAGGGCCTCACAGGGACTGCACATTCATTCATTCATTCATTCATTCTCTCTCCCTCTCCTTCTCACACACAGGCCGAGATACCTTCAAAATGCTGAGTGGACACTCTGAGTGAGAACTCCCGGAAAAGCAAAGATCTAACAGCAGAGATAGTATTTCAGACCTTCAAAAGGCTTTAATCAAACAGCATTACCAAGATAACGGTCATTATCTAACACACATGCCACACAGGCAAATCGAGTGGCAATAAAAACTATTGCCGTTTATGATGCCAAATTAGGGTGACCGAAGGACATTTTTTAGACTTTATTTTTGGGAACTCAACTAGGAATAGACTCTAAAGGCTTGAGGGTATGATTACAACTCCCCCCATCACCCATTAATTTTTGCCGTGTCAGGATTTGGCCACAAAATGCTAACAGGTTCTACACGCTCGCCTTGAACTGAGTGGGAGCTAAAAGTAAATAAAAATGGCTTTAACAGTTGATTTTGGGATTAGGTTGACCTGTATGCACTAGTGTAGGGCTGTGTTCCAATAACAGATGCACAGAACATGAATCAATTTTATTCGTGCACGTCAGGTTTATTATTTTCAGGCTTCTTGGAATGTGTGCCAAATCCGAAATGGAAAGATTCTTGAATTGGGAGAAAACCTTTTCTGAAGTTAAACAGGTTCATGAGCAAAAGCAATTTAATGAGGCAATTTCTCTCCATTATTCATTATTAAACACTATCCTATTTTCAGAGAGCATAAGCGGTCGGATTAGTTGTTGGCACAGTGTGGTGAACATTGTCTTCCTACGCGCTCTAAGAGCATCCGTCGAGGCAGAAGTCGTAAATGACGACTGTCTAATTTCAGCCACCTAAAATAGCCAAGTTATGTCCAAATGGCTGCATTATGAGGTTTACCCAATATGCGGTATATAGAAATCAGAAGCTACACTGAGCACAGGAAGTCACGTCGTCTGATGAAGCTCGATTTCCGATGCGATATGAAGACGGCTGGATCTTAGTTTGCCCAACAGCATGAATCCATGGAACTTGTGTCAAGAGTTCAAGCTTGGTGGGGGTGGTGTAATGGTGTGGGGAATGTTCCCTGGGGACACATTAGGCCACTTAATACTAAATCAAGCACGAAATCTGAATCAACTCGAGCACCTTTGGGTTAGTATTACAATTTGTAAAGCCCTTCATAAAATGTAAACAACCATGGAATCTAACAGCACGCCTCAAGAAAGCGGAGAGTAAAGACGCAGGACATTAAACAGCAGAAGTGCATCAAGTTACACCGTTTCGAACACTGATACTTTTTCACGCGAATGCAATGTTATGAATTTTATGAATCCCTGCAATGGAAGTTGAATTAAACGCTCAATAAACAGTTTAGCCGTATAATCTGCCAAAACACAGATGTGATAGGCCCATATTATCAGGAAGGATAATAATATACTACACCCAAAGGCCTTTTTCCACAAGTCAAGGGCATGAAACTTGTCTTTTTATCCGTGCACCTCTCACTTGAGTCACTCCTATTGAGGCAAATTAGCGCATACTCATTTTTCCCCAATTTGCCCACAGGCAAACTAAAAACAGAGTATCAGATTAGTTTTGTCCTGTTGAAACAACACTGAAAGTATCCGACTGTACAGCTCCTGTCATGATCTCGTTTTAAGGTCCAATACAGAGACGGTATCAAAGTCCCCTGAGGAGCGAGCAGGGCTGCAAACAGACGTGCACATTTCAGCCCGTCACACTTCACTGTTTCAAAACCTGGATTCTTTTACTTAATGCCTCAGGTGAGATCGGAGTACAAGATACAAGATTTCCAGGGCTCAAAGCCATCCCTCTGGATTTAAAAAAAAAAAACATCCATGTGGTATAACTGCTCTCCCTCGGTCATTGTGTGAGTTAATATTAAGTGATAATATTCAGAAATCTCAATGTGAGCACTAGAGCCAGAGCAATACTTAAAACATTGTAAGTATACAATACTTAAACCAGGACACTCTTCAATTCTCCAATCTGATTCGTCAGAAGATGCTGATTAATTCTTTAAAATGGGGACTCACAGGAGATAATGAACACACCAGATAACCCAAGGCGAAGGAGTCTCCAGTGGCAGCAATTCGCAACAGTCAGGATTCACGACAGAGGACATGTACTGGTATACCCTAACAGAATAAATATTGTTGTCCAAGGCCTTAGTGAGCAGTGATATGCTGGAGTGTGTGCGTGTGTTTTATATATAATACTAGTTAGTACAGTACATTTTAATATGACGTTCCAGGCTTTTGAAATGTCCCAGGATTCTCCCGGATGAGTCTGATGGATACGATATCATGTGATTAAACAAGTATACCACTTGTGCTTTCTGGTTTCTCTCCAATACGACAAGCTGGATTTTGCTCTTAGTAATTTCAAGACAGAGAGACGCTGGCGAGGGAATGACCATTTATAGCTGCTAGAACTTGAGGACCATTCCACAACATTAAATGAAGTAACCATAACCAGATGAAAGAGTAATGTGGTCTCATGTAATTTTTTAAAATGTAAAATGGCATATTGTGGTGGTATACTTGTTTAATCACATGACATCGTATCCATCAGACTCACCCAGGAGAATCCTGGGATATTTCAAAAGCCTGGAACATCATATTAAAATGTACCGTACTAACTAATATTATACGTATATAAAAACACACGCACACACTCCAGCATATCACTGCTCACTAAGGCCTTGCACAACAATATTTATTCTGTTAGGGTATACCAGTATATCTCGAGAATGCTAAAGCTCTCTAATCTCTAACCCCAAACTTCCTGTTGCTTGAGTTCCTATCAGTATTCATTTACTTTTGTTGTTGCTGCAGTCAGAGGCCTATTCAACAGTAAAAGAAACGACAAGGACATCAATAGTTGGTCAAGAGCAGACTTCATTTCTCCAAGAGCTATCCAAACTTCCTGAACGTCCCACTCATCCAGACGGTTTTCGTTTCGAGTCCTATTTGCACTACTGTTTATTCATACCGCGTTTTGTATCTACTGCAAACATACAGATGATATACCATTGCACTATAGTACATTCATATTGCACATACTGTAAATATCTATCACGTCATTATACCATTCCACACCCTGTAATTACTGTACGTTTATATTTGTATATTACACTCTTGTTATTTACTGCTATGCACTTCTGGTTAGATGCAATCTGCATTTCGTTGCCTCGTACCTGTGGCATGTGCAATGACAAAAATTAACCTAATCTAATCTATTTCATGTTAAGTCCCCAGGATAACTAAATACACTGAGAAAAAGATGTGCTTTTCTGTATCATTACTCAAGTGGCATCATGGAAAAGCAGTGTGTAAAAGGGAATTGCGGTCTAATTGTGTACCTTAAAATGTTTTAAAAAGGCACATATAAGCCAGTATCTCACTGGGCTGCGACAGCCCGCGACGAGTTGGAGACGCAACAATTGCGATAAAATATGCGAATTAGCGACAATTTTCACTTGGAATCACACTGAATTGATATTCGCATATTTTA
>JAODVO010006278.1:0-10318 GCA_025400055.1 Notarius lentiginosus | reverse complement strand
GATATTGGTGTTTGCAATGGCTGTTACAATTGTAGGAAACTCTGTGGTCATTATTTCTATAGCTCAGTTCAAACAACTTCACACACCTACAAACATTTTGTTGATGTCTCTGGCTCTGGTGGATTTACTTGTAGGAATCACAGTCATGCCTTTCAGCATGGTCAGGACTGTGGATGGCTGCTGGTACTTTGGAAAAAAATTCTGCTATTGGCATTCTAATTTTGACTTTCTCTTCACTGGTGCTTCAATCTTTCACCTGATTTCTATTGCTACAGATCGATATCAAGCTGTGTGCTATCCATTTCAGTACCCAACAAGAATAACTCTACCTGTTGCAGGTGTTATGGCAGCTCTGAATTGGATTTTGGCTACAGTGTATGCTTTCAGTGCTATTGGTTCAAAGGCAAGTGAAGCACAATTAGAAGATTTTATTGCATCTGTAGATTGTTTAGGAACTTGTTTAATTTTTGTCAATGCAACATGTGCTACTATATATGTATTTATTTTTTTCATTTTGCCAGTGTGTGTTATGGTTGGTCTGTATGCTCAAATATTTTTAGTTTCAGAAAAACATGCAAGAAAATTGGAGGGTACAAAACAGGGCAGAACTGACATGACTTCAACCAAGATATCCCAAAAGGTGAAACATGAGAAAAAAGCAGCAAAAACTCTTGGGATTGTTGTCAGTGCCTTTGTTTTATGTTGGTTGCCATATTTCATTACATCTATTGTTCATCCTCTTTACAACTTTACCACTCCTGCTGTGATTTATGAATTATTTGTTTGGTTGTGTTATGTTAATTCAACGCTCAACCCCATCATATATGGCCTTTTCTATCCATGGTTCAGGAAAACACTGTATCACATAGTTACACTAAAAATATTTGCTCCTAACTCATGTGACATAAATGTTTATGGAGCTTGAAAGTAATTTTAATACTTAAATAATTGTGAAACAAAAAAATATTTATTGCTTAAAATAGATATGGACCATGAAGACTACAGATTGTATTTTATTGCTTTGCAGTTATTATTTGAGTACATTATAACAACTAGATTTAGTGGTGTCTTGGATGTAACAAGCTTGATATTGTTGAAAAGACTATGATTTTTCAGTAAACTGTCCAGTGATATATTCAGTATGGACATACATGCCAGTGTTTCCCAAGGCCTAATGAATATATCAGAATTCGACTGCAATATGTCAATATCTTCATAGCTGTCAAAATATAGCTTAATTCTGGTTGCTGTCAGACAAAGACAGAACGGCATCAGTAATTATTTATTACTAAGGTGAATTTTACATTACTATGATACTATTTTTTGTGAAACTGGCAAATAACTCAAAACACAATCAATCAACTTTTGGCCCTTTACATGCTACCTATTTGCTTATTTCAATGTCTACCAGGGCCTTAATTTGCAGGTATATGCAAATAATATGCTAATTCATGTTAGAATTCATTTTTTTTATTCTTCTGAGTTATTAATAATGGATTGTATGAAAAATAAAAATAAACTCAAATCAAAAACAAACAATTACCCTTTCTGACAAATTAACAGTATTGGACTGATCTCAAGAGTATATTGACCTGTAATATCGTAATTTAAACTTTCAAATATAAAGGTGAAATTTGCAACATTTTCTCATCCATAGGTCAAAGGTGACAGCTGTCTGTGCATTTTTATTTTCTCTGTGAATATTAAATAGCAGACGGATGAAAATATGTTGCTGTTGGATGACTTTCTCCCAGTTGGTCTATTTATTTGATTAGTTAGAAATTATAACTATTGATATTTCTTATCAATTATTCCTTTTTACATCAGACTGCAGATCAAAGCCTGTTGCACATATTGCTTGAAGGTGCAGATTTTAATGAGTATTGTTATCCTGATTCAAATCTCTCTTGTGTGAAAAATCCTTTGCCTAAGACAGGTAAAATTAGGTTTTATATGTTTTTGAGTTCAGCAATGGTCATTATAGTTCTTGGGAATTCTGTGGTCATTCAGTCCGTAGCTCATTTTAAACAACTTGCAGACCTACAACAATTTTGTTGGTGTTCCAGGCTATGGTGGATTTGCCTGGGAGTCATAGTCATGCCATTCATCATCATGAGGTTTGTTAATTGCTGCTAATAATTTGTAAAAGGATTCCGCTTTTGGCATTATACTTTTGACTTTCTTATCACCAGTGCATCAATAATCATCAATCAACAATCAAACATACACTGATTCCACATTCAACCTTATCATACACAGCCTGTTCTGTCCATGGTTCAGAAAAACACTGTATCTCAATTTTAGACTACCATTAAGTTTATGCAGCTTAAAAGAAATGTGATTATGGTGTAAAATAGATATGAACAATTAGGGCATTGATCACATTTATTTTAATTCTGTTGCAGTAATTACTTGGGTACACTATAATAAGTGTCTTGGATTTTTCACATTTTATATTATATTAATGGCATTTAGCAGATGCTCTCATTCAGATATCCAGAGAAGTTGCCTTGCTCAAAGGCATTTCAGCCATTCCTGCTGGTTCAGGGACTCAAACTGGTGACCTTTTGGGCCCAAAGCTGCTTCATTAACCATTAAGCCATAGCTTCCCCATACAGGGCCATAGCTTCTCCATTTTTATAGGCTTAAAAAAGCTATTACTGTTCAGCAAAATATAATATGATTATATGTGGAGAGACATGGCAGTGTTTCACAGCCAGGAAGGCCTTAAGTTTGCATAAAATTTCAAAGTTTATGCAGCTTAAAAGAAATGTGATTATGGTGTAAAATAGATATGAACAATTCAGTGCATTGATCACATTTATTTTAATTCTGATGCAGTAATTATTTGGGTACACTATAATAAGTGTCTTGGATTTTTCACGTTTTATATTATATTACATTATTGGCAGACCGGGAGCTGGCCTAGTGGTTAGCTTGTCCACTTCTCAACCAGGAGATCATGAGTTCTACTCACACTCGGGTCATACCTAAAACCATCATAAAAATGGTACCTACTACCATCTGGCAAGGCATGCTACAATATAGATGTGAGTGGGGAAGTCAAACTTTCATGGTTACCAGAGGACTAGCCCCTCACTGTAACCCTACAGTAGCTCTATCGGTGAGAGGCAGAGGGCTATCAAAATGGAGATTGGTGCCGCACCCATACACCTTAAAAAGTTGGTTAGTAAAGGGACAGGAGACTGCTCGGGAAGGCCAGATTCTGGTGTGAGAGGAACTTTGACTTGACATTATTGGCATTTAGCAGATGCTTTCAACCAGATATCCAGAGACGTTGCCTTGCTCAAGGGCATTTCAGCACTTCCTGCTGGTCCAGGGACTCAAACAGGTGACCTTTTGGGCCTAAAGCTGCTTCACTAACCATTAAGCCATGGCTTCCTCATACAGGGCCATGGCATCCCCATTTTTATAGTGTTAAAAGAGCTATTACTGTTCAGCAAAATATCATATGGTTATATGTCGAGAGACATGGCAGTGTTTCACAGTAGGGAAGTCCTTATTCCATTTTTGAAAAGGGTTTGTGATGCTTGTGCAAACTGCTTTGACAGAAAGCACTGGATAAGAATAAACTTAATTTAATTCATAAACAAGTCAAACTCAACACCAACAATGCTCACGGCAATGCTTCTGTCACCAATGAGTCGAGTCTTTCTTGAAGGAAGCTATTGATAAACCCTTGACCATGTTTAGCTCAATTCCAAAATCTAAACAGTTTATCTTCTGGTTCGGTTACAATGTTAAGAGCATATCCACATTCAGCCACATGTTCTTGAGATATCTTGGACTTGAGTATCATAAATTTTGAACAGATACCTGCACACAAGGAGGGATACCTAAATTAAAGCTAGCCAAAAATGCCTACTGTGTTCCTGAATATGAATCCATACATCACATATTTGTCAGTGAAACAGGAAGCTGAAGAAAAACTATTTCTGACATTTGACCTTGCTGTGACCTTGATCCTGTTTGCATCAATTTCAAAATCTTCCAAAATTTATCTGCTAAATCCTTCTGTCATGTCAGCACTGGAAATGGCGTTGGACTTCCTGACTACAATAACCATCAGCCACTGCACCTAGTCATGTCTGTGATCTGCATACCTGTACTTTGTTTAACATCATGACTCACAAAATTTAGGTTTTCAGGTTTTGTTTGTGTTTTGGTCAAGCTTTTTCCAACACGTTATTTCACCCATGGTTTTTGTTCTTGTTCATAGTCATGCTTCTTGTTCTTGTTCTTGAGGTGTTAGTTTTTGTGTTTGTTTTTCAAGTGTTTATTGAATTAAAAAGAATTTTGTGTTGCATCCACCTCCACTCCTATTATATGACACCACCAAACATTCAGCCAGTTGTTCTACAAACATTCGCCAGCCTACTCAGTGCCAGGGCCATAAACATGGCAGAGCATGTAAGCAATATTTAGGAAAATATATTTGAGAAAGCTTTTTCTTCCTGTATGCAGCTAATAATGAATGTACTTGATCGATGTGATTGTTGTGTCCATATCATGGGGGACTGCAGGATGCCTCATACAGTTTCAATTACTGTTAGGATAAATGTTAAACAATGGGTTATGAATATCTCACATCCAGGAAAATATATGTTTTTATTAATAATGAAGAAAAATAATGGCCAGTTTGGCATATCCCATATTAGAGAATATCATAAACTCCTGTGATTGTTTCATCAACAGGCCTGTCATGGAATAATGCAAGTCCAACTACAACAGTCAAAAAATTAATTGTTAAATCATACTTATGAGGGTTTTACCATTTCATTTGATAAGTTATGTATCCCAGAATTCTAATGTTTGGTCCAAATCATCATGTACTGGCTCTCTATTTTTGCTGATTCTTATTGCTGTTGACCACTGCTGATGTAATCCTGTTGAGGCCTAATTAGTCTGGTTTCAGATGACATAATTAGATTAAAGTGTGAAGTCTGTAAGCTGTTTTGCCAGTAACAACTTTGATTAGAAGGATACCTGTGAGAGATTCTCTATTACATAAACATGACACTAATTTGTTTCGACTCATGGAAGCAAAATATTTGTGCAAAATCATTTCTTCTGGGTATTGTGAATGATCAGGGAATTACTGTTTTGATAATTATAATTACGGAATCCCAAAAAACAACAATAACAAATTATATGAGGGTGTGAAGTCAATAAGTTGTTTTGCCAGAAACACCTTTGATTAGAAGGATACCTGGGAAAGATTCTTCATCATGAAATGTGGGATGTGATAACTGGTCTCTTGTGTGTGTATCTTAGACACAAAACATTACCTCTTCATTTAGTCCTTTTTTATGTGGTTAACTTTTGTATGGTTATCCATCATGCAAGGATTAAATTATAATACAATAATTCTAATTTGGAAAATGATTGTTTTGTTATTATAATCAAATGCAAAGAATACATCTGAACCTAAAAGGTCACTGTCGAACAAATCTTTCTTATTATATGTCACACAACTTACAAGTTGCAGGTTGACTTGGTAGGCGAAAATATTTCACGTAATTTAAGAACACACTGCGCATAACACAGATCTTAATACTGTTGAAGTCTGTTGTATTTATAATGTTGCTTTATTTTGTAATAATTTTCTGTTTGCAGTCCATTATACTAAAATTTTGAAAAGGTTACACTGTGGTTTATATTGCAAACAACCTCTTGGAGAAGCCATGGCCTAATGGTTAGAGAAGCAGCTTTGGGAGCAAAAGGTCAACAGTTCAATTCCTTGGACCAGCAGGAATGGCTGAAGTGCCTTTGAGTAAGGCCCCTAACCCCAAATTGCTCCTCAAGCTGCACTGGGTATATTGTATGTTGCTCTGGATAAGAGTGTCTGTGAAATCTCATTAATGTAATGTGCTTTGTAGAGTACACAAATTACGATCGCAAATAATTCTCTCCTGTCATGTCAGTATTGAATCCACAATTCACAGAATGTGTCACAACCTACAAATTTGGCAAACCACAATCTGCTTTGTGACCTCCAGACATGACCACCATGGACTATGACACCCTCCACACATAAATTCTGTCACATTCACCATCTTACTGATTATACTGTACATATCTTGACACAATCACCTTCACACCACTTCAAACTTGCATATATCACTCAGTGTAGAGTATTTTCCTGGCAAGCCTTATTACTGTAACTGTTGTAGAGCTATAACATACTATAGTGTCTATAGTGAAATCTTAGCCCACTGCTCTCCGATAACCAAAGACGGACTTTATGATTAAAATATCAGACTCGAAAGAATGAATCTTCAAGTTACTTTACATTACAGGCATTTAGCAGATGCCCTTATCTAGAGCAATGTACAACATACCCAGAGCAGCCTGGGGAGCAGTTGAGGGTTAGATGCCTTGCTCAAAGGCACTACAGCCATTTCTATTTGTCCAGAGAATTGAACCAGTGACCTTTAAGTCCCAAAGCTGAGTCTCTAATCTTTAGGCCATGGCTTCCCCCATTATCACTAGAAGTGTTTTAACTCAATGTTCTAATAGCATTTAATGTACTACAGCTTTATGCTGAGCTTTCATTATACAATGGTGTTCCTTTGTCAGTGCTTTTTATATAGCCTATTCATGAAACAATTATCCCATTACCTCAGAGGGTTCTATCGATATTCAAGCTTTGGCCTTTCCTATTCACTTGTCAGAGGTTTCTATTTAAACCTTGCAAGTATTAGCATTTTACTTCATCATGTCACAGGTCAATTTCAAAGTGTGTCTAATAGATTAAAACTTTAGATGTAAATTGTAGTTTTAATCTCAACCATAAGTTTACTGACTGTGCTTAACATTTACAGCTTTGATGGACCTAAATGATGTTTTACCCAGAACCAGTCTTCTGTGACAATTTTAACTACTTGAATCTCAATGTACTACAGTATACAATCACTGGCCACTTTATTATTAGCTCACATGGGCATAGGCCAATGAGCTATTGCTGTCACGTGGCATCTGGCATCTGTCCATTCATTCGTCCGTCCATCCACAATTCACAAAAATTACTACTCCTCCCTGAGTTTTCAATGGATTTTGATTCTGATTGTTTTGTTTGGAAAATCTAATCACCCTGCACAATAGTTACTCCCTGGTTTTGTGATTGGTACCACCATTTGATCTACTGCATCGCTGACACTCCAGTTATTATTAGGAATAGCCATTCACCTGCTGTTTTATGCAGTTATCTAATCAGCCAATCTCTTGACAATAGCACAGTGTATAAAATTATGCAGATACATATCAAGAGCTTCAGTTAATATTCACTTCAATCAAATATCAGAATGGGAAAAATTGTGATCTCTGTAACTTTCACTGTAGCATGGGTGTTGGTTTGCACCAGATGGACTTGTTTCTGTATTTCAGAAACTGCTGATATCCTGGGTGTTTTCACACACAATAGCCTCTAGAATTTACAAAGAATGGTGTGAAAAACAAAAAATATTGGGTGAGCGACAGTTCGGTCAGTGGAAAGTCTTGTTGATAAGAGATGTCAGAGGAAAATGGTCAGATTGGTTCAATCTGCCAGGAAGGACATAGCAACTCATTGCAACTCTTTACAACCATGGTGAGCAGAAAAGCACCTCAGCATGCAACAGCACAAGACCATATTCGAGAGCACAAGATACATGATGACATCGGCAAGGTTGCCTGTCCAGCAAAAGAGAGAGAAAGTGAGCAGAGGAGCATATTCAAGAACCGACTAACTTCTGAAATCCACGGTGCCTTTTTATCCTTTCCTGGCTGCTTCAAGAGGGTGAATCAAGGCACTGACTATGCCACTCCAGATGTGTGTGATTAGCGGGCCCTGCCCCATGGCCACACTGCTCTTGGCTGTCCAAAACAATGGTGTTAATTGTGCTGTTTCACCATGGGAGCAGTTGTGTGAGGAGCGGTGTGCTGCTTTGGCAGGAGTTTTCAGGGGCTGCTGTCACACCAGTGGTAGAATACATTTTATAAAAGCAGTGGGCCTAACAGAAAACCTTGTGGAACATCAAATGTTACCTTAGTATGCATAGAAAGGTCGCCATTTATATCTACAAGCTGAAAATGATCAGTTAAATAGGATGTGATCCAGGAGAAGGCTGTTCCTTTAACTCCAATATTATTTTCTTTATTACTAATATTACCTTGCAGTGGGCCCAAGCAAGACCAAGGTGGCCCCTATCAAGTCCAAAACTGGTGAGATCATAGTTGATAAGAAGGAGCAGCTAGAGCGCTGGGTTGAGCACTACTCAGACCTCTACTCAGTGGAATGCCATCTGGAAGACCAAACACTGCTGATCATTCTCCCTGTGATGACTAAACTCGACACAGTCCCAACCATGGAGGAACTGAGCAAAGCAATCGATCAGCGCTCTGGCAGCAAGGCCCCCAGAACAGATTCCATCCTTGCAAAACTGCTAAAGCTGAAGAAAGCATCCCTCCTACCACACCTACATCAACTCCTGACTCTCTGTTGGCAGGAAGGAACAGTACCATCTAGCATGAAAGATGCTAGCATCATCACTCTCTACAAACAGAAGGGTGATAAAGGGGACTGCAACAATTACTGTGGCATCTCCTTGCTCAGCATTGCAGGAAAGGCCTTACAAGACTACAGTGACTAGCTGAGAGAGTGCTACCCAAGAGCCAGTGTGGTTTCCACTCAAAGTGCGCTATAACTGATATGATCTTCTCCCTGAGACAACTGCAAGAGAAGTGTCATGAAGAACAGAAACCCCTCCACATCACCTTTGTTGACCTAAACAAGGTGTTTGACATGGTCAGCAGATCTGGATTGTATACAGTTCTCAGAGCTGTTGGATGCCCACCAATCCTACTGAAGCTCATATCCTCCTTCCACAATGGAATGAAAGCCACAATCCAGTTTGACGGAGTGAGATCAGAGGCCTTTGAAATTAGAAGCGGGATCGAATAGGGGTGTGTACTGGCTCCTACCCTCTTCAGTATTTACTTTGCCATACTGCTAGAAACAGCATTCCAGAACTCTGAAGGGGATGTACTCCTACACTGGAGGACTGATAGCTCTTTGTTCAACCTCACCCATCTCAAAGCCAAAACCAAAATCAAACAGACAATGCTGCATGACCTGCTGTTTGCAGATGATACTGCACTTGTTGCTCACATACCCACCACCCTTCAGGAGATGATCAACAGCCTGAACGAGACATGCAAGGCCTTCTCCCTGGTTGTGAGTGTGAAGAAAACTGTTGTTCTCCATCAAGGCACACCTGATGATACGCCTTGATGACAAGTCCCTTGACACTGTCCAGAAGTTCTGTTATCTGGGCTCCACCATCACTACCTCTGTCTCCTTAGATGAGGAAATCAACTGCAGAATAGGCAAAGCAGCCATCTCCTTCGGCAGGCTAACAAAGAGAGTCTGGCAAAAAAAGTACCTCACCACCAAGATGAAAATCCATGTGTATGACACATGCGTGCCAAGCGCCCTTCCGTATGGATCAGAGACGTGGACTATGTACAAGGGTCAGGAGCGAAAACTCAACACCTTTCATCTTCGCTGTCTCCAGAAAATCCTTGCCATCAAGTGGCAGGACCAAGCGCCTAACACCCGAGTGCTCAAGATGTCTCACCAGTCGTCCATTGCAACCATCCTGAGCAAAAGGCGGATGAGGTGGCTGGGTCATGTCAGGCGGATGGAGGACTCCCGCATCCCCAAGCAGCTTCTGTTTGGTGCTCTGGCTGGAGGCTAATGACATCGAGGATGTCCCAAACTCCGTTTCAAGGATGTCTGCAAGGATATCATGAAGAACCTTCAGATAAACCCTGACACTTGGGAGAAAATAGCCACCGACAGAAGCAGATGGAGGGCAGCAATCCACAAGGGAGCCTTGGCATACGAGAGACAGCAGTGCAGTGACCACGAGGCAAAGCGACAGCACAGAAAAGACAGAGCGTCATCATCCTCCATGCCCGATGGACCAATCTTCCCCTGCCACAAATGCAATCGTCTGCGCCTCTCCAACATTGGCAGAATCAGTCATGAACGTGCTTGTCGTGCATCCGCAAGCAACTGCTAAGACCATCTATAAAGACGCAAGAGCCAAAGGTATTATACTTGTTGATATGTATTTCACTGGTAGTAGATATTTTGACTGGTAGTAGGTATTGCACTCGTTGATAGGTTGTATTTCACTGGTAGTACAACCCCGATTCCAAAAAAGTTGGGACAAAGTACAAATTGTAAATAAAAATGGAACGCAATAATTTACAAATCTCAAAAACTGATATTGTATTCACAATAGAACATAGA
>JAODVO010005757.1:0-10422 GCA_025400055.1 Notarius lentiginosus | reverse complement strand
TATGTGGACATCACCCACTGCACCCCCCCCCCCCCCAATGTATCTCTCTATGTATCTATATGGAAAATACATGCATCTGCTTTTACTATTACACCTGAATAGTGCTGACTTACTCTGTATTTCTGCCATTGGAGTTATACTTCAACCACTTCCACAGGGGAAGAGCTTCTGGTCCATTTACATTGATTTTGCTGAATAAGTCAAATTGCACATTGTAGGATTTGATATATTCTTTGATCTGGTCATTGGTGCCAGGTTCCTGATTAATAGAGAGAGGAAAAAAACTGTCACTCACATCAAAGAAAAATAATTACCATTATTACATTTTTGCACTTTCAGTGCCCTCCATAATTATTGGCACCCCTTATAAAGATAAATAAAAACGGTGAGAAAATAATCCACCTTTTAGTGAAGTAGCTTCATCTCACACTGAAAAAATGAGAAAAATCCAACCCTTAATTGAAATAAATTTATTCAGAGAAAAACAAATCCCTTGCCCAGAAATAATTATTTTCAACAAAAACACATATGCCATTATTATTGGCACCCCTGAAAATTATAGTGAACACAATGTAACTGAAGCATGTTTCCCATTTAAATTGTACATTTTGAGTTGATTGGAGTGTGTAGGAACTTTCAAGCTGTGATCCATGACTTCCTGATTAACTGGGGACTAATATGAGGTGATACAGAGGCCAAATTCCCTTAGTCATCCATCAACATGGGAAAGATAAGCAAACACACAAACCAAATGAGGGGAAAGTGTGTTAACCTTTATAAGTCAGGGAATGGTGATAAAATGTTCTTCACCAAAGGATGGATTTTTTTTCTCACCATTTTTACTAATCTTTACAAGGTGTGCCAGTAATCGTGGAGGGCACTGTATATACAACCCCATTTCCAAAAAAGGTGGGATGCTGTGTAAAATGTGAATAAAAATAGAATTCTATGATTTGCAAATCACGGAAACCCTATATTTCATTGAATATAGTACAAAGACAACATATCAAATGCTGAAACTGAGTGAAACAAATGTTGAAATCTTTTTTTTTTAAATATATGCTCATTTTGAATTTAGTGCCAGCAATATGTTTAAAAAAGGTTAGACAGGACAACAAAAGAGTGGAAAAGCTGTGTAATGTTAAAAAAAATAATTAGGTTAATTGGCAATAGGTCAGTAACATGACTGAGTATAAAAAGAGCATCCTATCAAGGCTGAGTCTCTCAGAAGTAAAGATAGGGAGGAGTTCCCCACTCTGTGAAAGATTGAGTGGGCAAATAGCGCAACAATTTAAGAATAATGCTCTTCAATATAATTGCAAAGAATGTGGAGATCACATCATCTGTGAGCTGTGTTTCTCAACCACTGGGCCTTTCATGGACCGCGAAGCGCCATCTAGTGGGTTGTGAAATTTTTTTTTTTAAAGTTGAAGCTAATTTTTAGTCAGGTACGTCCAAGGTAACATCTGCCTCATATGCAAGATATGAAGTGGTGGTCAGCTAAGTTCACTGTTCACTAAGTGTTACTATCGCTGGGGCGCCTTGTTATTCATTAAAATACCCTACACTTGCATTGTTTTGGACTGTTCGAATGAAACAAACCATAACACTGATAAAAGTTTCTTCCGGGTTCCTCATGAAGTGATAAAGGGTGAAAGAGCAAAGGATTTTACCAAAAGACAATGAGAATATTGGCTCTTTGAACCTTTTGATGCAATGGAAGGGAGTGGAGTCGAAGAATGCTCGAGTTTGCAGTGATCACTTCGTGAAAGTTTTGTGAATTCCTCTGATTTATTTCATTTGGATTCACAAATGAGTTTTCTTGCCATTTTCCATTATTTCATAATGTTTGGAAGTTCAGAAGACGCTTAAGTCCTCAGATGTTTTTTTTTTTTTACTGTTTGATTGTGGTCGCCATATTGTAAGCTCATGCATATATAATACGCGTAATACCCAGGTCTATAAAGGGGTTTCTGTGGACCTTTGTGAATGTTTTACCTGGAAGATAAGAGCAGGGAGGATTGAGAATTGAGAATTGTGGTTTGTTTACACCAGATATTAAAACTTGTAGCGTCCTAGCAACCATCACGAAGAAACGTACAAAAAGCCCCAAAATTCCTACTTGCCCAGGTATAAACAATACAGGATTTATCTTGTAGTGTCTTGATCTGGAGATATTTAACCTAGCTCCATATAAAAAGTTGTACGCCTCCATATTCTTTCAGGTTTTCATCTGTTTGGTGTCAGTCCTGTGCATTTTAACGCACGCACCAGTTGAATTCTTGGGTGTGCTCTGGACTGTGCACGTGCCAAGCGGACTCTCGCATGTGCGCTGTTAATCATGCACACCTGCACAGGATTAAGGTGCGTCAGCGCACCTATATAAAGACTGAGTAGATGCATTCTTAGTGTAAAGTATTACACCACATCAGTATGCATTACTGAGCCTTAGTTTTCGTGTTTGAGTTCCTGATTTTCTGATTCCTGTGCCTGTTCCTAGTTCCTGTTTTTCTTGCTGCCTGTGATATTCTGTTTGTGCCTTGCCCAACCTCTTGCTAGTTTCACATTTACGAGTTTGCCTGCCAATTTTTGGATTGTTTGCCTGTGTGTGTTTTCACTATTGTAAATAAACATTCTTCTGCACTTACATCCGTCTCCTACTGTACTCTCTGACAGAATACATCGCCCAAACAGTGGATGCAGCAGAAGGGTTCCAGTGCACTATGCCATGCCATTTCCAGAATTTGGCAAATTCATTTTCCATATTCTCTCGCCCCGTTTTTCCGGCAACATACTGGCATTTACACTCCCACACCCTACGATGAGTATCACCTGTGTGGCTTCAGCATACAGTATGGCACCTTTTATGAAGACCTTAAGGAACTCAAGCCTCTAGAACCCATCTGGATTACATGCATGATTTCCTGGCTGAGTGGACGAGCATGCTGATAGGCCGAATTCCTCATGAAAATAGAGCACCCATGCCTTCAGAGCTCACATGATTTTCAGGTAATGCTCTGGTTCATTTATGAGTCCCTAAAGAAGTAGAACCCCTGTAAAAACTTTTGAGAGGGAGCTATTCCATCTGAGGCCAACACAGTGACAGCAGAGGAGGCCGTTGTTCTAGAGCTCCTCCTAAAGACTGTCAGTCCAGAGCCAATCCCACAGCCTGTTCCACAGTCAATCCCAGAGCCAGCATCTGAAACAGAGCACCAACCAGAGTCATTGCCATCACCAGAGCCTGCATCAGAACCAGAGCCAGCACCGGAACCAAAGCATGAGCCTATGCTAGAGCCAGCATTTGTGCCAGTGTCAGCCACAGTGCCAGAACCAGTGTCAGCTCCAGCGCCAGCATTGGAGCCAGTGCCAGAGTCGGAGTTAGCTCCAGAGCCAGTGCCAGAGTCGGAGTCAGCTCCAGTGCCAGAGTCGGAGTCAGCTCCAGTGCCAGAGCCGGTGCCAGTGTCAGCTCCAGAGCCAGAGTTGGAGCCAGTGCCTGTGCCAGAGTCGGAGCCAGTGCCAGAGTTAGAGTCAGCACCAGAGTCGGAGCCAGAGCCAGAGTTGAAGCCGGAGCCAGTGTCAGCTCCAGTGCCAGTGACAGAGTCGGCGCTAGCACCAGTGTCAGCTCCAGTGCCCAAGCCAGCACCAGTGTCAGCTCCAGTGCCAGAGTCGGCGTCAACTCCAGTGCCAGAGCCAGTACCTGAGTCAGCTCCAGAGCCAGCACCAACACCAGAGTCAGCTCCAGTGCTAGAGCCAGTGCCTGAGTCAGAGCCAGTGCCAGAGTTGGAGCCATCACCAGCGCCAGTGACAGTGTCAGAGCCAGTGACAGTGCCAGAGCCAGCACCAGAGCCAGCTTCAGGTCCAACATCAGAGCCACTGCCAGCATCAGAGTCAGTGCCAGAACCTGAGCCTGTTCCAGAACCAGTGCCAGAAGATGACAGAGCAGCCTGTGCCTCACCCGGCTATGAAGACATCGTTGTCCCATCACCACCCGGCTATGAATACGTCATCGTCCCACCACCAGGTCCTGACCAGGACCCAAGTGATGCGCAGACAGAGCTCGAGCCCATGCCCAAGTCCAGTCCAGAGCTTGAGTCATCTCTAGCCCTAGTCATCTCCAGAGCTCGAGCCCAGGTCCAGTCCAGAGCCCAAGTCAAGTCCAGAGCTCGAGCACACTTCCAGCCCAGAGTCCTTGTCATCTCCAGAGTTCAAGCACACTTCAAGTCCAGAATCCGGGTCAAGTCCCAAGCTTGCACCCAAATCCAGTCCAGAATCCGAGTCTTCTCCAGAGCTTGTACCCGAATCCAGTCCAGAGTCAGAGTCATCTCCAAAGCTCGCGCCCACTTTAAGCACAGAGTCCAAGTCCTGTCCTGAGCCCAAGCTCCCACCTGAGCCAAGTATCCGGTGGTATTTCTTTTGAGTGTACTTCTTGGTTTTAATAACTTGCTTATTTGCTGTACACAAACATGGCAATAAGTTCTTGTGTTAATGGACCAGACTCCACTTTTGGATCATTAATCCCTTCTGACTGAGAGTGCCCTGCATGCATGGTTTTATGCTGGCTTCTGGCACATCCATATAGTTTTAAATACAATACCTATTTAAAAATAGTTTGTTTTATTGCATTTATTTAATTCCTTATCTCCCGTCTGTAAAAGGGAGTGATGTTGCATTCCATTAATAAACTTTACAATAGAGTATTAGATTCTAATAGAATAGATTAGCCAAAATAACTGGATCTTTTTTTAATGGGCCCCGACTTGTTACAAGTATGAATAGGTAGGCCTTAAAGTAGAAAAGGTTGAGAATCCCTGATCTATGGTACATAATATCATTTTAAAAAATCTGAGAATCTGGAGAAATCTCTGTACACAAAAGACAAGGCTAAAAACCAACCCATGATCTTTGAGCCATCCAAACTGTAGTTTTTTTTACTACATTGCAGTAAAAACAGACACAATAGTGGAAATCGCTGCATGGGCTCAGGAACACTTCCAAAAGCCATCATCTGTGAACACAGTTCATCGCTGCATCCACAAACGCAAGTTAAAACCATGTATAAAAAATATTCAGAAACACTGCTGCCTTCTTTGGGCCTGAGCTCATTTACAATGGAATAAAATGAAGTGGAAAACTGTCCTGCAATCTGACGAATTGAAATTTGAAATTATTTTTGGAAATCATCCAAGCTAAAGAGAGGAAGAACCATCCAGCTTGTTATCAGCACACAGTTCAAAAGCCAGCATCTGTGATGGTATGAAGGGTATTAGTGCACATGACATGGGTAGCTTGCACATCTGGGAAGACACCATTTAATGCTGAATGATATATACAGGTTTTGGAGCAATACACTGCCATTCAGATGACATAATTTTCAGGGAAGGCCTTGCTTATTTCAACAAGACAATGCCAAACTGCATTCTGCATGTATGTGGTAGTGGGGGCGTGGTCAAGTGCTGGTTTGTGAATGGAGAGTGAGGCCAGGGAAGGTAGGTGGCAAAATGATCACACCTGTGTCTAATTAAGGTTGTGCGTGTATGGGTGTGTCTTTCAGTGACAGTGGAGGGCTGATAAGGAAGAAAGAGTAGAGAGGAGGCAGTTCTCTGCTAGTTCGAGAGTGTGTGCATGAGTCTGGTGTCTTTCACTGAAAAGCGATCCTTATTTTGCAAAAATAAACCCTGAGTTGACAGAACCCGCCTGTCTGGTACTTCAGTGTTCCATCCCACCCCAGAAACCACGACACTGGTGCCGAAACCACTTGGGTCATGAGCAGGTGTGTTCCCACATTGACAAGACCACAGCCATTGCTACCTGCCCGAGGGCCAAGACCAAAAAGGGGGTGAGACAATTCCTGGGGCTGGCTGGCTACTATCATAGGCTTGTGCCTAATTATTTGGACATCACCAGTCCGCTGACTTATCTCACTAAAAATGGGGCACCAGATCTGGTCCAGTGGATGGAGCAATGCCAACAGGCATTCACTAAGGTAAAGGCTGCACTGTGTGGGGGGCCACTTTTACACTCCCCTGACTTCTCTCTCCATTTTATTTTGCAGATAGGTGCGTTGGATAGAGGGCTGTCAGCTGTTCTGTCCCAGATGGTGAAGGGGGAGGAGCGCCCAGTGCTATACATAAGATACAAGTTCTCTGTGCAGGAGATGAAGGACAGCACCATTGAAAAGGAGTGTCTGGCCATAAAGTGGGCAGTCCTCAACCTCTGATACTACCTGCTGGGGTACCCTTTCACCCTCTGCTCTGATCACGCCCAGTTCCAGTGGCACATGAAGGATGCCAATGCACAGATCACCTGTTAGTATCTGACCCTCCAGCCTTTCAAGTTCAAGGTTGTCCACAGGCCGGGGACGCAGATGGTGGTGGTGGACTTTCTTTTCCATTAGTGGGGGGAGTTGGCTGCAGGCTGAATGGCTCCCCGACCAGAGTCTAGCGGTGGGGGTATGTGGCAGCAGGGGTGTGGTCAAACGCTGGTTTGTGAATGGAGAGCGAGGCCAGGGAAAGTGAGTGGTGAAACAATCACACCTGTGTCTAATTGAGGTTGTGTGTGTGTCTTTCAGTAACAGCAGAGGGCTGATAAGGAGGAGAGAACAGAGAGGAGGCAGTTCTCTCCCAGTTCGAGAGTATGTGCATGAGTCTGGTGTCTTTTGCTGAAAAGCGATCCTTTTTTGCAAAAATAAACCCCAGGTTGACAAAACTCGCTTGTCCCCAATGCTTCAGTGTTCTGTCCCACCCCAGAAACCACAACAACATATTACAACTACATGGCTCCATAGTAAGAGAGTCCGGGTGTTAAACTGGCTTGCCTACAGTCCAAACCTGTCACCCTGAAACATTTGAATTATGAAGTGCAAAATATGACAAAGGAGACTCTGAGCTTTTGAGCAACTTAAATTGTATATCAGGCAATGGGACAACATTTCCCTTTCAAAATTGTAGCAATTGGTCTCAGTTCAACACAGTGGTAAACATGCCCCCTGTTATTTGATATGTTGTCTTTGTAGTATTTTCAATAAAATATAGGGTTTCCTATAGATATATACAACAGTTAAGTTACAGATGGAATAATGTGTGTGATTTTGGCTGTTACATAATGCATGCTGTGTAATTTATGCATCATGAGAGAGTTAATAGACCTTTAAAAAACATGTTAAATGAAAAAAAAAACAATATAATGTGTGTTAGTAAAGTGTCAGACCATCACAAGATGCAAGAACAAAATTCTGGCAGAATGCTTTTATGACCATATTTTCTCTTGTAAATATGTGCCAAAATTATAGAAACACCTCAATAATATTTTAAGTAAATAGAAATAAATGCTCATGCTTGACAATCTTAGGTTATTTTTAGTTTGTTCAGTCACTGAGTAAATCTCAATCAGTCACTGAGTAAAACTAACTTAGTCACTATTTCCTGTTTTTTTTTTCTTCTGGGGTATAAATATGAGGTATAAATACACATGTAACAATATTTCCATTTCTCTGGAAATGTGGTGTATTATGCTGTATTTCTATTACTGCTACACTTACTGAAGTACTCAGCAGTTTCTCCCTTCATACATAGACAGCCTACATACAGTATATGTACTGTATATTCTTCATTTTAAGACGTTTTCTTTTACTATTGACTCATGAGGCCTGAAGACTACAAAATTAAAAATATAAATGAAAATGTGAAGCATTTACAGTATAAAAGCATCATACCTGGTTGCCAAACTGGTTGCATGGGAAAGCCATTATGGCTAAACCTCTCTCAGCGTACTTGGCGTGCATCTGTGCTAACTGAGAGTAGTTTACTTGGGCTTTGGCTCATTTGGTGGCAACGTTGATGATGATAATCACCTGGCCACTATAGAAAAAATAAATAAAAATACCAAGGAGGTAAATTTCATCTTGCAGAAAATCTTTCTTTTGTACTCACTGATGACAGTTCCATATTAGAAATCCTATTTGGCCAATATATCCCACCAAAATTTACTCAAATAAAAATAAATAAAAGTTGTTACTTTTAAATGTTCTAGCATTAAAGTATTAAAAAGTACAAGGTAAATGTTTTAACTGACGTAATTAAGTTACTGTCATGTTTCATGTGAAAAGTAAGTTTTATTATTTATCTAAAACAGTTAGATCATTTTTGTTTTAGCAAACCAATTCTAATTTTGCATGAAAACATCATTTGGTTTCTGTAAGTTTGCTTGTTCAAATTCAGGACAAAGTCAACACAGTTAATGAATTAATCAGAAGTAAAATATCTTGTAAAAGAAACATATTTACTGTACATTTAACATAGTTAAATATACAGGTAGCAAAATAACACGAACATGAGCTAAGAAAAGAATGCACTTCGTTTTCTTCATCTTCTTTTTGTGTACTAGTATGTTGCCTACCTGTATTTTAACAGTGACACTTCCTTGCCATTGATATCTGTGGCATTGAACTCATAAATAGATGTGGCTGTTTTCCAGTCCTCAACTTGTGCAGACTTGGGAAGGAAAGAAAGACAAGAGGTCATAATTATAAACAAATAAGTGTAACACACACACACACACACGAGAATCACCTCATTATGTGTGATCATTAAAATGTCTAAAATCTGAAAGGAGCACTAACAGCCTCCAATTGCAGTTGCTTACCGTTATTTGCAGAAGAATGGAGAAAAAGAGCAAGGACGATAGGAACCACATGGCTGCCTTTCAAAAGCTACTGAAATGGCAGACTCAAACCCTCTTTCCCTTTAAAATAAAGAACACTACACAATCTTATCATACTGTGATGCTTTGTGCAGAGAACAGGGCACTGGCTACAGTCTGACACAAGCACAGCTGATAAGAGCAGAGCAATGACAGATAGCGGCAAGGTGGTGCAAGTGGTTAGCACTGTCGCCTCATGGACAGTTCCCCCAAAGACATGTAGGCTAGGCTAATTGGTGGCTCTGAATTGAGTGTGAATGGTTGAGAGGAGAAAACCTCTATAATAATCCAGTAGAAGGCAATGGGAAACCACTACTATAATTCTTCCCTAGAGACTTTGATGGCTGATGCTGCCAGAGTGGCTCCATCACTGCCGCAATATTATTGATACATTTTAAAAGAAGAAGCCTTTTGTTTGAGGAGCTGCAATAATTCAGAGTTTATCCAGGGTAATTTACTCTGCCAAGGATGTATCTTGAAAGCAGTACTACATTTTTTTTACATATCATCTCCAATGTGGTATAAAATTGTGCTAAAAATTTGTTCTCAGCTTTGAAGTGACAATTCATGACTCCAATCAATATTGCTAATTTCAACATTGAACTGAGGTAATTTAGATATTGGTATTTTTGGCATAAGGTGAGGGGCATGACTTTTTGGGGGTTTGAAAGTTTTTTCTGATGGCATAAATGAGTGTGTGTCTGGGGTCATACTGCGATTTCAGATCAATGTATATTTAGATGGTTGATTTTTGAAGATAAGATCCAAAACTCAGATGCGAGTTTTGCGATATCTAGTTGATATCCTTAATTAGTTGATAGAGACCAAGTTTCATTGCAGTAGGTTTTAATGATTTTGAGCCATAATTCCAATACAGATTGATATCACCTATGATAACAAGCGCCTTCAATCTCACTGATTTATGTCAGAGAGCTGCGATAGATGGGCACTTGCATTGACATTTGGAGGCTTATAGGTGACAATAATTGTAATCACATGTTGAGATGTAAGTTTTAAAACTAGTTTCAGTGGCTCAGTTTCAGTTTTGATTATTGTTATTGAGTATATTTCTGATTCACATAAAGAGCTACACTGCTGCCAGTTTTGTCAGTGCAGTCTCTACGATAATTTTCTATTGAGAGAAAATAGTCAGGAATACTGGGGGTTAACCATGATTCAGAAATTGTCATTATGTGTGCTTTAGACTGCACAAGCAAGATTTTTAAATTCTTGTAACTTGGGGACAAGACTTAAAATATTTAAATCACAAATTTTAAAACCTCTGATTCTACCAAGCTGACACAGAGTAGTTGGGTTTTTTTCTAAGACTAGATGTTTTGTGTGCTTTAACTGCTTTGACTTCAGGACACAGAAAAGAGGTTAAGGATGGAGAGGGTGTAATTGGAACTATAGAATTTTTTTTTTTTTACAAAAGGTTAACAAACCTGAGTCACAGGTAGAAACATGCACTGTGGTATTGATATAGCAGTAAGCAAACCTCATCTGTTACAATTTTCATGATGAGCATACAGTCCACAGTGGTGTAGTGGTTAGCGATGTCCCCTCACAGCAAGAAGGTCCGGGTTCGAGCCCCGTGGCCGGCGAGCGTCTTTCTGTGTGGAGTTTGTATGTTCTCCCAGTGTCCGCATGGGTTTCCTCCGGGTGCTCCGGTTTCCCCCACAGTCCAAAGACATGCAGGTTAGGCTAATTGGTGACTCTAAATTG
>JAODVO010005253.1:0-10507 GCA_025400055.1 Notarius lentiginosus | reverse complement strand
CAGGACATCTGTCCATGAACTGAATCTCAAGAGAAGGTGGGTCATGCAGCAAGACAACAACCCTAAGCACACAAGTCATTCTACCAAAGATGTCCTCACAACAGGCTTGCCAAGCTTTAGCTTCTGTCTGTATGAAGGGATTAGGTGGACCATGACATGGTCGGAGTGGCCCAGTGCAGCGCGAGGGATGGCATGATAAGCATTGTTAACTGTTGTGTAACAGTGATCCAAAACATTCTCCTCTCTGGTTGAACATTTAATAAACTGTTTGTATTTACAGAGTTCATGGGAGAGATTACATTTTGTTAAAGTTGCCAAGGACAATAACTAAAGAGTCCGGGTTGGCCTGCTCCACATGCAGTATCTGGTCGGAGAGTAAAGCACTGTGCCTCCTGCATGTTGGCTTGTGGTGGAATGTAAACACCAACCAGAATGAATGAAGTAAACTCACAGGGGGAGTAAAAGGGTTTGCAGTTAATGAAAAAGATTCCAGATCAGTAGAGCAATGTTGATGGATCACAGTCATGTCGTTACACCAGCTACTATTTGTGTAAAAACAGATTCCTCCACCTTTAGTTTTGCCAGAGAGTTCCATGTTACAATCTGCTCTGAAGAGTTGGAAGCCTGCCAGCTGCAATGCTGAGTCCAGTATTGTTCCACACAGACACGTCTCCATAAAGCATGGAACTGCCGACAAAGAAAAGTCTCTGTTTTTTTCCCAAAAGTAGCTGGAGTTCATCCATTTTATTGCTCTTTATTGCTTCTTGTTTTTACATGCAGAAGATTCTGAGGAAACATCCTATTTCTTGGTTGGCTCTCTCTACCTGGCCATTTGACTGGGGATGATATTCAAAAAGTGAGGCTCACAGAGACCCCCAGCTGCTCCATGAAGCTGGCCCACAGACAAGAGATGAATTGAGGGCCACAGTCACTGACTATGTCTTCTGGGATGTCGAGGTATTGGAACACATGCTGGAACAATAATTTGCCGGTCTGAAATGCTGTGAGTAGGCTGGATAACGGGATGAGTCTCAGCGCTTTGGAGAAGCGGTCAATGATGACCAAAACTGCAGAGTTGCCTTGGGATGGCGGCAAGTTGGTGATGAAGTCAATTGCCAGGTGGGACCATGGTTTCTGAGGCACAGGAAGAGGGCATAGTTTGCTATCCAGAGAAGTTCGAGGGACCTTGACTTGAGCGCACTCAGTGCATGAAGAAATGAAACAAATGATCTCAGTCAGCATGTTCTCCCACCTGTATTTGTTTCACAATCAGTTGGTGGGTGCGATGGCTGCTGGGATGACCAGTGACAGGAGAAGTGTGTGCCCATGTGATGAGTCTGCTCCTGAGATGATTAGAGACATACCGGTGGCCTGGTGGACAGTTGACTGGAGGATTCTGTGGTTGTGAGTCCCTTATCTCCTTGTCGAGGTACCAAGTTATCGCCTGGACGAAGCATTCAGGTGTCAGGATGGGATGAGGTTCTAGGTCGTAAAGAGATGGGCTGAAGATGCGTGACATGGCGTCAGCCTTGGTGTTTTTGGTGCCAGGATGATAGGATATCATGAAGTTGAAATGGGTGAACAGTGCCCATCGGGCTTGGCATGGGTTCAGTCTCTTTGCCTTCTTGAGATACTCTAGGTTTTTATGATCAGTAAAAATGACAAAGGGGTGTGTGGCCTCCTCCAACCAATGCCTCCATTCCTCTAAGGCGAGCTTGATGGCCAGTAGCTCTTGGTTCCCGATGTCATAGTTTCTCTCTGCTGGAGTGAGCTTTTTGGAGAAGAATGCTACTGGGTGGAGCTTGGGCCTTTTGCCAAAGCACTGGGAGAGACCCTCTCCTACACCAATCTTGGAGGTGTCCACTTCGACTGTGAAAGGTCGGGTCGGGTCCGGATGCTGAAGGATAGGGGCTGTGGTGAAAGCCGTTTTGAGCCTGTCAAAGGCCTCTTCAGCTGTGGGGTTCCAGTGGAGACGTTTGGGTCACTTCTTCAGGAGGGAGGTCAGGGGTGCCGCAAGGGTGCTGAACCCTCTACTGAAACTATGATAAAAGTTTGCGAAGCCTAGGAAACGTTGGAGCTCCTTCACCGAGGTGGGTACGGGCCAGGATGTGACGGCAGTTACCTTGGAGGGGTCCATGCTGACCCCCTCAGTACTGATGATGTATCCCAGGAAGGAGACCTTACGCATGTGAAATTCACACTTTTCAGACTTGACATAGAGGTGGTTCTTAGACAGGCACTTGAGTACTGATCAAACATGGTTAAGATGATTCTCTTCGTCAGGGGAGTAGATCAGGATGTCATTGATGTAAGCTATGACATACCTCCGCAACATGTCTCAGCACATCATTAATGAGGCACTGGAACATGCTTGGCGCTGAAGAGAGGCCATAAGGCATGACTTGATACTCAAAATGGCTGGCGCTGGTACTAAAGGCAGTCTTCCACTCATCGCCCTTGCAGATTATGGACCAGGTTGTAGGCACTATGTAGGTCAAACTTGGAGAAGATTGTGGCGCTGCGGAGCTGTTCCAATGCGGAGGGCACAAGTGGAAGTGGATACAGGTATTTCACTGATATTTCATTGAGTCCTTGAAAGTCTATACACGGACGAAGTCCGCCCCCTCTCTTCTCCACGAAAAAGAATCCCGCTGACGCAGAGGAAGCGGACGGGCATATGTACAGAGCAGAGGCTTAAGGGCCTCCTGTATGTACTCTTCCATAGCAGCTTGTTCATTCTGGGACAGAGGGTAAATGCAGCTGCGTTGGGGAGAAGTACCAGGCAGGAGGTCGATGGCACAATTGTATGGACGACGTGGGGGTAGGCCACATGCTTTGCCCTTACTAAAGACCTCCCCTAGGTCCAGGTAGTACACGGGGATCCCTTCCAGGGAGTCAGGGTGAGGACTCTCTCCGTTGGTGGAGGAACAATTTAACCGAGGACGTCGGAGGCAGTTCTGGAAACATGTTGGGGACCACTGGAGAATCTCCTTGTTCTGTTAGGAGATGAGTGGGTCATGAAGCTGTAGCCACGGATAGCCCAGGATGATGTCGTGATGCTTGGTAGCAGTGACGAGGAGTGAGATCTACGCAGAGTGAAGAGCTCCCATCTGAATATGCACTGGAGCGGTCCGGGAGGTGACGAGGCCCTCCCCTATGAGGCCACCATCAATGGACCAGATGCTGAGTGGGCTCTGCAGTGAGTTTGTGGGCAGATTGAACCTCTGGACGACTGAGCTGGTGATGAAGGTTCCCTCTGCCCCTGAGTCGAGAAACGCAGACAGCACGTGGGTAGAGGAAGACAGTTTCAGTAATACTGGAAGCTTGAAAGATCAAGATCTTAGTGATCTCATGGGACTCACCGAATCAGCCTTGGTCTCCTCGGAGCTGGTGTGTGGCGGGAGGACTGGACACTGGATGATAAGGTGACTGGAGCTCCTGCAATAGAAGCACAAGCCCTTGTTCTTTCTCCAATCTCATTCGGAGTGTTTCACTCGAGCATGAGAAACTTCCATGGAAGAGGGAGAATCAGAGGTCATGACAGGCTTGGCTTCCTCCTGGAAGGATGGGCAGCTGGACAGCAGATGGTCTATTCAAATGGCGAGATTAATGATAGTGTCCAGAGTGAGATGTTCATTGCAGCATGCTCGTTCATTCAATACTGAGGGATGAAGTCCTTGGCGAAACAGGGCCTTTAACACTGGCTCATTCCATCCACTGGTGGCTGCAATAGTCTGGAAATCTAGGGCATAACTGGCGACTCTCCTGGAGCCTAGGGTGATGGTGAGTAGGCTCTCACCGACTTCAATTCTCTCTGGTTTGTGATCGAACACACACTTGAATAACTCCAGAAAGCTGCTGTAGGAGGTGGTGTGTTCGCCTCCGCTCCACACTGCACTGGTCTATTGTAGCCCTTTGCCAGTGGGAGCGTGGGACTCGGAGGAGCTTCGGGGTGTGTTAGGAGGGCCTGCGGCATCATAGCAACGAGCTGAGCCATCTTGGTATTGAGATTGGCAAGCATCTGCCGATATTCTCCTAAGAGGCACCCTTGAGCAATCAAAGCAGTATGCCGCGCCTCCTCTACTGAATCCATATGCCATGAAGTATCCTGTCAGGTTGCAGGCACTTACGGATGTATGTGCAGGGGAGAGTGGAGAATGCAGACTGGTAAACAAATCCAAAACGGTAGACGAAATCAAAGTCGAGGGACAGGCAGGGGTCGATCGATCGGCAGACAGAGTAATAAGGGCTAGACTAAAGAGTAATGAGAACGAGACAATAATGAGGTCCGAGAACACAATAAGGCAGGTGGAATAACAAGGCTTGGTATGGCAGGTAAGACACTGAACAATACTTTGCATCGAGTGAGTGTAGGAGAGGTGTTTATATAGCGTGGGCTGATTAAATAGGAAATGAATGACGTGTGTAATTAATAGACAGGCGATAGAGGGCGCTGCGGTTCTTGGGTGTTGTAGTTCAGACTGGCCATGTTTGTAGTCTGACTGGAAGTGGCGCTCTTTATCACGTTACTGACAGACACAAAGTGAGAGTGAAATGCTGAGAGTGAAAATGACACAGAAGCATACGGAACGTTAACATTTACCTCAGATGTGCTGATTAATTAATAAGAAATGACTAAGAATCATTTAAAATTACACTTAGCACCAACTGTTAACCACAGCTACACGTATTCCACCATTTGAATGTTCAAAATCAATTATAGTGTCACCTATGGCATATCGGCTGCGAACCAAACATTAAGTGAGCATATAAGAAACTAGAAAACACAGACACAGACACAAAGTGAGAGTGAAAACGACACAGAACCATCCGGAATGTCAACATTTACCTCAGATCTGCTTGTAAATTACTAAGATGATGACCAATATTACACAAAAATTACACTTAGCATCCACTGCTAACTCCAGGTACATGCATTCCACCATTTTGAGAACAGTGCGAGTCTCAGCTGTTCTTGAATGTTCAAAATAAATTATAGTATCACTTACGGAGTCCTAAATTTTAAACTTTACAATCTAGAGCACAAATAATGCTCAGATAATAGAACTCTCACTGTTCAAGTGGATCACATCATGACAAAATGGCTGCTAGGAGACTGAAAAACATTAACACTCGCTGATACATGTGTATACACGTATGTGTATAAGCTAACTACTGACTGAGGCTGACAGTATATCCAGTAAGAATGTAGTCATTAAGTGTTTCATATTGACAAAGTGAGAGTGAAAATGACAGAAAACCACCCAGAACGTCAACATGTACCTCAGATATGTTGGTAAACTGCTACCAAAAAGCTCAGATTAACTAAAATTACACACATTTGTTGCCTTTAGCATCCACCGCTAACCACACTAACACCATTTTCCACCATTTTGAGAGCACAGTGTGAGTCTGAGGTGTTCTACAAACGTGACATTTGTCACTGTGTTTCTGTAACGTCTGACTTAATGCCCACAACGCCAAGAAAAACACACTCAGGCCAAAAAGTGAAAGCAGGGTAGGGAACAACAAAGTGCCCTATAAATCAAGTGAATCTCGACGCAGACTAAACAGCAGCGCCCTTTTCCTTCCTCTAATGCAGACAGCGGTCAAATGAGAAACAGATGAGACGCAAAGGAGAAAACACAGACACTCATATGCAGACGTCTGGGTTAAATTAGGAGAGCGGAGAACTCGGCAGCCATTTTTAACTTATAGCCATAACTCAGATTAGCCATTAGCGAGGTGAGGAACACAGGAAACTCGACTAACGCCAAAAAGCTAAACAACGAACTGTTCTAAATGTGAGGGACATTCGCATGTTTTTATATATACAAGTGTATTCAAATTACAGCATTAACACACACACACACACACACACACACACACACAAACACACACAATATCTCTTTACTTCAAAGCTAATGTAGCTGAAATAGTTTTTTTTGGAAATAAAATGACCCCATTGATGAGAGAGTGAGAGAAACAAAAGGAGAATGAAATTGTTATTAAAAAATTAAAAATAAAACAGAAAATACAATAAAAATCCGTCCTCATATTTTATACAACATATTATCGTGTGTGTCTCCAGTGGGATGTTTGACAACCTTCCTGCTGCACCCTTCAAAGCTAAAGGTCAAAGGTCACACATAACAAATTTCATTCAAATTCATGGTCACACACAAACCTGACCTTAACGAGGGGGTGATATGAACAGAGGAGAGCAGCAGGAGGGTAGCGGTGGAGGTAGAAAGGGGGTAGTGGGGTGGATCAGACCCCTGTGTGCCCCACAGGAAGCAGAGCGAGATTAGCGTTTCAGAAACACAGGAAATCTAAGCCACGTTTCTGTGAGACAGACGCCCAGGACAGAGGAACGAGGGATATTAGAGCTGCACTCATTTACCACCAGCTTCCCCCTTTCAACACACAAACACACACAGAGGAGGTGGGGGGAACAAGGTCAAGGTCCTGCAGTCTGCAGCTGTAAAACACCACCAACTCATTCACTGAAGAGAAAGAAAGAAAAGAAAAGAGAGATAAAAACAGCAAGGGGGACAAATGGGGTTTAAAGAGAGCTACTGAGAGAGAGAGAGAGAGAGAGAGAGAGAGAGAGAAGAAAGAATGACTGTGGGGTCTTCTTACACACACGCACACACACACCTCACACACACACACCTCACACACACACACACCTCACACACACACACCTCACACACACATACACCTCACACACACACACCTCACACACACACCTCACACACACATACACCTCACACACACACCTCACACACACACACCTCACACACACACACCACACACACACACACACACCTCACACCTCACACACACATACACCTCACACACACACACCTCACACACACACTGCTGAGGGGAGTTTAGAGGGTGACAATGGCAAAACACGAAGCAGCCCTGTGAATTAATACGTGTGTGTCTTTCTTTTTCCTTGTCAGTCCGGCCTCTGTCTTACTCTTTTCTGGCTCATTTTCCCCCTCTCTGTCTGTCTGTCTGTCTGTCTGTCTGTCTGTCTGCCCCTCTCTCTCTTAATGGCCTCCTCTACACTCGTTTATCAGAAGCTGTGTCATGTTTCTCTCTTGCTCTCGAGTGCTGCGGGTCAGAACAGGTGTGTGAACAATCACACACACACGCACACACACACACACACACACACACACACGCGCGCGCGCGCGCAGCATCATTAAGATGGTAATGTATTCGGCTGAGTGACCGTGTAAAATCCAACCATAATTCTGCGTGCCTCCTTCTCATCCACGATTGGCCGGTTATACATCGCCTGGCAACAGCAGCCATCGCCAGGGCGACGATCTGAGGGTCTTTTCTGTTTAACCCCTGAATCCCCTCGTGCTTCTTTCACATTTCACCCAAGTGATACCATACTCCAAATTACTGCGAAATCCTCTTTAAAAAGTGAACTTTAATTACTTATTCTGTTTATTATTCAAATATATGCAAATATTAATGAGGGCGTACTGTTAGAGAGGAACAAAACGAACATCACCTGCACTGTGTGTTTCTGTGTCGGTTCCATCACCGAGTTCAGCGCAAAGAGAAAAAAATACAATGTGGAACTGACAGATGGGAAATACAGAATGTTAGTCTGTCTGTCTATCTATCTATCTATCTATCTATCTATCTATCTGTTATTATTTATTTAAATGTATTTATGTGTTCATATTGTAGAGGCAGTGATTAATTAATGATGCCTACCGTTATTAACTCATCAGAACTAAAAACTACAGTGTCGTGTTTATCAGTGCTATTCAGCTGCTACTTGTTCCTGGAATATGCACATTTGGTGATTTTTGGAGATAAGATTCTTAGAAATAAAGCTGTAGATGAAATCCAGAGAAACAGCGCGGTGCTCGATGCTGAACGCTCTGATAGCACAATGGAGAGAAACCAGGACTGAACTGGGACTGAACCCAAACCTTTCAGCCTTTACTGGGAAAATAATGTGTGTTAAACCAGATTTATCTATACATTGCATCACACACACACACACACACACACACACACACACACACACACACACACACACACACACACACAGGGCCAGAGTCTTTACCAGCTCCCGATAAGATGAAAGAGAAAACAGTGAGCGGTTATTGACTGAAAGCCGCAGGACGATAACAGACAGTTCACGGGAGGGTAACATTTAACATGGCGGCTGTGTCACAGGAAGCCCCGCCCCTCAGTAAATAGAGGCAATAAATAGCCACGATGAGAGCCGGACCAATCAGATTCCTACGCTGATGAAGGAGTGAGTCCTCCATGATGCAGGATGGTTCTTGCCCTCCCACTCAGCGTTAGTGAGAATGCCTCAATCACTCGCGTGTATTTGGGACACAGCTGTATTTTCACAGAGCGAAAGCCTGCAGCGATACTTTATCTTCTTGTTTTCTCAGCAAACAGCTTCAGCATGAGTCATCCACTACCTCTGATACCTCAGGCACAACAGACAGAGGAACAGGAGACAAAAATGAGATGCTCTTTCAGCCATCCATCCATTCATATCTACACTCTTCTTTAAGAGGCACACACACATACACACACCACGAGACAGACAGACAGACAGATGAACACACACACACAGACACACACACACAGATGAACACAAACATAGAGACAGACAGACAGGCCATGAGACAGACAGATAGACAGATGAACACAGACAGACAGACAGACAGCTACCTATTTTAGAGTTGCAGAACATGTTCTGAGCCTCACAGTTGAAAGAAAGTTGGCTCTCTCAAATGTCTACAAGATTTTCTGGAAACTTTATACAATAATAATAATAATAATAATTAATAATAATAATAATAATAATAATAATAATAATAATAATAATAAATGTCTAGCGAACATTTCCAAAATGCTACCCAGCTTGTAATATTGTGCAAGTCAACTATTAAAATTCCAGACAAAAGTTCTGCGGAACATCAAAAATAAAATGTTTACTGTGGCGCGTCAGCTTCACTGTTAACAACACGTCATGAAATTTCACTGGCACAAGTAGAACATCCACTGTTACCATAGTTACCATCAGATACCATAATATAATATAAGAGGGACAGGATCAGAGATAACTTTCTTGATCCAGTTTCTTTCACAGCTCACACGATACGGACTGGACGTTCAACAAACGGTTCACATCACCGCGGCAACCAAACCAAACCACCAGCAGCTCGGTGAAGTCAGGGTTAAAACACATCTAACGCCTGATCAGGACGTCCCTGAAGAACAGCTCATTTAAAACAACACGTCAGTGTCATAGGAGAGCTACAGCTGGACATACGGTTACCATAGTAACTGTAAAACCCCATACTGGAGCCATGAGCAGTATTACAGTTGGACATATGGTTACCAAAACCCCACAGTATAGTACTGTCTGATGGTTATGCTGTGTGGGTATACTACACACACACACACACACACACACACACACACACACACACACACACACACACAGAAAATAGAGTAGATCATAAATGACACATTTACTATCAGACACGCTCAGGCTTCTGATTAAATTTGATGCTACACTGAGCAGCACTGGAGTGTGTGAAGCAGAAAAAACACCTCACACACACACACACACACAGAGCAGTATATAAAGGCGTCTCCTGATGGAAAAGCACACAGCACGTAACATTATAAGTGGAATTTATTTACAAAGCAGACGCTGCGACTCGAGTTACTGAACACTGAAACTGGAGCTCCCTTAAAGCCACGCCCTTTAACCCTCACAAAAGTGCACAGGACACCAGGACTGAATCTACACTCAAACCTCATTTAAATATTGAACATTCATATGAATGAATATTAACGTATCTATAATGTTTTACTGCCACATAAACGTGCACCATCTTTAATTCAATATTAAACAGAAACCGTTTTTTATTTAAACCTCCATCACACAACGTTTTCCTGTTTACTGCACATCCCACTGCAAAGGGCACATCACAACGCCATTGTCTCGGCAACATGCACGTCCATTAAAACTACATCTGGGATTGGCCCATAGTTTAAAAAAAAAAAAGTTCTATTTGTCTATTTAACATAAAGTTTTGGCACCCCAGCTGTGTTTGGGATAGAGGTGTCTTTTATCGAACCCTCCTAACATCCTCCACACAAACTCCACCCACTTTTACAAGAACAGGAAGTCTATGGACTGGGGGACGGACGTGGGCTTGGAATAGTAACGTGGTGTTTATAAAGAATGAGACATTATAGTCCAGAAAATACGGTAGTGTGATGAGTGATGGAATCAAAACAGCTACTGTTCAAGTACTGTGTGAGAGGACAAGAAACAGAACATAACGCACTGTGTGTGTGTGTGTGTGTCAAGATTAGGGTTCAGACCTTCACACTTACATTTTAAAGCTTGCCAGACACACACACACACACACACACACACACAATGTGACAAATGGCTCCCAAAGGCATTTTCAGTTACTTGCCACTCACT